>JAPDOI010000628.1:0-338961 GCA_029168955.1 Aplectana chamaeleonis | reverse complement strand
CAACGTCTTTCCTGTGCGCGAGTCGTGTATACCGGCCGAATCGTCCAAGACTCATCGCTTTGCGCGTATACCCTCAATATGCTTCCCCAGAAATGGGTGAAGACTCTAAGTGCCGCGCAAAGCGTCTCCAAATTAGTAAACGAGACTGAAAAGTACCTCGATACACCTACGGCGGTTTTGCATCGCACTTGACTGTGAATGGAAGAAACACCCGAGAGAATCGGTTTCTTGAACCACACGGATTCACCGACAAAGCAGAAATCAATGTGATGCATAAGCTCAATATAAGCTATGCATCCACGGTGATTTCTGCTCAAATCGGTGAATCCGTGCGGTTCAAGAAAACCGATTCTCGGAGTGCTTCTCTCAAATCTCGAATTTCGGATGGTTGTACAGTTCAGCTGCGCATTGCCGTTCAGTCCGCAAAGTGCACGCTGATTGCGAAAGCGTGCTGCGGCGCGGTTGCAAGTATACTCAGACAGGGATGTGGGGCCCGAAGGCGGTTTTGCCTTTTGTGATCCCACCCGCCGGGTGATCCCACATCCCTGTCTGAGGGTACTCGAAACCGCGCCACAGCGCTTTCTGCAATCAGCGTGCACATTGTGAACTGAACGGCAATGCGCTGGTCAACTATACTCAATTTAATAACATTGGTCGAACCGAGGGCCCATGGCCCGGCTTATCTGGGCAGGTTGCGGTGACTGGATTAATGGCGTGTCGACGTCGACCACACGAATTCCGATCGTACCTCACTTTCGCATTCACTTCAGCTTATTTTTATAATTGAAAACTTCGAGGACTCATTTAGATTTCTTGCCTGTTCGTAATTTCCTCCCACTTTCTACGGCGCTGGCCTATCCCGTCAACATTGGCATGCTTCTGCCGCGCTGGAGATAGGTGAAAGGCGAAGGAGTGGGTGAAGAACCTCCCAGCAACAATTCTATAAGATAGTCATTTAGAAAATGCTAGTTGGTCTACCTGAAGTTTTCAATCAGCTGATCAACAGTCTCGACAAACACATCTGCCCATCTAACACATAAAGAAATCCCTCGACGACCAAGCGCACAAAATGAGCCCATTCGGCTGGGGTGACGGTCATTAGTGATGTTGACCAAGCGCAAAAAAGAAGGAGTGAAGTGCCGTGATTGGAGGAAACACCGGCTACCACAGCCCGCTCCTTAGGCCGTAGTTATACACCGGCGGGACGCTGAGGAAACAACAGAACAACTACCACTTACATATGTATGTGTGTCCCAACTGTGCTGAGGCATGCCAAAAGGAAAAGTTGTGTCCCAGAAAAACGCACCGCAGCACCGTATACTGTATCCTGGCGGGACCTTTCCTGTTGGACATTTGCCAATTTCCATCAGCTGATTATTTTTCAGGTCGAAGGGTGTTAATATTTCACCAAAACGAGATAATGAGACACTGCTATGACAAGAGCAATACATTTCTAGCGACTTTCTGCAATAAACAAGTGATAGAGGCATGAAATATCAATAAAAATACAATTGAAACGCCCGGAAACTTTTAGTCTGCAATATTGCGTCAGGTTGCTAAAGACGCAATATTACCAGACGAGGCATTGATCCCGCACGCAGCAAGCGGCGACAATGTCATTCGCGGGACGTCTTCATTCCGCTACAATGTGTATAACTAGGGCCTTACGTCTCTGACGATCGGCTCCTTCCTCCGACGCCGCCGTCCATCGATTGCGCCCCAGATGGTGCAAGATGGCATGTGAGTCTGTGCAGACGCGGTGTGTAGCCGAGTCAAGCGTCGCACAGGACTAGTGCATACTTTCTGCGACGAGCGACCCGACATAGTGTTTGTCATCTGTATCGACCGAAAATCGATATTGCTGATATGCACTGTCGCCGGTCACTGAAGTATGCAAAGGCCATATAATCCTACCGCCGGGCGGTGCGGCGCATTCCATTTCCGTTATAGTGATCAGGCGGAGCGCCACGATCGATATTGGGACCTCACTCCACCGCGCAGCTCAGAGGCAGAAGTATAAGCGCCGCCTTATCCTTGCGCCGCCGAGCGTATTGAACGAGAATGCAATCTAGTAAAATCGATTATGCCGCTCTTCCTTATCAATATAATAGGATTGCACTGTGCTGTCCCGCTCGGCGGCGGTAGTATAAACGCCTCACAGATGAGAGTACCGTCAGAGAAGCCGAGAAGTGAGGTTTCACTGGCAGGTATCTCCTCCAATCACTGCAACACAGCTCAGCCCCAGTTTCCCCGCTTTTTGCGCTCAGTAAACAGTACGACCACCACTAATCCAGTTTTCTTTCTGTCCATCCACCGTGAACCTCATGGAACTTGACCGAGACCATTAAAATTCGGCTTTCGATGCATGTTTCACTAGATCGTGAGGACAAGATAAACTTCGAAGATCTGAACTGAACTGCGTAGTCCGGCTTGATGTTGAGTGCACATGCTATGCGTCAGAATACAACTTTTGAACGTTCTATAGGTAACCCCAACGACTACGACGTAAGCGCTGCGTCCCATTTTAGGATTCGACCACAACCTGCTCATCCAGTTCAAGTTTTTCAAACATGCCAAGAAGAAACACTAGAAGAGTACTAGCCATAATTTATCTTCAAGTGAGAGCTATTCAATGACATGCTATATCAATAGAGTGTAATATACATAAAATCAACAATAGGAAGCTTATATGTAAGGACAGTGTGCGAATGTCGCTTTGTCACGATATCACAATCGCATATCACATCATTTCAACAAGAGTAAGATTAGTAATACACAAGGAATGAGATATTATCCCATCAGGTCAACCAACAAACAATCAACAGCAATGGAAGGCATGCGAGGGGAACACTCCTGAACACCCGACAAATACAGGAGCATGGGCTGCCACAGCCTAGTGATACAGCCACAAATTAAAGGAAAAACAACATCTGTATACAGCATCTTGCTACACAAACTAGTACATTCAAAAGGCTCCTTCACTGCAGAGACATTGTCTCAGGAATAAATTCGAACAAGCTTGTATGTATCGTCCATGTCATTCCAAATGGAAAGGCGCACTCCGCACGAAATTGATCGATCGCCTGCCACCATCCCACTACATTTTTTCGAAAGCCAATTTTCGCGTCAAGCAGCGTCGCGGCTTCCTGGTTGAATGACACACGGACTGTCTGTGAAATCAAATGATTTACACAGAACCATAGTCTCCTTCGTCCTTTTCAGCACTTTCTCCAGCACTTCGTAAATGATCACAGGCTTCTGGGAAATCATTATCTACCAAATTGAACGGAGGCAAAACTCGTCATGGATATTCTGGACAACTTTGCCGTGACACAGAGTCTTTCGGATAGATGTTAGCCCACAAATCAACAGATGAAATTTAATTACCAGAAACTTTATATGAAGTGTTCTGTAAAAAATTCTAGACAGCGCTTGATGTAATGTAATAACATAACAATGCAATAATCCAGAGAGTGCCAAAACTACAAAATCTTAATCATAATACTGCCGTTCTCGGAGCTTAATTCCAGTGCGAATTTGTGGACAACGGCGGTTGCATTCGGATGATAATCGTGATGGGATCACTTGGTCCCGTTGAGATTCACCTTTCTCCCGGCCAGATTATCATCTTGTCACGTGATGCAACAGCAGTAGTCCGCAATTGTAGACCGGAATTTGGCTCCGGGAACGGCCTTAAACTTTATGACGAGAATATCTCAAAGTAATTCTTCGTAATTCCAGGCCGCTAACAAGCAGGGTTGTGGTCGTGGTGTCCAAACCGCTAAAAGGACGGGGAGAGGCGAAGGGTCATGATTGGAGGATACACGGGCTACCGCCGTCCCACTGTCCTTCCTGCCGTCTTCGCAGCTTGGACACGTTACGACCACCTTCACAATAAGCAGTCTCTTTCCCATGCCAATATTGTGCTCCAATGTCATGTGTTGACATTTAAACATTGGTCAGCGCGCGCACCGCTCATTGCGGTCCTTTGATGAGAAGCCTATTAAAGGCCATAGTTTCGGTTGCCGGAGAACTCCGGTTCTGCCAGGCTGCGATGACGTCACAACCAGGTGCTTCACCCACGCCAAAATGCCTGCCAACTCTCCTGCCTTCCAAAATCGGGATGGGGAGCGGCGCAGGGGCTTCATATTCCAAAAGAAGTCGGACTTCAAAATGAGCCTATTTCGCAAATATAGGAATGCTTGAAATTACGTCGGGTACGAGTTCTCCATAGAATCCATGGTTTCATCACTGCACTTATTTCATTCCTTTTCTAAGACCTTGAACACGCTCGAAAAATCTGTCGGGATAAATACGTTACTGAGGTCGCATTCCCTTTACTAGAACGCCAACGCCGTTGGAAGCGTCAAAACAGCCAAATTTGAGCAACAACGTTCCAAAAAAGTTCGAAGATTCCGCCCTTGAGCTTCGCAGACCTCCATCCCCCAAGACAAGCTCCTGCAGATTTGCTCGTTTGAATACTGGCATGCTGCGGTAACTCGTGTATGCTGCGGTAACTCGGGCATGCTGCGGTGACAAATCCACATTCACTCCACAACAAAACAACTCGTTATTCCTCTACATTTTTGCGTCGGATTTTCATTTTGTTTCCCCATACCACCACAGCTCCTAACTTTAGATTTCTGACATAAAATCGATACCATTTTTGTGACGTGTATGCTGCTTTAAAGGCAAGGTTCACGATAAAAAAACTGTCTTCAAGTTTTCACCAGAAATCAGAATGTACCGTTGTCAATTGCAACAATAATGGTGAGAGAACGGCTAAAAGCGAGCCATAGATAGCCCTATACGGTCCTCAAACTTGTATGCTATGCACTACCCGTCCACTTCCTTGATGGCCGTTGAGGAAGTGGGCAGGGCGGGCATAGCACAACCAGGTTTGAGATCCGTAAGGAGCTACATTTAGCTCGTTTTTGTAGTTCTTTCGCCACTATTGTTCCAGTTAATCCCGATACATTCGATTTCCGGTGAAAACTTAAAGAGCGCTACTAAGAGCTCTACCTTGGAAACCACGCAATCACGATCTAGAAGATAATCTAGAAAATTTAAGATTATCGTGAGCACTGCATTCAAGTTCATCTTGCTCTGTGAATTGTTCCCGTTTTCCTGACATTTGCAGATCTTTTGATTTTCCTGAGTACAATGCCTCAAATATAATACATTGCCTCGTGACGACCGAACGCTAACTTTGGACAGACGTAGAAACGGGCAAATCTCCAGAAAGAAGAAATCTCACCAGTTCTTGATCCACGCATCATATGCTTCATCCTTCCAGGCCCGGAATGCAAATTGGATCAGCCACTGTTAACTGTGCGATCTCGGCGCCAGGAAGACACCAATAACGGCCAAAGCTATTGGCGTAGTTGCTTCACCATTCATACGGTCAAGTGACCCCTAGAACATGTTTTATTGGTCAAAGGGCCGAGTTCACTTTTCTATGAGAAATAAACCCGCACGTCGTGATTGATGAGGTGATAGTTGATCCGCGGGTAATAATCGTCCACAATTTCAAGGAGCGACTTGGCGTTTTCCTTACTGATGAGAGCATTCCAGGTACGCCCTAGAGAATTCAGATCAATTCAGAAGCGCACATCAATCAATATCTCAAGCTCCCACGCTACTGAACGCAGCGATGAGACTAAGACATGGACTCTACAGACAGACAGCGACAGGACCCAATAAGTACAAAAAAGGACTTGACTCGCTTTTTGAGCTGAAATTCCCCTTGGGACCGCTTCGCCTGGTATTATGAATTGCAAAGACTACTATTCCATTCTAGTGAGGCGGTCCCGAGTGGGATCCGAAAACCAGACACGGCCAACCCCTCCCATTTTTGTGTACAGGCACTCATACCTTCTGATAGCAGTAGCCGCAGCTTTCCCCATCCAACCAGCGGGTCAGTCGATGGTGCACCGTTAACAGGAGGCTGACTGTTGACTGTCAAGATGCCCTGGAAAACGGTTTTTCAACGATAGTGACCTTCGAATAACAGGAATCCCCCTGTAAATTTAGAAATTCCAACATTTTTTGTTACACCAGAGCAGCTGTTCGTTGGTCAATTTCGTTTCTGCCGAAACCACCAATCTCTTACTCATTCCACGGTAGAGAAGTAACCTGAAACGTTAAATCAGTACTATGCCAAAACTAGTACTCATATGCTCGCCAGCAGCAAAACAAACTTTGACTCACTGCAGCGTTGACTTCTTGCGATATGAATCTCACGAACACATCCTTCACGTCCTCGAACGACTTTAGCTCTTCACCATACATCTTCAGAAGGTCCTCCTTCTTGGTTTGTGCCTGGGGTCCGCATCGACTGCCGGCTGTAGACAATTTTAGAAAACTCTCAACTACTCATGTAAAACTAGTTGTCCAGAATCAGGACGAATAGTTGTCGAGAGATCGAGGAAGTTGTCCAGAAAATTGATAGAAAAGGTAGAGAATTCCGAGATCCGCAGTATGCGTCGAGAATTGCTGACCGATTTCTTCAGAATTTCAGAGAAAGTTGCTGAGAATTCGGGGAACGAGTGTTTGCCGAAATCGAGGACAGATTTCTTGACAACTCCTTCCGAAATTGAGAATAATACCTCGAATATGTCGGAAGTTTAGCCAAAATTCAGGATGTCACTTGAGATCCCTCTTTACACCACATTCTTGGAACATTGTGGCTGCTGTTTTTGTTCTTTTCTTTTCGTGTGGGTCCTCTGCCGTTTTAGAGTCGACCGGGGTGTGTTTACCTTATGTACAAGCTTCCACCGCCTAAGATGGAGGCTGAACACACCGCTACAGTATGCTGACTCACACCTTTCTCAGGTGTGGTCCCCACCAAAATCGACAATGTTGCAAAACTAGGAGCCACGAGAATGGGATGTTGGAGTCCAGCTCGGTCGATTCACTCTGCAGTCAAACTTTCGCCGTCTTAAAATGAATTCCGAGCACCGATTCACTGATAGCGCACTGGTGCTTAGCAAGAATAATCTTGGCCCATGTTGAACGATTTTGTAGACCAACAGCATATACGATGCACTGGTTGCCTCTGGCGAACGTCGATGAAACGAGCCAAGTTGGGGAATTAGGCAATCAAAGTGGGCTGGGAAATCATTTCCCGTGGGCTTCACCGACCGCTGTAATCAACGGTTGGGTAGGAGCCCCAAATTTTCAATAAGTACATACAGTTGTAGAGGTGTATAACTGTGTTATAACTGACAAAAATCGTGCAAGAGTTGTCGGGAATCGGTCGAGAAGTTGTCGAGAATTGTCGAAAGTGGGCGAAAAAGTTGTCAAAAAATTCTCTAGAGTCTTTGAAAGTTGTCCTGCATTCCTACGCCTGCAGAACTACTTTTCGTCCGATTCTCGGCAACTAGTTTTACCTGAGTACATTCATACAAACGCTAGGCGGTTCCGCGTGACAGAAAGCCGCCAAAGTAGGGCCTAGTCTATCTACAGCCCAAAACCAGAAGAAGAAGATCAATCCTATTGCGAGATCAATCCTATTCTGGGGAAGTACCGACTTTTTTGGCTCATATTTCTGAATTTCTCAAAACCAGCAGCACGCCGTTGCACACACCTTCTGCTTCGGTAGCTTCCAAGACAACTCGCACGTAGAAGAAGCTATAGGTTCCCCCGCCCTAAGAAAGGGAAAGGCCACTTGGAGAAGGTGGCCATTTGAACGACTTACAACATGGTAGGATAATTTTTAACGGAAAATTCAAATTTAACAAATTTAACTTTTTGAAAGCCACGCTCTGTTTGTTTCTCCGAACAGGGTTGTAAGCGACACAGGTTGCGGTGGATAAATGACCTCACCGTACCGTAACCCAACAGCACATAGCATAAAAATGAGAAAGGATCTCATAATCCTGTTCAGCGCCTAAGTAACTCCCCTCTGAACCATGCTTGAGCAGGAAGCGTATTTTTTCGAGCTGTGGAGTACCATATAGATGGAGAGAGCTCTTGTGAAACTTTTTGGAGTGCCGGAAATCGAATTTTTAAACGGAGCGCAGCAATAAGGAGTCGAGTTCGAATTTTCGTCATATATTGATTCTAAAAAAGTCGCATTTCGTCTGGAATGACTACTTTTCCAACAAGTGACCTTCCCTTGAGAAGAATTTACTGCTGAAATATTCAGACCACTTCGTGTTCGTTGTGTCTTGAATAACTTCTTTACTGCGTATGTGTTGAGTTACATCTTCAGAACGATGGCCGCATTCAATGCGGTCGAATATGAATTGTACTCCAAAGACGGAACACCTCGAGCACAGTCAGAGACGTGCTGCTGGGAGAGCAGGTGCTCATATTGTGCTTCGAATTACAGCACTCTGCCCAAACAAACAAAACATTCAACGCACGCGGAGCTGATACACCTTCAACTCGATAACAAAACGATTTTCCAAAAAGGTAGGCATACGACGCACTCTTGAGGCGGAACTCATGTCCAGATGTCGGCAGCTTCGCCAGTTCAATTACCCAGAAGTTTGCAATACTTAACTCGCCCACCCGCTGGGGTCCTCGTCCAACCGCTGGCGGCCCAGATGCTGCTCGGCAGAAAGCTAGTCGAGTCGCATGTCGGTGTGCCGGTCGCGTTTGCGTGTCGGTGTTCTGCTACGATGGCGCTGAACACACCTTGCAGCACTAACTCCTGCGACGAAAATTTCGCTTCTACGTGCTGCTGTTTGGAGCACGATGCCCGTGATAGAGCCTTTCGAGAAGTTTGCTTGGTCACTCGAGTTGAATGTATATTCGACACGGCATTGAATATAAGCGATTTTTCTGACGAAATTCATCAGATGAATTACTAAAATGTAGAGACCAAAGGTTCAAATAATCGTCCGAGGTATGCAATGTTGCTCTTACGTTCATTAGCGTGTACTAGTAAGAGAATATAAACTAGCTTGGCTGACTACGTGTGGATCTGAAATTGTTGAATCTGGCTGTTTGAGAGCAGGGATGAGCGGAACAAAGATATGAAATTTCGGAAATCGGTTTCTGGGTTTCGGAACTAAAACTTTTTCATCGGGTTTCGGAAATCGGGCGCGAAACGCCTGAAAATGCGCGGAAATGCGGGTTTCAGGAACGCGAAACGCGGAAAAACTCCAGAAAATATCTGATATTTTCTTCCTCCTGATGACCCGATAGTTTCGCATTCCGCAGCGTTTTATTGCGGTTTCCGGAATCTGCAGGAACATGGGAATGCCAAAAATACACGCGAAACTGCGGGTTTCCGGAACGCGGAACCGCGAAACTCCCGCTCATCCCTGTTTGAGAGGCGTGATTTTACTCCTAGTATTGGCACGATTGACTATTTACAATTGAGCCGTTTTGCACTCGAATACTGACTGTATATCGCCCTCTTGTTGTGACGTCAAAATGGTGGCGATGGATCTCGCAGTCTGCTACCCTATGATTTCATATCCTGTCTTTTGCACGAATCCATGCCATACGAAGCTAAATCAGCAGTGGTTTCAAGGAAAAGGATGGGCGCCGGTCGAGGCACCGGAGAGTGCGGCACCCCGCTAAAGGCGGAAGACGAAGTAGATGAGAACTCCAGGAATCGTTACCCAGTCGGCCTGGAAAGTAATCGATGCTTTACGTTCCCTATTCAAAGGTTTGGCGCAAACTCGGTGAAATATGTTGTTATAGCATACGTGCTCGAGCTTGCACCAACCTTCGTTAGGGAACGCTAAGTATCAGTGCGTTTCACGGCAATGAGTATGTATCAAGTTGATGCAAAAATTTCCGGACTTTTCACGACTGTGAATAAAAAAAAACATTTATTTCAAAAACAATTAGGGCTCACCCAACAAAATAATTTCCGTGCATTCAAGGATCGCTTTGCCACCGATTGGTCAGATCATTGAATTCCTGACGCGTAGAACTCTGGCTGTTTCGAGTCGAAGTATTCTTCTAAGGCCATTTTAACTTCGTCATCGTTAGCGAAGTGTTTTCCATCCAGGAAGTGCCGCTTCGAGCAGAACAGATGGTGATCGGAAGGGGCAAGATCTGGGCTATATGGAGGGTGAGGAAAGAACTTCCCAGCCGGGTCACAGCAGTTCCTGTTGAACACTGTTCGCCTAGTTCACGACAATGCTTGGCCACACGTATCTCAGGATAACTGACATAAACTAATGGACCTGGGCTGGGAGAGTTCTTCCTCACCCTTCATACAGCACAGATCTTGCCCTTCCGACTACCATCTGTTCCGCTCGATGCAGCACGCCTGACAGTTCACCTAACGACGACGAAGTCAAAATGGCCTTAGAAGAATACTTCGATAACTTAACAACTTTAGAGTGCTACGCGTCGAGGACATTCCCATCGATCTGCCCAATCGGTAACGGCGAAGAGATCCTTGAATGTAGATGGAAATCGACTATTGGAGGAGCCACTGTTCCTTTTTAAAATAAATATTTTTTTATTCAAAGTCGTGAATTCAGAAACTTTTGAATCAACCTAATCGATAGACTAACTTACCCGTGGCCACATTAAAGAGTTCAACTGTTCCGATCGAAGTATTTCTGCAGTTAATATTAATTCTGTCTGAAAGAGACTGTCAGCCTTCTAAGCGGTAGGCGTCCAAGTCTAGCGGCACCGTTTCACACGGACGCCGACCGCGTGGGAGGACACTCCCATTCGTACAGACTTTACGTAGGATTTGTGCCAGTTGAGGATGATTTCCAGAACAATAATAGGATCCATCGTACGGTGACTCCCTATAGGTACAGATTCGGCGACACTACCTTCACGAGCAGACCCAAGAACAGCTATTTACGAATTAACCATCGTCTACCCACGACTTTTACCGCTTCTTCGGCTTCAATTATTTACGGAACTTCAACTTCGCTGTGACAGATTAAAGGAAACGTGGATCTCTCGGAAAGCCTTCAACGCATGTTTCAAGGTGAACTGAGCAGCGGAGTGCGGCAGGGAATACGATTCGCTTCAGGACCAACCCCACAATGGAAGCGTCAGCTGGGTGTGAGCTATCCTCGGTGAATCGCTTGAAACCTTAATAACGGCTGCATGATACACCTGGAGCCGGATTCATCGACCGTTTGTTGAGTTTGGTTTTGATCCACGTTAAGTCTAACCAAGCTCCCCACCTACCCAGCCGGTGCCCAGTACCTCAGAACCCTGATTCACCAAGCAGCGCTCATCCATAAGCCAGCTGCGCGCTGCCCTCACTTTGAGGCGTGTCCATTTGCAATGGCCTACGACATCTGAGTGAAGCTTGGCTAGGGACTTACCAGCAGCCTCCTTCGCCTGGTAGCGCTGATCCATTAGCCAACCCAGTGGAGCATTTATGGGTTGGTAAGTTGATGAATCGCTTTGAATCTATGCTGGGTTGGTAGGCGAAGAGCGCTAACCATGGGTTGGCACTTTGATGAGAGCCGGCCCCGCCAGATCACCAGACATAGGCAGCACCGAGAACGTAAATGAGAAAAGGTCGGATTTCGGGTCAAAGTGAGCTTGAAAGGCTGCACCTCGGTGAACAAGCTGGATTAGTTCCACATCGAACGCAAGCCAGCCGCTCCAGTTCAATCGAATTCCAAATTAAATGATTGATAAATCAGCAAGTCATTCAATTCCAGAATCACAATTCTCCATGGGACCTCTAGAATTACACTCACTTACACTTTTTTTTTTTTCAAATCACCGCAACCTAGCTGCCAAATGGAAGAGATAGTAGTCCTGGGAGATCACCAAACACTGGCGAGGAACTGTTACCCCAGCGACCATTCGGGAAGTCATCCCAATCCTAAAAGAAAAAGAGGATTGTGAATTTTAAAATTTCAAGAAAAAACCTGATAGAAATCTCACCCTCGTCCGGTAAATGCTTAGCTCTTGGGGCAGGCGCTCCAGAAGATAGGTCTCACGTCTTCCTTGCACCTGAACGAGAGAGAATTTCAGAACCAACGCTTGAAAATATGCAAGTTATTACAAGTCCAAAATTACCTCCAGTGGATGATTGCTGTGTTGGTTCCCAAGGCAAAGAGCACGCATGGGTCGTTTATGCCGAAATCCCAATTCTTGTAGGAAATTTCACTAAAACAAACAGCATCGATTGACTTCCCATCTCTGGTGCGACTATATCTCAGCGCTCTCTATACCAGAATGCCACTTGATTTTTCAATCTGAGAATGATTTTCAGAGCAGCGTGTTATGAAAATTCTGTAAAAACCAAAAAAATACAGATGTATAACCAAACTCTTTCCCCGCCCTTTTACTCCAAATCAGAGCAGCCCATCCTCATGTAGCTGACTTCTTCCACCAGATTTCTGTACCTATATCGTTTTCATTTGAGAAAAGAAACAAAGTACAACATTGTATACCCAAAGAAATCGTTACCTCGACCCCGGGTGGCGGATTTTCAGGTTTTACTATAGAGTTGAAATACCATAGGTCAGAGAAAAACTGTTACTCAGGAAGTCACTTAGCAGAGCAAATTTCGTATCTAAGAGCCATTGTTACCCAGCAGGTATCACGAAAACAGGATAGAACTCTTGCAGATAACTGAGGTTTGAAGAAGAGGCTATTCTGCACCCCCCACGTCCCACCCCTTCCATCACGACCTACAGCTGGGTCTATCCTAGACAGAGGGGAACTACATGGGGGGTCGACATGAGGACAATAAAAAGAAAAAAGGGCGAGAAGGACAAAAAAGAAAAACAGTAAAAATGTGACTTCTGTCCACTCTGTGTGTAGTATTCGACGCTATTTTTTCGGTTGCAGAGGTTCGGTTTGAAATCGAATATAAACGTATTTTTAGACCACCTCGTACGAATACTCGAATAACCTGTTTTTGAATTTCCTCGTACACATACTCGCATAACCCTTTTCAATTTCCCGAAATAAGGACTGATTTCTCATATGCAGGGTTCGCAATATAAGCCATTCTTGTGTATGTTATCCTCATGAGAAGGTGGAGCCGGACATCATAAAGTGAAACTAGTTTGAGAATCAAGAAAACCGAGTGTCGGCCCGCCCACAACTATTGGAAGTTTGTATTGATTGCTTGTTCTGCCGTCTTTTATTTTGCTCTCAAAGTAGTGAGTATTCTTTTTGAAACGGCTGGCAACTACTTTAAAGAGCAAAACAAGAAGACGACAACCCAGCATTAATCAAGATCCCGGTAATTGAGGCAGGAGAACTAGCCTGGCAACCAGTCGCTCTAATTTGTTTAAGCCCGTTTTCTTTTCTCCGACTTTTCACCTATTTTCGCTTTTACGATGGCCGGATCCATCTTCTCTATGAATTCTTTAACCTTCATACAACGGCTCTTTCATCGCTAACCCTACGCTTTAATGCAGCCTTTCTAAAAATTCAATGTATGAATTATTGAACTCCAACAAAAAGTACCGCAAGCTTTTTCACCGAATTCAAAACTGAATCAGAAAGCCAGTCTTTCATCCGACTCAAAAAAAGATTATTCTGAAAATTTACTCGAATGTTCGACTGCTGGCTAAATTTTCGAAAAATTCCTAATAATTCGCGAATAATAATCAACAATTTTTGTTTGATCAAATATTCGAATTTCATAAGATCGAATTTGCCGGGACAATCAAAAATCTGATTACTTCCACTTTGTAGAAAAATACCAATTCAATTGAAAAATAACAAATGAAAAAGATTTGAAAAAGATTAGTATTCCGATCTTGGGAATAAATACGGAAATTCAAAAAAAGCTACAAGAAATATCCAGATGAAACGAAATTTCACGCTATTCCAATATAAATTACAAACAGTATTCGATTCAGCCCTAACATTGGAAGTAATGCCAAAGCGTATTTCGGATCTGCGGGGAAACGAATAGTATTGCTAGTATCTCTCCGGGCATATATAGTAAAACTGCACGATACCCATCCCGAGCCACAGGTTCCGAAGTTATATTAGCCCGAAACAGTTTTTTGTGATTTTTGTACCTTTCAAAACAGCGCATTAGTCTTGCGGAAAATCCGCAAGCAGGTCTCATAATTGTGTTCCAGCGCCCGAAACTACCCCCTGAGCAAAGTTTGGGGAGAAGCCCATTTTCAAAACTTTGCGCGGACTGAGTGGCGTTTTGGACTTGCTTACGAATTTTCAGGATTTGGGCGGTTATTTTATATCAACTAGGGAGGTTTTAGAAAGCGCTTCAGAAAAGTATGTTCCAGGTTTGACTGGAAATTCTCTGGGAGGGTTTTTGGGGCGCTGATCACGAAGATCTGTAGTTTATTAGTCGATTTTCCGAAGTTGTTGACTAATTCCTTGCTCGAAGCTTTCAACCCGGAGAAAAATTCGAGGAAAAAGAAACTGCCACTTCAGAGATTTCAGAATTTCTACGATAGATGTGTCTCAAAATCATTCTCTGGAGGGTTGTTTGGAGTGCTAAACACGAATCGTGGAGGTCCGTTAATCGAAATTTTCCGCAGTTCACAGTAGATTACGGTGAGTATACGGTGGTTTTGCTCAAAATCTCGGATTTTACTCCAAAAATTTGTTTTGAGGGGATTATTCGGGGTGGAGAATACGGAATTTGATGTCCGTTTACAAATTTTCAAGAGAGATTTAGAGATAGGTTTTGCCCCTGAATGGCATATTGCTTATCGTAACCTACAATAAACCTCAGAATTTCGACAAACAGGCCCCAGGTTCGCTTTCCCAGCACCTAGAGTTACCCCCTACATATAGGTTTTTCAGCAAAAATCGACAAAATTTTTGAAACTCCCAAAAAAAAGAAATGCACAGATTGGTACCCTTCCGCAGCCGCGAGGCTTGAGAAATGCTCTCATAACTTGTTTCGAACCTGCAGCTCGGGGCCGGGATACTGCGCATTTTACTATTGAGCCAGAGAAAGAGATACTATGATACTAGTCGTTTTGGCAGGTCAAACATACGCTTTGTATGCCACTTCGCTTTGTACGTTTTGTGTGGCCAGGTTAAATTTCCCGAACCAGTCAGCAACATCAGTACCAAGAATTAAACAACTATTTGCGTAATAAATTTTTTTTTTCAGCATAAGTTACTCTAGAATCCAGTGATATAATAAGATGAAAACACGGAAATCGCATTCCTGGAAGACAAAAAAATTTTTGGCAAGAATTACAATATCCTCTTGCCACACACTATATATGTAGAAATTTCATTGCCAATCAAAACCCATAAGAATTTTCATCGGAATGCTTATGACTCCTATAACAATACTAAAACCTAGCCAAATAGATAAGATTAGAAAAGTGAAATCACAGTTTAACTCAAACAATAGGATTAAAGCTTCCCAATACATCAAAATGAAGTGGCATCCGAACGGCAAAGTATTTTGTGAAACCCGTATCAAAGCACTCTCTATACAATCTTGTACGTCATCTCTAAAGTCATGCAGAGAAAACCAGAAAGCAGTGGTGAGGGCAAACATAAGAAGATATTGAAAATCGTTGATGAAATACACAGAAAGGAATTCAAACAACGTCGCTGAACAGAAACATCGCGTTGTGGCAGCGCCCAAGCAATTGATATAGATCTAGCAGGTCAAAAATGAAAAGCCCAGACTCAAAGGCAGTTTCACGTTAGAGATAAATTTTAGGAGGAAGAAAGCTTGACGTCAACCTACCGAGGGTTCCTCTCTCTGTTCATAGTGTGTACAGATGAATTGATGGTGCCGTGCCATTGGACAGAATTCGCCGACACATTTCTATAGCCTGAACAACGAACATGGCTCATTGCCAACACGCGTTTTATGAAAAAAATCATCACGAAAGTGACTGTGATAAATACTACAGGCATTTCGTGCAGCCACACTAATTTAAAACGTAGGACTTCAAAGCTGGGGAGAGTACCACTTGCTGCCACCCGTACTCCTCTGCAGAGTAATACGGGTGGCAACAAGAATCGAACGCTTGCAGAGTCCAAAGAAGTGATCTTCGATGCTAACGTCGGCATTGATCGTGAAGAGACTTTGCGTTCACTGTTGAAGGTTGGCGCAAACTCGGTGCCATATGCTATAACATAGGTGCATCGCGTTTGGGTCCACCTTCAACGATGAACGCAATCCACGGCCCGTGCCGTGTTACCTCCCCTTCCCTTTACTATCAAAGACCTCTCTACCACCTCAGGAAACCACCCACTCTTTGTTACTTAATTGAAAGCCGGAATAGAGAAACTGAAACTTTCCTGTGGCTTACAAAGGTAAGTGAGGATTAATGAATCATCGTACCTGCAGAAAGAGCAAACTTGTAGAAATCTGTTTGCTCTCTATGGTGGAATTAGTGCGTGTTACTCTGTACCCCAAGTCTTTGGTACTGAAGAAGTAATTAGCTAGAAAATGGTAGGTTTCAGTAGCTTAATGCGACTATCATATCCGGAATAGAAACCTCCCGAAAAGAAAAAAAATTAGAAGAAACGCAACTCGCTATCGTCTTCCAGCACCCCACATACCCCTTCTAGACGATTTCCGGATGGAATAGCTGAGTCTCTGAGTCCCTGCAAACAGGGTCCAAACAGATCGCTGTCCTGAACCTCAATAGATCTACGTTCCCTTTGGTAACCGAATTTTTCGAAATATATCCGGAAAAATTTTCGTTTCCTACCCTGAAGGAATTTTCTGACAATTATTGAAATGAGAATCTTCAACAAAAAAAAACACAAACAGGATTTTCGTAAATCTTTTTTACTTTCTTTTATATTTTTGGTAGTTAAAACTATACCCATTATCTAACAGACGAGCCTCAGAGCGTTTTCCATTTTCGCCCCCAAACTGGTTGCGTCCTCGCTCCTGAAAATCAATTTCAAAGAAAATTGCATCCCCCATGTTTACTGTCCACGCACGGGACAGTAACCGCTTGTGACCGTGCCTGCTAACATTGTGAATACTACACCTTTCCAGGCTTGAGAGGTTAAAGAAAATTGCCCTAAAAAAACAGGAATGAAGGTTTGGCACACTCAAGCACAAATGTAAGGCCCGATAACAGTTTTCGGAATATTATATGACTAAAGTTCCGGTAGTTCCTAGTTAACTAACTTGGCCATACAAGCAATCGGCCATGTCTGTTTAACAACTTTTTGGTATCAGTAGTTGGGCCGAGATACATAGTCTCCTTGCATTGTAGTCTAATGAAAGTGGAGGGGGCTGCGGAGGGTATGTATGTACAGTCGCCAAGGATCCAACTGATATTTTGCATTCCCCATTGAAGATTAGCGCAAACTTGGCACACATACCAGGTTGTTCAATAAGTTTTGTCGTTCGATAAAGAGAGGGCGTTGCGTCACTAGCCAAAATTCTTTCCTTCTTTTCAACATTGGTACACTCTTCATATGAACGTATGTGAAGTTTTCGTTACAATATGTCCATTCATTCTTTGTTTACAAAACCATCTAGTGTCGCCGTCGTCACAAGCAATGGAAAAATGAAAGAATTTTGTGCAGTGATAAAATTCCTATTTTTGGAAAGCGTAGGCTTTCCAAAAAATTCACGAATGAAATGTTAAAAGTGCGTATAATGACAGTTCGCCTACAATCAGAAATCGGTAGAAAGATGGGTTGCTTGGATTTAAAACGTGGTCATTACAAGCCTTTGATGACGATCCACATGAAGGAAGTCCAGAAAGCGCATCAACACCAGAACTCATAGCCAAAACACAGGATATGGTATATTTTGGAAGATCGTCGATTGACTTGAGAGAGATTTAGTAGAGGCTCTACACATCAGTCATTGGGTAGTAGTGAACCATATTTTTTAAGTGAAATTTTGGGTTTTAGAAAGCTGTGTGCACATTGGGTGCCACCATTCACTTCCAACAATGGAACAAAAAAAACATTCGAATCCAACTTTCTCAGCAACATTTGGAGAGTTTTGTGCGTCGATTAATCTTTATGGATGAGACTTGGGTACATCACCATGATCCTGAATCAAAACAAGAGGCTAAAGAGTGGTGTGAACCTGGTTGTTCTGACTTCGAGAACGAGTTCGTCAAAGTCCGGAAAACGAACACGGTTATGGCATACGTTTTTTTGTGATGCCGAAAGGAATTCCGTTTGTGTGGATTAATTGCAAACTAGTAAAACATAACCAGTTCTGAATATTATTGCAATCTTTTAGACCAGTTGAAGGAGAAAAATTTGTGAAAAAGACCCGGTTTGCAGAAGAAAAAAAAATCCTCTTGCATCAGGACTTTTGCTGCACCGTGTCACAAGAGACATTTTGACCAATACTGGCTAAAATCCACTTGAATTAAAGTTCGAATTGTTGGAGCATCCACGGTATTCACCAGATTTGGCCCCAGCGACTTCCATTTGTTTTCAGAATTCAAAAAATTTATGCGTGGCTTAAGCGTTTCTAATCAAATAAAGAGGTCATACCGGCTGATGAAGCGTATTTTGCAGACCTTCCAGATCCTCCACACATCAGGGGATGGGATCCACAGATTGGAGGATCGTTGGAGCAAATGTATTAATATTCAGAGGAGAGATTATACTGAGTAATAAAGTGTATTTCGAACCACAAAACTGTGTTTTTCTTATCGAACTACTAAAACTTATTGAACAACCTGGTATGTTACATAGCATATGCGCACCGAGTCTGCGTCAACGAACAACAAAGGAACGCAAAATATTACTCGAATCAGATGCCGACGCCGGATTGCCGCGCGCGATAAGAACCCTCATTGGCCGGTGGTGTATCACCAACGCCCGCACGGGCAACCGCAGCACGAGTCGCCTGCCCCATTCACTACACTAAATCTAATCCGGAAGGCGCTACACCTAATTGTTAGATTTTGACAGAGATACTTCATTTCCGCTTCCGTTTTGTGCTCCAGAAGCGTTAGTTCACGGGATTCTGAGGCAAAGATGTTTAGCCCTAGAACTCTTCCCCTTAAAATGATGGAATTTCGGTTCAGTTCACCTTGGAAGTAAAAAAAGGCCGGAAAAAGACGATGCCCCCCGCCTTGAATGTTCTAAAGAAAGTACTGATCCACCCTTTGAGGCAAATTACGGCAGAGGAGTGTGCAGCCAAGCAAATTACGGCAGAAAGAGTTGGTAATCTTCAACATGGCGTTAGAAGTAGTAAATATATTCAAGTCGAGAAGACAATTTCAAACAATTGATGTGAATCTTTTGCCAATCTTGCTATTACATGTTTGACCTTGAGCAGATGCCTTGCTACTTTTAGTTGAAGAAAATTTAGATGTCCTTGCTCAAACCTATGCCACAACAAGCTGTCATCTAAAAACGGTGTGTGAAGTCTAACTTAACTAAACATTAGCTTCTAGAACCCAAATTTTTAAGATTATTTAGGATACTGAACATAAACAAGGAGTTCGTTTGCGGTTTTCCGGATGACTACGGTAGGTTACGGCAGAAAAAGGTATGATATACTTGCATACCTATAGAGAAATATAGAAAGACCACAGGCGTCTGAAAACCAACGAATTTCAAGCTTATGTTCCAGCACTCCCGCATAAGCCTGCTGAAGGAAGAAATCGGGATAGGACAGGAAGCAGCTCATTTCCTAGAAGCACACCCAAAAATTCGAAGTGTGGTAACCTATCCAGGATATCGGTTTAGGCAAAGGGCATCCGAAATTTTTACTACTAATATCAAAGAGCATCCTAGCAAAGTATCCTGTGCGAAAATCGAAATACTCCCGTCACTCATGGATCAAGCTGCACACGCGATGCTGCAGCGTCCTTCTGTCCTCCGCTGTCACGCTGTCTCTAACCGCCGCTCCGCACCAACACGCGTAGAAACCACGAGAATTCCCGCGTTTTTACAGCATACATTTGTCATTTCTTTCCACTAAGACGGCGGTACATCTAATTCTCGTATCAATGATAAGACACAGAGGAATCAATTTCGTCCTCGCTTTACGCTACTACGGCGTTCTGCAGCTCAATACCGCGCCACCCGAGTATGGAAGGAGCACCAAAGCAGTGCAAATTAGCGGCGATCCAGATCGCAAAAAACGATTTTTCAACAATGTGTGCCACAATCAGTCCGCTTTGTAGATTAAAGGTTTACCTTGATAGTTCCGTACTTCCTCACTGCATCATCGTCGTGCTTGATAGGTTCGAGATCCAGAAAGAATAGAGTCAGGTATGGTAGAGTTGGGAAAGTGTCGCTATGCGACGAATCGAGTCATAACCCTGGGAAAATGATTGTTATATGCATAACCAGGAGGAACTGCTTGGAATCCTAGAACATTAAAATTTACCATAATTGGCATAATTCCCAGGGATAATCGGTACAGTTATTCCTATCTCACGGCAATCACGAACGAACTTCTCCCGAACACCTGAGAAAGTAAATCATAAGAGAAAAAACATTTCAAGATGAAGGCTGAGCATTAAGGAGATATCTATGGACTACCTTAATGGGAAAAGACAGAAATTGGAGACAGCCGGCTGCCACCAATGAATTACCGCGTACGTGTGGCGTTGCGACAAACGCTGGTTAATAGGGAAGGCAGGCAGCCATCGGTCAGCGATTGCGGCAACGCGACCCGCCCGCCCCTAATGAGATCATCATATCCCGCTCCAAAAACCGAAGTCACTCCTGTTAAAGAGGAATGCAAACTAGACTGACTCAAATACCTCTGCTTCAAAAAAAACAGCTGAGTGATGATGAATTGGGCGCCGGCATCGCATTTTCGACTTCAAATACTGCAAATCGGCCTTGTACGACGGAGACTCTGGATGGCCGGTGGATTATCCTAAATGGGAGCGCAGTGATGGGTGAGTAATTGAATTTCAGTTTACTAACCTCAAAGTTGGAAAAATAGCTATTTTATTCAATTGTTTGGGTGCGATATGAGTGAACACAAATACGATAAAAAGTAACTATCAGTTTACGACTCGACCAAGGACTGATTTACTGCAGTACCGAGGGCGGGCAAACAGCTTTCCGACTTCTGGGAGTCATGACCAAATTCACCTAGACTGAAAAGATCGACTTCCAAAATTCAACTTGTTTTTTAGGATAAGGCCGAGTTCGGCCAGAAGTGCTACTCTACAGGCAGATCTAGTGAATGCAAGAACGGGAACGAAGACTGAACGTGGAAAGGTGGTACACCTTCGTAAAAAAATATCCTCGCAGGACCGAACTTTCTGGGCACAATACACCTCAGCAGGTGACAATCGAAGAGCCCCGCGTGAGAAGCAGGAATAAAACTAACAATTTCGGAATCAGAAGTAGAGTCAAAATTTTGGGAACCGAAAAACTCCGAAGCATCGGAAGCCAGAAATCGTTTGGGTAGAGCATCTTTAAAGGTGAGCAGAACTTCGCAAACACCCCAAAAATCGCCTTTGGAGAGGCAGAGACTTTCATAATACCGTAAAAGCGTTCTCAAGAAGGATAGACTTAAAAGGCACAGTTCAGATAGTGGGGGAAAAAATTCGATATTATGGTCCGGCAGCTGTGAGCAAAAAGTCACCTGCCAAACGCGGGAATCTCTACTCTTCAGACTAAGCGAAGAAAATTCGAGCACCCATTTCTCTCCGCCCCATCAGCACCCTCCCTCCGCCAACTTTAGGGACTTCCGGTCTCTCAAGAAGGACCTGATGCGCCATGGATTTTGAACAAAACCTACGCTCTTCCATTATTTATGGATCTATCTTTATGGTGTGGTTTTCTCCCGGTGCAATTCTGCGAGCGATTAGGAAAAACAGGCGAAACTCGTCCACGAATTTCTCACCGTCCAAATTTACAATATTTGAGGGCCTACAACTCTGTTTGAAGTGGGTTCTGGGCGATTCTGGAACACCATTGAGAATCAGCCCAAAATTCTCTCCAAGATTAACATGAAGAACTGGAAACGATTCACGAGGTAAGACTGTGCCTCGAAAAATACGGCGAGAAACGCGAGCATTTAAAAAACAACAGTATGTAGGTGTAGGGCGAGCGCGCACCACTGAGAACGTGTTGCGCTGTTGATAATATGCTTCGTCTACTTCACAAGGAACGCCTTGCGTATTGTCATATGAAAGCTCCAGCTATTTTGGTGACGCTCTAGAGGCGAGGCTCTAGAGTTCTAAGAGCCGCCCGCGTTGTGCGGGTACATGGAGTGCAGTGCCTAAAATTCCTGAGTCTGGTTTTAGACTTCCAGCTTAAGCTGCACGCGGCGCGAGAGTTTGAAACACTGCGACCTGAGAGAAATCAACAATTCTTGCAATGTAGAACGCGACAAAAATTGTCCGGAAGAGGTTTACTCGCAGCACACACCTGCGAGCTCGCGATTGCTCGTAACCACCTCGTAATGCGAAAATACTCGAAGGGCCCTTTGCAGAAATTTTACACGGTTGCAAGTCGCCAGATGCCTGCAGCCAACTCAATCTCTAGAAGTCCCAAAATATCTTTGTCGCCATGCGAGTTCACAGCTACATGTTTCTGCGCGCTTCATTTATAAGAAAATTATTTTCTTGACTTCATCGCGTGCGTGCATGCGCGCGTGCGACACCCGCTCTCCTTACCGACACTCTCACGTTGTAGTATTCCACTCTCTTTGCACACGCACAAGGAAGAAGCGAGTGAATTTCGTTCTTAATAGACTGTACATTTCACAACTCCCTGAACTCTATGCCATCCCACCTTATGTGACGTTATCGGCACCATGGACGCCTAAAACAGTTTTTGTGCGGTGTTTATCAACATGTCGTCAGCTCTAACTATGTATTACGCGGTATTTGTCCTATTTTTCCTATATGAAATCAGAAGCGCCATTTATGTATTCTGGGCTCGGAATATTAATCCGAGCATTGGGGGAGTGCCAGAATTTCAAAATTTCCAGGATATTCTGCGCGACTCGTTGCTGCCTTTGATGCCGCTGCGGACCCTCAGCAGCCAGCGCGCGCCTGCTGGCTGCTGATGCTGAAACTCCCTGCATGAAACGCAGCTATTGATCGGCGAGCGTGTTGGGAGAAAGATCCACAGCAGAGAACGCATTGCTCAGTGTTCCTGCGTAAGTTATAGCCTCCATGTGTACACCAACAACAAGCAGTGTTGGGCGGTCGCGTTGCGGCGAACGAGATAATCTCTGAGGCGAGAGATTTCAACCGTGCGCCAGAAATATCCTTCCAAGGTTAACGCTGACCGCTCACACTGTTTTTCACGGAACTCCGCAGTGGGGGCCATGACTCACGTAGACGACTCTGAGGTCCTTTAGCACTAGTGGGCGGATGAACATCAGATCAGAGTTACATTTGACTTTCCGATTTCCGCACACATTTTCCAGGAAACAGAGAGTGAAACTCCAAGGTCCAAAACCACAGAAGACTTCGGGAGTCAAGAAATTCTCGCCTCAAAACGCTTGAAAACGAGTGGAAAATTGCAGTCTTATTGTTAAGACCTAAAAGTGTCCACTTCAAAGCTAGCCTATTCAAGACGAGTCCCTTTTCCTTTTTTTCGGTGTCCTTCTTAAAACTATCAATCGCCGCTACGTGATAAGGCTTTACGACAAGTTGGCCAGGCTGATTCTGTGTTCGCACTTTGACCAACTCGTGTTGTGATTTGCGGGCGGAATCGCGCTATTCTGTTTATCTCCGACAAATCGCGCTTTCCCCTCAAAAAAACTCAAAGGTCCACCCAGAAATTGCAAAGCTATTCGAAAAACATAACCAAAACCTCGTTTTCGATATGAACAAGAGCCTAAATTCTCAAGTTTTTTAACATTTGTATTATGAATAGATTTAAGAATACCGAAGACATGGTCGAAAGTTAAACACGAAAATCTCAAAAATAAGTATGCACCTGAACACGCCACTGTGATGGTTCCCCAAAGCTCTTCTCGTATCCATCGGATCATATCCGAGGGCACTTTGATACTTGTAAGATAGGAGCCCCATCAGAATCCTAAAAATTAGATGATCTATAATTGACCAGAATCAATTGGAATACAATCCTTTATTGATCACAAAAGTCATTATGCACGTAGCGCTCTACTGACATTTAAAGGCAGCGATCACGATGAAAAACGTTATCGAAAAAAACTACGAAAATCAGCTTAGCTCAAAAACAGCTGAAAAACTGTGAAAGTGGCGCCGTGAAAAACGGGCTAGAATTAGAGTTTCTAAGGCCCAAAGATGCTAGTTTGTGCACAAGGGCACAGCGCCAACGAAAAAGATCACACGCAGTCTCATGTGCCGAGCAGTCGAAAATCATCGACATTGAGAGGACAGAGAAATAAATGCAAATTTAACGAATAAAAAGCAGTTGAATAATGAAAGCATCACTTCCAGTCAATGTTTTTGACTAGATGTGTACATTATTCCGAAAGGTTCATTGGTTTGGAAATTCAATTTCAAACCAGCTGATGTTTTTGATATAAGAGGTCATCGATGCGGATGATGTGGAGTGGACTCGTCCACCGTCAAAATACAAAGAAAGTTCCGGCTTCAAATTCATCGCTCAAAACAGTGGTTTTTCGCGATTTTTCTCATAGGTCTTACTACTCATGACCCAGAGAAGGGTTTACAGAGAGAAAAACGTTAAGCATTTTTGATCACGACTACTGCCTTTAATGAGAGCCATTGAGTAACACAGTAATGAACTAAAACTCTTCCGCATTAGAGGCAAGACTGCGCCTCGTTTTTCGCCTGGAGTTCAGGGGAAGGGGAAGGGATGAGGAAAGGCTTTAAAAAGGAAGGAATGAAGTCAAATGCATAGTCATTTTCAGCTTTAGAGTTAATTTAGTAGTTTTCCACATTTATTTCCTAACTTTGAATTAAAACCAGTTAGAGTTATGCGAAAACAAACGAAAATGGAGGCCAAGTACCAAACAACCCCCATTGAAGATGGGGAGGTATTCAGGCGCCCAGAGCACGGAATCATACTTTTCCGTGGTCGCGAACAGTCGTTGGCTCCATCTGCGCCGCATGCAAAAAGGGAAGTACAAGCGCGATGCGCCCACGCGTGGCAGGAAACGCGAGATCGCCACTTGTCCTGTCATTTTATACTTGTCATCAGGCCTGCCTTGCCGTTTAGCGCCATTACGGACCTATAAGACGTCGCTCATCCTTGCAAAGCAACAAAGCGACACGCGAACACATCGTCGTCGCGCATTCCCAACGCCTGCGCGATGCGGAAATATCGATGTCAGCCCACAGCCTGATTTATACTTCCCGTCACTGTGATCGAACTGCGCTGAATAGTGTTGCAGGATGTCGCGATTACCTGAGTAATGTGGTGGCTGCGTCGCTTTGTCACTCAATGCAAGTCCAGCAATGACGGCACGCGTAACTCCATGACTCTGATGAGGCTAAGGAAACGCAAGCGAAATGACAATAGAGTATAACGCGGTAAAAAGCAACGGTGTCGCGCTCGCCAGCAGCTTTGCTTTCGACCCGCGCGGCGCGTCGCGCTAAGCGCTTTCACGCACACGTGACGTTTTCGACTCAAGACCAAACCTAGCCTGGCGGGGCGAGTCGCTCGCAGAAATAAAGTGAAGGATTAGGGGACAACCAGAAACAGCATAGCTGTCCCTAATATTGCACTATGCTGGCGTAACTCGCCGTGCCCCAATGTACAGAAGGCTATTTAATGGTACCAGCGACGAATCCCGGAGGCAGGAGGCGTGAATGAAGCCTGATGTGCCATCTCCACTCAACCGCGAAGAAATTAGAACAAACTTTTTCTGTGAATGTGATACAGTACCACAACAAAAAATGAAATTTTTGAACTTCAAGGATAAAAAAAGGAATTCCCACAGCAACCGATCCTTGGCTAAAAACAGTCCGTGTCAAAACACAAATCATACGATTCTTGGAGCGCGCGCGATGGCGAACCCTCCGTCTCGCACTGCTTTCTCGCTGCCTCTAACCTTCGCTCCGCGCGCGAGACGCGGACGAACCATGGGAAGTTTCGTTCTGACACAGACAATCTGCTCCTCGGACAAAATTTTTACCGACATACTACCCATTTCATTGTGAAGCCCTACCAAATAGTTTGCAGCGTACGTAACTCTCCTAGAAGAGAAAAAAAGAGCTAGCACCTAAAAGGCCAAGATTCACGATGAATTTTTTAAAGTTTTCAGTGTGAAGCTTACTACGCTGGAAGATGCTGGAGGATTGGATCGAAGAAGCGAAAACAAGAATAAAATCAATTAAACGGCCGCAAAAGAAAATTTCGTTAGCCCAGCACGCCTGCTAAGCCCGCTCAGCCCCCTTTCTGACGAGCTTGTGGCGCAGCGGACGTTTTCGATGGTAAATGGCCAAGCGACTCCGCCATGTTTAGCCTGATCGATTCGCGCACATTTCGCCATTAGCGCTCGCTTTGCGAAACTGGCAGGGCGCGTCAGCTCGTCCACGCCTGAACCTTTGCGTAAGCTAGAAACCGCTATTTTAGCTTATTCTGAAGCGCTTTTTTTCTTCTCTGTTTCTTCACTATTCGAGAGCTCATGACCAAACAACCCCATTTTTTTGAGTCCTAACTCCGAATGTAGAAACTCATCACGTAAAGACTGCCTTTCTACTGCAGACCCACTCTCTGTTCACCACTTAAAAACAGAGACTAACTAATCTCCAGTTTGGAGAGGCTAAGCAGTGCGATAAAACAATGCGCAACCCATCAAACCTAGTATTTCAAGTTTCCAGACGAATGCATAAAAAGTATCAGTATAAAAATGTCGCAAAAATCGTTCCTTACTCTTTGATTCATGCCTAGAACGCCCACAGTTTCAAACCTTTTAGGGCAGTGTTTACCCATGAAAAAAGGCCCTCGAGTTTTCTGAGAAATCTAATGTACCGGGATCCACTGCCACAACATGGGCGAAAAAAAAAACGGCTGAGAACGAGCCGTACATAGCCTCACATGGCTCTCAGGAACTTGGTTGTGTTATGCCCGGCCCCGCCCAGTCGTCCAACGGCCAGCTTAAGGATATGGGCGGGTAGGGCATAGTCCATCTGGGTTTGAAGAAGCCGTAAAGGGCCATCTATGGCTTCTGTATCTGGCCATTTCTTCCACCCTTATTGTTGCCAATGGCTACCGGCCCATTCGATTTCCGGTCAAAAAAACCTAAGACCGTTTCTATCGTGAACACCGCCTTTAAAAAGTGAACTTTCATTTAGTGTCTGCGTAAGAAAACCAAAAACATAAATACCATAGAAATTCCGTACTGCAAATCAGAGCCAAATCTCCTCATGTAGCGCGAGAATGAAATATTGCGAAGACCACGACGGATTTGCTCTGCTCAAGATGCTTAATGGTTTTGTTCCTTCGAGTAGTATTGGGCACAAGAGTCATATGAAGCATTGTATCGACTCGACAATAGTCAGACAGCCAGCAGCAATCGACGATGAAGACGTCTCTTTGCTCATGTTCGCTGTAAACATATAAAATCTCCAATTCAAAGACATATTTTTTTCACAACCCCTCGTGATGGGTCAATTCACAGTCAGATTTTTTCTCCTGACCTTATCAGTAACACTAACAAACAACCGAAAAACAACAGATTTAATACCTGGATCGCTGCCCAAATGCCAAGTGATGTCAACAAACATCGGCCACACTCCTTCATTTGAAACGGTCCAACCTGGATAAGATTTCCGAAAAATCTTTGAAAAAATAGTTAGCGTAGGAGGCTTAGACTAAGGTTGTTTAAGGCCTCTTTCGAGAGTACAATCGCTGTGCGACGAGATGGGATGACAACCATGAGCATCGATCGAGATCCCGCGTCGCACGTCGCTCTACCCATTCAAAACATGTCATCGCGAGTTTGCGCAACGACCGAACTATGAAAGAGGCCTACAAACGACATTACTACGAAGACACACTACTCAATCCCCAAGAAAACCGCCCGAAGCATTCAGATGCATTTTGGGGAAACGAACAAAGCCTGGGACCCTCCGGTGCCCCTAAAACATGACGAAATTCCGGTAAAGCTCGCTAAGACCCATTCACAGTTTTCCAGAAGATATCGCCCGACACGCTATAGGATGAGACTGCGACTCGCCTACGAGTCGCATGCGAAAATCGGACGACTGACGTCAAGCCAGATCGTTATACGAAAGTCACTCATTATTAATCTGCGATATGACTCAAATGTGGCATTATCAATGGCTCTATAAGAGGCAAAGTATGGCAATTTCTTGTAGTGGGCCCTGTCTGAGCTCTTACGGCAAAAAAAGCGTGAAAGCGACTCAAGATTCGCAACCCAGCACGAGGCAAAAGAAGCTACAGTTCAACTCCGCATTAGCGTTCAGTCCGCAAACCGCGCTGATAGCGAAAGTGTGCTGCGGCGCGGTTGCGGTATCCTCGAACAGGGATGTGGGATCACCCGGGCATTTTTGCCTTTGGTGCCCAGGTGATCCACCGCCGGAATCATCCTACATCAGTGTCTGGGGATACTCGCGACCGCGCCGCAGCACGCTTTTTCGCAAACAGCACACTTTACGGACTGAACGGCTGTCTGAGATTAGCTGTACAGCAGGTTAGCACATGAAAAACTCAGTCTTAGCTCACTAAAGTAGAGCATTCATCGTGTTCAAATGATCGCAAAGGTTCATTGAAGAGATAAGGCGCAGAGGTCTTCTAGAACCTGGTGTAGAACACCCGCGGAGCTACGACCCCTCCTGTTTGACGGACAAAGTTTCCGCGAAATTCGTGACCACCACCCTTAATTTTCCTTTTCGTCTCTAAGTTTGTATCCCCCATTTCTCTGAATTTTCATTTGAATTTTCATTGATTGACTTGAGGATTCTTACGACACCACTCCCTACGACCCACCGTGCCGCGACAAAGCCCGCCTGATTCTCGTCAAGCGAGTAGGGTTAAAGAGGTATAACCCCTAAACAACCAACGAAATGAAGGAAAGCAACCAACCTATGGCTTCCCAAACTTTCAATTACAAAAGAATTTGCAACATTCTGAAATTTCAAACGTTCATCACGTTCACTTTCGTATATTTGGGGCAGTAAGCGTCAATCAAAGATGGAAATTCCTCATCGTTTTACGTTCTGAACATCATACACAAATTTGTGGAAATTTCAGTAATCTTCATAAACCAGACACCCTCCGGGAATGAAAAAAAGGCACCTGAGACTAAAGCGGCACTATACTGGACGGTTGTGGGGGCAACATGGATTCAAGTCAAGAAACGAAATGAACCATCGATCGGTAGGGCGTATCTATCGAAGTATTTCTATAGAATTTCAATAAACAGCACTGATCGATAACAGTATCAAGCACCTTTTATCAGATTTTTTGTTCACTTCTATGAAAAAAATTCTGGGTGCCCCCGTCTAGTCTAGGACAGAGGCGCTTCTCAGACAATCGCCGCACTCAATGCGCGTGTCGAATATGCACTCAACTCACTCAAAGGCAATCGCCGCATTCAAAGCGTGTCGAATATGCAATTCAACTCGAAGACAAGGGTGGTTTCGAGCACAGTCGGGGAACGTGCTGCTAGGGAGCACGTGCTCCTATTGTGTTTCAAATAACAGCACATGCCCCAACAAACAAGCCGTCCAATGCGTGCATGCTACACACATTCAACTCGATGACAAAACGATTATCGAAAAAGGAAAATATACGATGCACTTCTGAGGGACGGAGCTGAGGGTCGGCAGCTTCGCCGGATTTCAGTGCCCAAGTTTGCGGTTCTTGTGGCCTCGTGCGATCGCTGACGGCCCCAGGTGGCGCTCGAGGGATCAGGGCACGTCAGGTGTGCCGCCAGACTGCGTCCGCGTCTGCGTGCATGCTATTATGCTAGCGGTGCGACTACCTTGCACCACACGTACTCCTGCGATTGAATTTCGCGGCGCATGGCTCCTGCTATGAAATTTGCAGCACTTTGTGCAGCTTTGTTTGGAGCACGTGCCCCTGTGATAGAGCCCTTCGATGGGTGTGGTCACTTTCCGGAAGTGAAATGCATATTCGACACGCATTAGCGAATGCGGCGGTTTCTGAGCAAAGACAAGGCGGTTTCGAGCACAGCCAGGGAACAGTGCTGCCAGGGAGCAAAGTGCTCTATTGTGTTTCAAATTACATCACGTGCCCCAGCAAATAAGACGTTCAATGCGAGCATGATACGCCAAATCAACTCAATGACAAAACGATTTTCCAATAAAGGAAAACGCATACGACGCACTCTTGAAGGACGGGACTAAGAGGTCGGCAGCGTCGCCGGTTCAATTGACCCAAGGTTGCGGTACCTGACCCGCCCACCCGCTGGAGGCCCTCTTCCAACCGCTGCCGGCCCAACGTGGTCCTCGGCGAGCTCGGCCGCGTCGCACCTCGGTGTGCCGACCACGCGTTGCCCCGTCGCGGTGTGCTATTACGATAGCGCTGGACTGCTTTGCTGCAGCGTGGTCTCGAATTAAGATTTTGCGGACAAGTTGCACCTGCGATGAAAATTGGCAGCACGTGCGCTGTTTGGAGCACGTGCTTACCCATGTAACGATAGAGCCTTTCAATGGGTGTTGGTCGCTCGAGTTGAAGGCATATTCCACATGCATTGAATGCTGGCGATGTTCTGAGTTATAACACGTAGTGCTGGATTTAACGCCCGGCCCTTCCACGTTCCAGATAGGGCTTGGCCAACCATTGGGCTTTTCATACCCGGCTTGGGAAGAGTGTGCCCCTGAATTAAAAGGAATTTCAGTCTGAAGGAAGCTTCCCAAGACCTCTGTAATATTTAAGTAAAGAGCTGAGGAAATCCCGAAGTTTTCCAAGCAACGTTTTTAAACTGCACACGAACACTTTCATTGCTGCCATCAGAAACAACTCGCCGAATCGACCTGCTAACTTAAGAATCGCCCTGGTTTATTTAAACGCAACAAATAACACACCTAGTGAAGAAATTCGCCACTCCGTTGGCGGTTTTTCGGCGGGGAAGAATTCCAGTGAGAGAAAAATGGGGTCTTCATCCTCGCTGATCCTTCGTTCCAGTCTGTTCATGTAGGGGGTTTACATATTTGGCCTGAAGTGACCACCCTAGAGAAAGGATCTATTTTGAACTAGTAATTTGTCCTCAGAACTATGCAGAAGCTTACTAAAGTATCCTCCATTTCCCCGCTACTCGCAGGGTTGGGCATCCCACTATCCCTTAAGAGTGGTGCAGTTTTGAGAATGATCTCTTCATTTTCATAGTTGGTTTTTAGAAAACCACTCCGCATCTACAGATAGTGATAATACGGCTGCAGGTAGTTCTGAAAATGAATGTTACATTCCTTTTCAAAGCGATGTTTCCATGCTCTAATCGCGGCTTTATGGGCGTCTATGATCTCTAACCCGTGGGTTTCGCCCGTGTCCGAGAAGCACCATGTATGAACTTCGCTCCGAAAACAAGTTTATGAACCATAGGAAACAGAAAAAGAACCATGACTTAAGGAGAAACTTGTTCAGGCTCACAAACGAAAAACAAGACTCACATCGAAAGAAAGATGTTCATCATCGCTACTACCTCTGTTCGTGCAGAAGCTTGACACGCTGCCTCTAAAGATCGGTAAATTTATCAATATAAAATAAAGATACAACCATAATTTTTTTTATAACAGGAGGCGAAATTTCTGCCTGCACTATAACTCAACTCACCCCTGCCATGGTTGTTTAACTATATCAGGTGAAATTCCAAACAAGAATTTACTATCAGCTGATTAAAAAAAGATAACAAAGATCCATTTCGTCAGGTGAGAATCAAAACAGAGGAAATGCAGAACACAACAAACAAGCAGAAGCAGCAGTGAAACTCCCGTGCAAAAAGACGCCCCCATGGGTGCATTGGCGCTTTGTGTACGCAAAAAATCGATTGCTGGAGTGAAGTTCTTGGAAAACACGTCATTTTCACCAAAGAAAGTGGCATTAAAGGCTACATTGTAGAATGATGAAAAACGTATTTCAACATATCTCCTTTCAATCTGTACACTTCTAAACGCAATTCACGGAAATCAATGTGCTATGTAAATAACGAAATTAAATAACTTACCAATTTCCCAAAAATACATTTCTACAAAATACTTGAATGTTATTTTGATGTTTTTGAGAATGTTTTGATGCCTTTTTATGGCAAGGTATATTATCACAAGACGTTAAATGTAAAAACTAGAGAATTAATATATGAGGAGGCAGTCAGGAAGCGAATAGGATACTGCTATGAAAGAGGAAACTGAAAGAGAAGGTTTTCCGCAGGAGAAGGAAATGTTTTCTTTCTTTTTTCTGTTCACTGACACTTATTGCTTTTTCTGAATAAGCAAATTTTGAAGTTTCAAGAATTTTAAGAAAATTAAGCTGTTCTCTATCCAGTAAATTAAAGAAACCAAGCCATAGAGAGTAAGACTTTTCTCAAATTTTTGGATTTTTTTTAGCTTCTTTTGCAGTAAGGAAAATACGGTCCGAAATTAAATTTTTAAAAAATCTAAAATTAGATAATTACAGTCTGTGTCTAACACGGAAGCTTCCCCCAAGGCTCCATTACTAGGATCTGGAGCGGAAAGAAAGGGTGTGAAGACCGGACCAGAGCGAAAGCGTGCGGGCGCACTGATGTGTGCACGGGAATTCCGTTTCGATACAGACTGTGCGCCCTAAATAAAAAAAAGTTTTTAAAAGTAATATAAAAGCCATAAAAATAGTTGCTTCGAGGAGCGATAATTCTTTCTTCAGACTTCAGCGATAGAAGAAAAAGTGGCATTAAGTCAAAAAAAAAACGCTATTGAAAGGGAGTTAGCTGAGGTGCCAAGCATAAAATCCGTTTTCAGTGCTTCGAAGAATCACGAGACGTCAACGGTAGTCGGTCTGGAGTCGATCAGCTACTGCCCCGCGCCATAATGGAGGAAACTATAATTTTCGAAAACGGAAATTTAGAGGACGTATGAAATTAATAGCGAAAATGAGAAACTTCGGCTCAAGTCCGTCAGTAGGGTAAGGAGTTTAGGGTTTGTCACGAAATAAAAGAAAGAAAAAAACTTCTGGAAGGTTGAGCTTCACTTAACAATAGAGGAGCACTCTTTCCTTTTGAGATTTTCGACTGGCTTGAATTTATTTCTTCAGAATACAGCCACTGTAAAATTTCGAATGGAAGCATGAATTCAAACTCAGGACAAAATATTCGGTTCAAATAAATCATTAAAAGCTTTTGAATAGTTAAGCAAATATTCGAATTTTCAAATGGCGAAAAAGCTAGCCGGATCGCTCTTTTGATCGTTGAAAATTCGAATGCCGAGAAGCTGTGAAAAAATGGACATATCAAATAAACCGAATATTCAGAAGAATGGAACAAAAATTTCGCAAATGAAACTAATGTTCCAGTAAAAAAAGAACAAAAATATGAATCCGTACATTCTATTTCGGGGCAAAGATTGACTCAAGGTCAATCGCGTGCGTGTGCGCACGTAGGCTGCGTAATCCTTCTAAAAACACACCCTCGCAGTCTCTCCCTCATCCGCACACACACGGGAAGGAACGAAGTGAATTTTGCCCTCGGAATAGAGGTTACATGAGGTCTCTTACTCAAAGAAAAACAGTTTAGTTCAAATTCTGAATGATTAAAATTTTTTGAGAAAAAAAAAAACTAGACTTACACTGAGTAAAATTAAGTCATGAAAAGAAAAACACTCCGAATCCGCCTGTAATTCTAGTGAAGACGTTACCAGAACCAAGATATAGGACAAAGCGTTTTCAAATGTCAGATTGAAAGCAGAGAGAGAGTTCTTTCACAAGAAAAAACCAGACCCGTTGAAAGCTACATTTGGTTTTATGCTGAAACCAAAATTTGTCTACTATAAACAGGCAAATTTGAAAATGGAAGCAGAAATACGAGTAAAGAGAAAATCAAACATGAAAGGGAACGCTTATAAAAACCAGGAAAACTGAAGAAACTACAGCCAAATGTGAAGAATAAATGCACAGAAGTGTTTTAACAATAATATGGTAGTTAAGATGGTAAGCTAGCCAGCTTTCTATATAAAAGTCCTGGTAAGCCAAAATACAGAATTTTTCAAAAATGCTAAAACTAAAAATACTCACATGTGAGAATTGCAGAGAGAGAATCGATCTTTTTCAGCAGCTCACTCGCGTGGTGACCGTTCAAAAGGTCACTGTCCTCAACCACATTCACCATTCTAAATAACCATCATTAACGGAAAGAATGTCATTTTATGGACGCAAAAATAGGGAGAACAGGGAGAGCGACTATTCCAAATCAGGAGATCGAGATGGAAGTGAAAAATGGTGGGAGAGTCTATTGAGACACAGATTGCGGCTGCACATGGCCGGGGCCAACATGTGAAGTGCACGTGGACAATCGGGCGGTCAAGGACCACCCGTATCAGCAGAAAAACAGGGAGAGGAGGGTGCAAATATCAGATGATGGGTGGTCGGAAACATACCATGCTCAAAACAAAAATGAAACATATTAGAGTGGAATTGGAAAAATGTGGCAAAAATCTTTCATGCTATACTAGCCGTTCTAGAGCGCAGATAAGAGTGGAGAACTCACTCTGTGTCTCTGCCGTACGCGATGATATCTCTGCGTACACCTCAGAACACCCGTAATCAAAAAATCTTGCTTACGCAAGTTTCACTCTATACATTCAGTTCTTTCTTGCATATTTATGGCGATATAATGATTTTAACTCAAATTTACTTTCAAGCCCGGTTAACCGACAGAAAAATCAGAATAGAGAAAAATGTTGAATTTCTCTCCATCAATTTCAATTCTTGCCATAGAAACCAATTATTTACGAAAATAGGGAGGTTAGATGCATCAAAAATTGCTATTGCAAGCATTGTTCAGCTGAAGAAAATATGTTTGGTTAGGTCCGTGGCTTGTTTCTGTTAAGAAAAAATTCGTTTCATTCTAAACCGCGGCTAACGCAGGGCGGTTTAAATGTTAATACCGGCGGCTGTCTGGTAATTACCAGCCAGCCGCAATGAAAATTTAAACCGCCACGCGCTAGCAACGGTTTAGATTCGTCTTTTCCTGAGGAAACAAAGGGTGCTATGTGGGAAGGGGGGCACTAGTGTATCGCACTTGGCCACGCCCATTTTTCCGTGCCGCAATGACTGCTGATTTTGGCAGGGGATGGAACCCACAAGCCTCTCTAACACACCGGTCAACCCTTCGTGGTTACGGTATCATGGCGTATTGCCCCGGAGTGTACAGAGGTGTATGGGCGGCGCATGCATCGCGACGGCTCGTATTTATTTGAGCAGAGATTTCCCGTATCGATTGTTTCATTTACCACGTATTTCAAGAGAAAAAGCGTACTATTTCGTGAAAAGAAGCTACAATTTCTTACACCTCGCAATGTAACATTCGTAGCTGTTGTCGTTCCAGATAGGATAAAGCAAAGGCTGTTTTTGTGGAGCACGTGAGGCCTATTTCTGACAGCCTCTGCAGTAACAGTGCTTGCAGCTCATTCATTCATTCATTCATTCATTCATTCAACGACTTTATTGTGGAAATAAAGAAACATACATATACACGTATGTGAATGAGATTCTTTGTTAAAGTAAAAAAAAAAGATGCATAACAATGGCAGAAGTGAGAAGGGGACAAAATATGCGATTTTTTTTTTTTTTTTTGCAGAGGAAATTTTTCTTTCTACAATTCGAATGACATCTTGTCTCTGAAGATACTTTGAGGCCACCACCGCTTCTGGGATAAAAGAAAAGCACAACAAGCTGGAAAAACCCGTCACATTAGATCGTATTAGTAATACCCACTCTTTAATCAGAGTGGACGCTCACTCCGTTCCTTGTAATGAGCCTGAGATCGTACTTGGATAATCTACTTCGAAAGATAGAAAAGTTTCCGGATTCAGCTTGATTTCTTGCAGGCAAATTGTTCCAAGTTCTGACAACCCTGAACGCAAAGGAATTCAATATGCTGCCTTTAGAGGTGAATTTCCGTTCAAAGTTAGGAATCCATGTTTGCGAGAACGGACATGGTGGCGAAGTAAACACAGAAAAGGCTTTGTGTCAAAGGGAATGTCGCCAAAAACCATGCACGATCTTATAAGCACAGATGTAAATCAAATTTCAGCTCCTGCGATATCGTAGGGTATTTAACTCCTAGCATATCCAAACGAGCTGCATAATCTGGAACTTCTCTGTTTGGGAATACTTTGGTGAACACACGTCTAGAGTATCGTTTTTGCACATTTTCAATGATCTCATCATCTTCCACTGTGGAAGGTGACCAAACCTGAGTACAGTAGTACTCCAGTAGGGGATCGGCAGTAAACGTAGTGGAATGCTTTCTTTGTAGTAGAACAGAGACAGAGGATGTTTTCAGGGATCTCAAAATACAGTTAGCCTTGCACCGAGGTGGCTCTTTTGGAGATTTCTCTGCAATGGGAGTTCCAGCTAAGATTCGAACTAATGAGAACACCTAGGTCCCTGATAACCTCGTGCACAGGAAGCTTCACACCACCGTTTAAACGTAGGAGAGGGCATTCATGACGAAAGTTAATATGCAGCAAGCTGCATTTTTTCTTCTGATAAATGTAGCTGCCACATCTTTCGACCACTCGGCTAGTCGATTCGAGGTCACATTGGAAGCTCATAAGAAGTCAGCACTGCAGGCTCATTAAAGAGGCCGATAGATCTTGGAGGTCGTCCGCATAGAGCTTTACAAGAACTTGATAGACTATCTGGAGCGTCGTTTATGTAGATAGAGAAAGCAACAATGGACCCAGAATACTACCCTGAGGAACACCACTGGTGATCGGGTATGGACGAGAATAAAGAAATTGCCAGTTTTTACACAAAATGTGTCCGGAGATATTAAAAAGACTTTAGCCAGTTCCAAATATCAGCGCAAATACCGTAACTTTTGAGTTTAATTAACAATTTGTGATGACATACAGTGTAATCAAAAGCTTTTTGCATAATCTATATAAACTACATCAGTCTGGCAGTTTTCGTTTAAGTGCCGAACACGCAGTCATGAAACGAGAGGATAACAACTGGGACAATGTTGAAGCTTGCCGGGCAGGAAACCTATACTGGACAGGATTGAGGAGCTTATTTGATGTTAGGTGGGAAAGGATACAGTCTTTTGACAATAATCTCGGAGGACTTTACACACCGAGGAGGTTAGAACTAATAGGCCGATAGTTAGAGACCTGATTTGCAGGTGCCTCTTTTTTAAGCAAAGGTGAGACAATTGCAGTTTTCCACGCAGTCGGTAGGGGTTCCCACTGCTAGACTGTGTTTGAAGATGCACAAGAGGGGTAACACTTTAATCCAACGGAGGCTCTCTTTATAAAATAAGAAGGTAAAGAATCTCTGGAGTAAGAGAGATTTTGTCGCTCAATTTCTTAATTGCTGACGCCAATCAATTCGCAGTCAATGGTGATGGATCGCAAATTGCTTGCTGGGCATCGTTTGGGGAAATGGAGGAGCGGTACCGTTATCCTGAACAAAACCTTTGAAAAATAAATTGCAGTTGGAAGGCACTCGCACTTTTGTTGATCATCCAGCGATGATTTCACCTGACTCACGCTTTTTCAATGCGGAAATACGCCTTACGAAGTCTTCACCCTAGTATTCATATACTTGAAGAAATTTTTACGGTTACTAGAACAAATAAGCCGTTTTTCACGGTTTTTCGCAAAGCGTTTGCATTCCCTTTCAAAGTCCTTTGCGCGCACTTATTTGAAGAGCCACCCGTCCACCCGGTTTAAAGCGATCTCGCCATAGGAAATGCTTCTCCTAGCAGCCAATTTTGCACACAATGCGGTGTAAGAGGAAGTTTTGGACTTATGGCCGCCTTTTTTGAAGGGGACGCATTTTTCTTACTACGAAGTGAACGTATGAGATAAAGGCTTCATACATTTCATTTATGCTCAAGAGCAGTCCGGAAAAGCATATATCCCAGTCCACTATCCAATAGATAAAGATTGACATGGTCCCAAATTTGCCCCTACGGAAATCCAATTTTTTTGTTGTTTGGCTGCTAACGTCGGATTCAAACTCAATTTTTGAAGGTTATGCTACAGTGGTCCACTTCGTGGAAAGAAGTTCGGTTGAAGTTCCCATTCAGAAGATCAAAAGAGTGAGGTCATTACACAGGAGCAAGTCGAGCACGTACTTCCCGTGCGTGGGATCGGAATTCAAAACAAGACAAACCAGAATTGATGAGGAAATGTTCAAAGGAAGCAGTAAAACACATACCAGAGTCTTCAGGAGAAAATGGATAATTGAAATCACCAACAGCTACTGAAGGGCACTGCACAGTACACCAGTCTGGGTTATAAGTCTCAAAGAGAGCATCTCGGTGGAATCTTGGCTACTCGTTGCAGGCCTTCTGGTAGGCTGCAATTAAACGCAAGCAGGAGACCTTAATTCCGAAACAACATCGAGAAACATAAGCTCACAATGGAAATTGAACGATCTATGCCCAAAATCTACAATTTTAATACGCTTCTTCACAATAACCGCTACTCCACCACCGGCAGTACCCGGGATATTAACGATCAATACATCTATAGACTACATACAGGAATGGGATGGCGCTATTAGAGCATCCCGGGTCGCCCTCAGTAAAGCCATGTCTCGCATATAACGACAACATCGGAAGATGAGAATTCGAGTAAAGCGTGTAAAGAGTCAAGATTTATTTCTGATCGAGCGAGCGTTGAAATAAATACAGTTCAAGGTCTTATCTAGCTTTTGAGGGCGGTCCGGACTCCCGTCATTTCACATGTCAAGCGAAGGAGAGTACCGGGAGGGGGTGAGCCGCCCGGGAGGCGGAGAACACTGGCGATAGAAGCAGCGTTGACCTCCACCGGACGGCTCAGCCTCCCCTTTTTGGGATGGCAACGCTCTTGCTCATCACTTGGCCACGATAAATGACGGCGGTGTCGTCGACCTTGCGAGCGATCTCGTAATTTTGGCGCGTAGTTCAGAAGAGTAAGAGGGCCTAACATCAAACACGGCTGTAAGCTCCAGTCCTTGGACTTCAGATTGTGGCTGGGTGCGTAGTAATTGGATGGCATCGTGATGATTACTAAATGCCACTTTGATCGGTCGGCGCTTGCTCTCATCGTACACTCCCATGCGGTAGACATGAGGTAGGTACTCGCATCAACTTGGAGCAGGTCCAAGATCGCTGATACAGATTTCTACATCGGCCTGCCTTCTATCACGCGGTTGGAGCTCGGTTTCCTCAATTTACACCCATTATTACGACCTCAGAATTCTTCACCTGTGAATTAGCCGCCGGGACGGCACTCGAACACTGGTCACCGGCAACGGCAGTAGGTGGAGAAGTTCCACTCTTCATCGCCGCGATCTCGGCCATAGCATCGCAAAGAACGTTCGGAGCACCCAGGTTGAAGAGCATCAGAGATCATAGCCTTCGCGATCAGCTCCGCCAGACCAGCCATAGCGTCTTTCACGGCTTGATCAACCATTCTGGCCAGTTCTTCCTTCTGCTTCTGTTGCATCTTTCGAAAGCGTGATACCTCAAACTTGGGTAATTAAACCTCTTGGGTAATGCTCTAGTCACAATTTTGTGGTTTCAAACAGGATTCTTTGCTGGAGGTAACCCAGCATCGCGGATGAGATATTTGTACGCTCAAGTTTTAAAACAGTACTTGCTTTTGGGAAAACCCTAATCTACGCCAACCCCTAACTTTGAGCTTTCACTGCATACGGTGGCACACTACTCCCAAGGCAGCAACTTAATACATCACGATTAGAAAAAGTCAAATCGAATGTTCATTGTGTTGAGACCAATTTTTTCTATAACAACCCAAAATCATCATCAGAACTTGTTTTTCCCAGCCAATCATGTAGAAATGTTTGAAAAATCCCCCGTTCCACTCTTCACCGACTGATAGCGAACTAAGCAGGTCTATTCTCCACGGAAACTTTCCCACCAATGTGTGAGGGAGTTAGAAAAGTGCCGGAACACTAACGAATCCAATGATAGCCGAGCGCGACTAGTCATGAGGCCTGCGCCCCTGGCGTCCATGCACCTCTGTACACACTCCGCTGCAACACGCCACGTTACCGCGTAACCACGTAGCGTTGACCGGTGTGTTAAGAGAGGCTTCAGTACTGTGCTTATCTCCGGACATTCGAGGGGCACCAGCCGAGGTGATTTCGGTCGAGGGGGCTGATCCGAGGATACAAATTCGGGGGCGGAGCCGCGCTTCGCGTGAGCCGAGGGAGAAAGGGGCTCATCCGAGGGGGCGACGCCATTTTCCTCGTTGGACCTCTCAAAACAGCAGGTGCGCCGTCCTTCAAACAAGTCATCATTTTCTCATCACTTGCAGACAAAATATCTGTTTCTTCTTTTAGATTTCATTTTCGTTTCATTTTCATTTATTACACGGTAAAAACCGTGTGAAAGACAAACAGTAAAGCGAAATAGCTACAGCAGATAACTTTCAAGTGCCTTCTTGAATTCAGTGATTTTCCCAACTACCAACCGTGACCGAAGTAATTTGTTAAACTCAGACCCCGCCCTGTTGGCAAAGAAGTGCTGTTTCACATTCCGCCTGGCCCCAACAAAGCCCAATTTCACCGGCGCTCTCATAGTAGTTGATGGTCTCAGGTTGCCTTGATACCAGCACTCCCATGAATGATCTTATACATCATTATCGTATCAAATCTTCTCCTGTGCTCTAGAGTGGTTAGGCCCAAATTAGCGTTTCTGGTGACATGAAACACGTTGCGATTAGTCTGAAACCATTATGTCCTGAAGTAAACTCTGCGTGTAATAATATAGGTGATGTATAGCAATAAATATCCCTGAATAAAGTTCCGCAATCCGATTTTGAGTGCGAATCCTCTGTATGTTTATACTAAGTGGTGCTATGAGAGGGGTCACTACGGCATCGTACTTGGCCACGCCCATTTTCCTGCGTTTCGGCACTATTTGAGCACCAACTCGAATTTTTCCTACCTTTCCAAATCAAGAGAGTCGTTGATCCGAAAATGGGAGTGGCCAAGTGCAGCGCCATATTGCCCCCCCCCCCTCCCTACTGCGATAATACCCAGTAAACACCCTGTATATTCAGAATGGATATGCCTCCAGAGAAAATACGAAAGCTGGACGAAGGAGCCATCAAGAGGTATTATGGTGAGACATCAAGAAAACTAGGATCAAAAAAATATGGATGTAAGTCCATTTTGGCTCGTCGAGCTCTCTTGTCATTCCCTTACCAAGTTATTACAGAATTCTGCGAGGAAATGCTTTTTTCAGCACTTATTCAACAGCAACTGCGTCAGAGAGACGAAGAGATTGATCACGTCTTCGAATTGCGGAGGATACAAGATGGTGATGCAATTCAGCAGCCCTCCGATGATGACATGGGTGCACAAGAAGGTTGGACAAACTTCATTTTTTTATCAGAAGGCTATCTGACCTCTATAATAGTTCGGCGATGGGTATCGTGCGATGGTGATCCGACCCGGTCGATTAAAAAAATAAAGCACGCAAAAGAGACCGAAAAATTGTCTTCCGGTGCGCCGTCGTGAGCCGTCCTTAGATGCGCCTCAGTCTTCCGTAGTCTGATCTGGTCCCACCCAGTCTATACGTTAGTGTAGCTCGCTAAACAGGCAGAAATTTAACCTCCGGTGAGCGATCCTGGGTCGTCCACTGTCTCTCTTTGTCCCATCTGATCAACTCTTTATAAATATTAACATTGCGGCTTACCCCGGTGCGCACAGGGTTGAGCAGGCCGCTGCGCCTATTCTCTATGAAGGTACGACCCCGCTGACCAAAATTTTTGATTTTTTTTTAAATTTAGGACTTCCTTTCAGCAAATATAGCCTCCATTTCCCAGCTACTCGCAGTTTCCTTTATCACTACCATAAAGGCAACGCGGTTTCGAGAATAATTGTCTCACTTTCATTATTGAGGTTTTCGAAAAACAGCCGCTTCGCATCTTCGATTGTGATAATACGACTGCGAGTAGAAAGGAAAGGAAGGGTACATCAAATTTGTGTACTGGGGGAGGGTGGAATACGGGTCGGGGCTACTCTCTCCGTCGGCCAATCGGCGTAAGTGTCTCCACCCCTCAGATGCTGCCGATTGGCGGACGGACTGAATAACACACCCCGTACTTGATCTCTCACTGTACCAAAATTTGTGTTCGGCATATGAAATCACCCTGAATAGAAATTTTGACTGAAATCTGACACTTCGCTCAAACTGCCGTATACCCGCCGTCAGGGCACAGTCCAAGCTCAGGGGCGAAATCTGAGAAAACCACATAATTATGAAGTGCACCCACCCTTATAACACCTGCCAAGTGCGAGCTCTCGATTCCCCGGATAAGCGAGATATAGGAAGCCTCCTCGGGCGCCCACACACGGAAGCCACTTTGGCACGCCCCTTTTACGATCTTTCGAGCTCAATAGCGGCAAGATGGGCGATGGTTTTTGACCACTAGCCCTGTTCTTCCCTTCATTCTTGATCTCTCTTTCGATTCAGGTCCGCCCGCATACATCGGTTGCAAATGACGGGAGCTGGAAGTCTCGAACACCTCGTCCACCATGCTTCCATAGCTCAATTTTTGAGGAGCCATAACTCCGTTCCCAGGAGGTCCTGTACGATTCTGGAGACATCATTGGAGTCAGCGCCGGACAGTTTTCAAGATAGGCTTAAAAGCAGAAACACGATTCTGAGGTTGGACTGTGCCTTTAAGCAGGCCGTTGCGATCGGTGACCGAAATTTTACCACCCTGTTGACCAACATTTTGGCGAACCTCCCCTGGGATGAAAAATGTTCACGACCAAAATCGTGGCTTATCGTCGGCTAAAAATTACACTCTGAGACTTACTTGTTGAAAAATATATTTTTCACTCTAATTGCACTTCTAACAACGTTACATCACTTTTAAGCAGAGTAAAACCAAGATCCAAGACTATGCGCTGAGGATAAATGGTCGGAATGGCAGGGACAGTCAACTGATAAATCTCCCCAGTATCGTTGAGGACACTCTTTTAGGTGGTTGTAGCCTCTTTGCTATACACAATATTACCCTAATTCTGTCATTCAGACTTTGTCGAAGACGCCATGGGTTACGGGCATGACGAGCTAAAAGATGGGTACAATTGTGAACAAGCGGAATCGAGGTGGGTGAATGAAATTCTAGGGCAACTCCGCTTCTTAGCCTTATCGCCTCACTTGCTATATTTTCTTCTATTAACAATTAAATGTTACATTTTTTAAGGTTCTATGCGTCACTGGGATCGTGCGAAGCACAGCGCTGCAAAAACTTTGAGAAGATGATCGAGCGACGCACGCAGTGGCGCAAACACTACTTCACCGCTCTGCAAGTTTTTGCATTCAACCATTGATTTTATTTATTTTAGAATATCGTTATGTTCTGTTTGACTCCCATGTTTTCAGGCGTGACATCAGGACCTACAAATGCGAAGCTGACGTTAATGGAGACTATCGGTGGATACCCGACAACGTGAGCCGTTGCATAATTGAAATTCCCACCCACACAGGAACTGCAATTTGATTTCGTGATATTTCAGCACCATGCGCGGCCGGCCCAGAATGCTACAACTCCTGTCGTAGACGAGAACGACGATTTTTGCGATCTCAACTTGCACAACAACGCAGCCGGTGAAGATACAAATGCTGCCGAAGCCGATGGGGACGATGACTCGGACTTTTTTGAATCACAGGACAACCTGTATTCGTGATCAAACTGCCCGGTGCCACTATAGATTTTTTATGTTTAGCAATTTATAGAATATATATGTTTAGCTCTTTATAGTTTGCTGTTGTTTAGCTTGTTGTAAAGATGTCTTATTTGGGTCTCATTGATCAGGGTCAAGGGCAAATCCGAGTGAAGCAAGAAAAACTGGTCCACAATCGTGAAAACCAGACTGTCAGTGGTGCATGTATATCCAATACAATGATGTAGAAGAGTTCTTGTCGAGCATGTACTCGAAAAAATTATGAAAATTATCGAAAAAATTTCATCCAACAAAGTTGAGACATATTTTTATGTCTCCACTCAGTTGGATGAACTGACCGCATAATTTTCTCGGTTCAAAAACATTTGAATCGTGAGCAGACGTTTTTGTACTCGAGCGATTTTGACCTGTCTCGTGGTTTTTTTTTTCGGTTGTGAGCCTTTGGTTCTTGCCCATGAATTTTGAAGTGTCATTCCTTGCTTATTTTGTGCATTCGAAGTATTTGAAAATCTTGTATGAAGGTGTTCTGATCAGATCCAGTCTGATTTCCAACCCGCATGAACATGGACTTTTGTTGTAATCAATTTTCTGAAAACTGTGAAGAAAAAAGGTTTCTGCAACACTGAGCCGAAGTTATATCGTAGAATTGCGGTAGTTTACTGCCAATTCAATAAATCTGTCGTCGACTGTTATAATATAAAGTGGTAAAAAAAGTTATAAATTCAAGTATTATGGAGCAGTAATAGTCAAAAGAAGTGTAGTATTACTAGTGTCAAAGTACTAGTGACTTACTTGACTTAATCGGTTGGCTTTCGCCTGACGCGGTCATTCCGCATCTTCACCGAGGTGTGCCGTCCTAGTAGTCAGCCGTGTCCATTTTTTCACGGTCTTCAGCCACACAATTTGAACACATTCCATCCAGCTGTCACTATTCCATTTCCTGCGAAAGCAGAGAGAACATCGCGCCTGAACTGTCTTTCGATGCCGAGTGACTTTAAATCGTCTTTAACCACATCCGTCCAGAACTTTCGGCCTACGCCCAGAGTGGCCGTTTCCAGACAGGATTTGGAAGCATATTTTAAAGCGTGTTGTACGAGACGATCCGGCGTTCTTTTCTTGAAGTACTATGCCCTGGAAGAGCAGTCGAAGTCGACTTTCCATTGCTGCTTGAGATGGCGTTAGGAGGATGCTGGCACCTCCCTCGTGTCAAGCGTTGATGTACTGCGTCGATTTCCTTGTAAAGGTCTTCGTTATGGCATACACGCGGCCAGAAATATCCAAGCAAACGCCCTAAAAAGCTTCCTCTCCGTGCAATCCAACCTTTCCATCTGCGTTTTCGGTGCTGCCCACGCCTCCGATCCGTACATCATGATAGGGCGAATAGCGGATAGGTAGACCCAGCCCCCGCAATCTTGACTTCCTTCGCGTAGATGGTGGTAGACCTACAAACACTTGGATTTAGAGAATTGAGATGCAGACGTAGCTTTCGCACATCGTTGTCGAATATCGCAAGCGCTGCATAACTTCCATCGTTTTTCAGCTTAAACAGCCCAAATAACAGAAATCGTCCACGTCAGGTTCGATAGCGTTGTCCGTCCACACAAACTCCAGCGCTGAAGGCCTCTAGAAACTGAGACCCACATCTGCTTGCATTTTGTCGGGACGAAGAATAGCGAAGTCCATCAGGCTGCGGCATACTTCAGAAACGAGGTTCGACAAATCCTTTTGCAGTTTTATGCGTTGTTTTCAGCGAATAACACAATGTCGTCCGGCGTACTCCAGGTCGACAAAGGAGCGTCCCTGATGGTGTTAGGATCACATCCGCAGGAAACTGTTCTGCAACTCTACGCATGATGTCATCAACGGCGAAGTTGAAAAGAAAAAGGTCCTGCAACGGCTCCTTGCCTTACTCCTGTTTTCACCTCTCGAAAGCTGACGCGTAAATCCGACAGGGTGTACGAACTGCTGCTGTTGTTCTTTTGTTCATGTCCTCGATTAACCGAACATACTTTTCGCGGGACTCCATCTGCTCGCAGAGCATTTGGAGCAATCGATCACGATGAGGAGAGTCGAACGCGGCTTCAAAGTCAAAAAGCGAACGCTGTAATGGTTTTACGAAAATCGCTGCCACGATTCAATTACTCTTCTCCCACGACGAACACTTGGTCGATGGATGTCGATCTTCCAGAGTCGAGAAAACCGGCTTGCTCATCTCTGGTCCGTTCCTTCACGATGTTTGATAAGTCGCTCGAGAATGATACGTTCTAAAACCTTGTACATGACACGGAGTAAGAGGAAATTCCTCTGTAGTTCTTAGGATCCGTGACGGATAGCTTCTTGTGAAGAGGTTACGATGATCGCATGGTCTCCACGAATCGGGTATCCTTTCGCTCATCCATATGGCACGGATGGTGTTGGTCATTTTACGAATCCCAGACGGAGGAAGGAGCTTTCAGCATTTCAGCAATAGTGATCATTTAGTCATCTCCACCTGCCTTTCCATTCTTCTGCCATTTTCCGGACACAATCCAAAACTTCAGACTCAGTCGGCGGTTCCTCACTGACATCGTAATGTGCTCTCTGAACATGCGGGAGCTCAGGTACTGATGGCGCTGGACGATTCAGTAGTAGAACTGAAGTAATCCTTCCATACTAGCAGCGTCCGCATCACCAACTGCATCACCAACTGGTTTAATTACCCAAGAAGTTTGAGGTATATGGTATATGATAACTGACATCGTTGGTGTAATCTGCGTCTGTGGTAATCTGCGTCTGGTATTGTTGGCGTGGTCTACTACTTCGGTTGCGTTATTATATCGTCTGTGGTAATCTGGTATGAGTCTGGACCCCGAAACGTCACTTCAAGAACAGAGCGAACACTCTTGTGGCCGAGTGTGAATTTTTTTTTATCTTCTGTGCCACCACCCATCAGGTATATTTTCTTCTTTTCCTTTCTTCCTTCCTTCTTTTCCTTCTTTTTCTTTTAATTGGTTGTTGCCGCGATGACGAGCGAAACTCCGGTCCTGCCCTCCAACTTGCCTTCAGGGCAGCAAGATCCGCGGTAAAAAACCTGGTGGAAAGAGCTGTCGCCGACAATGGACTTTTGGTAAAGCCGCGAAGGCGCTGGTGGACGACGAGTCACTGCCGATGCATATTCGGACAATTATCAGCTTATATCTACCTGAATGAAAGGAGTCAAAGTTGAGATCATTATGTAAGAAAAACTGTGAGTTAGCCGAGATGGTCCGAGATATGGTTTAAGGCTAATACGGAGACTAAGCCAGGTGAACGATAGGTTGAGATGCTACATTGAGGGAAGCCCTTAGTAGTGAGGAATGTTCCGAAGATAATATCAGATGATGTTCCTTGTGCTAGTGCTGTTCCTGATTCCAGTTGTGCCGTCATCTCCTTCTGTAAGGTTAGAGAAGTCGAATGACTTACAGAGAGATTGAGCGTAGTCGCTCAGTCGTGATCATAGGAGTTCCAGAGAATCGTAGCAAATGCCCGCGTGATAGAGCTATTAATGACCATTTATGTGTTTTTGATATATTGAATTTCCTGTCTATTGATTGCTTGCCTGCATCCACGATGATACATCGTATGGGCCGCGATGACTCTTCTTCTCATAATAGGTTGCTCAAAGTGATCTTTCCTGCCATCGAGCATTGCCAAGACAGTACTGAGGCGCGCTCCTCGAAGCTTAAGCTGCTTTCCCGGTTCACCAATGTAAGCCTGTTCATCAGAGCCTCCACTCCCTCCGGGGAGGAACGTGAGCGGCGAGGTACTGGAGCAGAAAGAGCTCGTCGCCAGTCCCTGCCATTGTCAATGCGAATCATGCGGGTGCGATTGTAAGTTCTCCGTTGGTGGTACTACCCCTGTTATAGTGAATTCTCCGGCTGTCAATCATGGTGTAATCACTCCTGTTAATGTCATTACTCCTAGGGTAAACGTTAATGCTCCTGTTAGGAATTGAGATTGTTATCGATATCAGTAACGATCCGCTTCTTCCCAGAGGCTACGTACGAGAATTCGAATTCCTTTATTCCCGGTCAGCACGTCAGTAATAACGTTGCCTCCGGTCTTTCGGGTGTTAATTTAAACTTATATAAATCCTCCCGGACCTCGGATAGCAAATCCTCAAATGTCAATCATATCTTCGAACATACGTTCCCTTCCCTAAAAATCATTAATAGATCTTATAGGATATAATTCAACAATTTGATTTTTGGCATTATGGCGCTGTCTGAAACGTGGTTGACGCCTCACGTCACTGATGCTTCTTTATTTGAGTGGTTTATGTTCTCAGTTTGATCTGCTTAAGATGTAGGCCGACACGCACAAGAGGGGCGGAAGTGGCTCTTTGTTGAAGTAAGTCTCTTTGTCCCAAGGGGTTAGTGTACGAGAGTCTTGTTCTGAAAGTTCTGAACACTACTTTGTGCTGACATTGTTGTTAGTGATAGGACGCTGAGAATAGTTATTGTGCGTACAGGGCGCCCTCATGCTCCTGCTAACTCTTTTGAAACTTTTATTAAAACCTTAGGTGATTTGCTTTCCTGTAGTCAGTCTTGTGTTATCACGGGCGATTTCAATTTACCAAGATCATCATCATGGACGCAGCTAGTTCCTACGGCTGTAAGCCTGAGTAGTAGCTATTCCCAAAAAATATGTGCGCTTCGCATAATCACACACAGAATAACTTTACTGGCTACACGAGGTATGCAATGTTTGTGGATCTGTTACTGTCCAATGAGGAAGGGTTGAATTGCAGAGAGTGGATTACTATGGCTCCATAAACTTGGGCACTAGTGACCATGCTTCCTATAGTTTTCGAGGCTAAACAGTTCATACTGAGGCCTCTGATACAAAAATTTACAATAGAGTATACAGTAACACTTGGATTTTGCTTGTATTAATGAATACCTGGATAGTGTGGTTAATTAATTTACGGCTCACTGAGAAACCGTCAGGATACTGTGGAAGCTAAATATGCAGACTCTTTCTTTCTATTCTTGACCACACCATTGATTTATTTGTACCGATTAGTCTGGTGTCTCACGAAAGAAGGCCATACCTCCCTGAGCACTTAGAAAATCTCTCTCACAGGAAATCTCAGAAGCCTGGAACATGGCAAATAATAGTAACAGGGCTGAGGATTGGTGCCGAACCCAAAAGAGTTGCGACACTATTTGAAAAACGTTTGAAGAAGTATAATAGTAATAAGGAAAGGAAAGTTATCGAGTCTAAAAATAAAAGGTTCATTCTACAGATTACTTAATTTACGAAACTCAAAAATAAATCTCAGGGTGGGATGTCTTTGGTGAGAGAAGGATGGTTCCAGTGCAGTAGAAGAGATGGCCAAAAGTTCAACTTCCTGGCAAATATGTTTAAGGAATCATTCCTTGAGGATACTGACTTGGATGAGAGTGTTAGTCCTTCTCTCGCTTTTCCTGTTATGCCTGAGCTCTGTGTAGGTTTCACCCCGAGGGAATTGTCGAGACTATTAGCCCAAATGGCCTCAATTCGTTTTCTGACACGCCGGATCTCACATACCATGATATGTTTCATTAAAAGGTGATTGATATCATAGTTAGCCCGCTTTGCACACATTTTTCAACCTGAGTTTTATGCGTGGAGATGTTCCGAGTAGATGGCGTACATCCTTTGTTGCTCCTATACCAAAGAAGAAAGCCATTTTCTGGTCCCAACAATTACCGGCCTATCAGTATCACATCTATTTTGCAAGACTTTTTGAAAAAGTATTGAAGAAAAAGAATTATGACTCATCTGGAGGCACTCCATCATCTCAGGAGCACTTTTTAACATGGTTTCCAAAAGGGTAAATCCACAATTTCTGAAGCGATGCTGCAATCGTCATGAGAGGCTGGACTCGTGCGCTGGACAATGATGTTGTGATGTGGATGTTATTTACCTCGATTTTCCAAGGCGTTTGACAGAGTTTCTCATCGCAAATTAGTAAACTCAAACTAGAAATAGCGTGGGTATCCATTCCGCATATAATGGCTTCAGATTCGTGCTTTTTCTCACGGGCAGAACTTTCCAGAGTCAGCGGCTTAACAGTACGTTTCCTCTCCCTTTGCAGTCCTTAGTGGTGTTCCCCAGGGTGGAGTGCTTTCACCTATTCTCTTTAATATTTATACGTATGAGCTTCCCTCGATTATATCCTTGCAGACAACGTGGTGGCTGTTTGGCATTCGCTGACGACTTTAAGTTGACACATAATCCTATTCGGACCAGAGGGAAGATTCAGAGTGTTTTGCCAAAAGCCCTTAATGAGTGTAGCCAAATGGTCGAATTCTGAATGGAAATTGCCGCTTTCAGCGAAAAACTAAGGTGATGAAAGATTGGTAGAGGCGAGTTAATGGCTTCTATACTATTGACGGTGTACAGTTGAGCGAGGTCAGCGAGATTAAGGACCTTGGTTTCTTGTCAGGGATGATCTTGGTTTCGATGATCACTGCCTCCAGGTCGCGTCCATGGCCAACAGGATGATGCACAGCGCGTTTCGAGCACACTTTCAACTACTAACGCAAATGTCCTGACTGAGGTGTATAAAACGTACCCATACGTCCACTTGTAGAGTATGGCACGGCGATGCGTATTCAATCCATACAAAAGGAAGGATCCATCGATGCGCTGGAGAAAGTCAGAATACTTTCACACGTAAGTTTACTTCAGGAGACATCGTGGTTTCAGACTACCAATCGCAACGTGTGTCCATGTCACCAGAAATGCCAAGTTGGGCCTAACCACTCTAGAGCACAGGAGAAGAAGGTTTGATATGATAATGATGTTCATAAAATCATTCATGGGAGTGCCTTGGTATCAAGGCTAGCCACGGCTGTTTCAACACTGAGATCGTCAACCTGCCGAGAGCGCCGGTGAAGTGGGCCTCGTTGGGGCCAGGCGGAATGTAAGACAGCACTTTTTGTCAGCCATAGGGCGGAGGTCTGAATTCAACAAATTACTTCGGTCAGGCTTGGTAGTTGGGAAGTTACCACTGAATTCAAAAAGGCGCTTGAGATTTATCTGTTCTCCCAGGAGCGATGTGTTTGTAGATCTCATTCCCTTCATGGTGCCAAAGTGTTTGCCTCGTAGTCCAGTTTATGCGATCTGCTTTTTATTGACTTGTCCTCTATCTTTGATCTTTTTCAGTTTGCCGTTTAGGTGTTTCGTTTTGTTTGTTTGTCTATCACACGGTTCTACCGTGTAATAAATCTAAATCAAACTCCATTGGTAGCCAGTGTTCAAGACAGAGAACATCTCTTCATGTCTTCCCGCTATGCTGTCGCAGCCCAACGTGTAGGCTTTCTTCGGATTCTTCTCCTCCCAAGCCTTCATCGAACTCCTTGGCTCTACACGTCTCACTCTCGTTTCGCGGTCACTTTGAAGCTGCCTGTACTGCAACTTTACACTCCTCAGACGCTTCTCCTCCACGAAGTTTCCTGCAGTTCGGAGAGGCTGCATACTCTGTTGTAGGTAGATGTTGTTTGCTTCTGAGACAATGGGCGAGAACTTCTATTAGAAGCTGTACAGCACCTTCCAGGAGTGCCTCTTTCGAAGCGTCCTGGATGCACTTGACAAAAAGAATCCGCGTCGCAGGAAGTTTCTTCTTAGTCCCGGTACTCCGATGTGAATAGAAACGCGTTGTCGGAAATTCCTTCTTGCACTCTTCATCTCTGAGACTTGTCATGTCAATCCTCTGGAGAGGCTGAGCCCCTCGCTTCCTCTTATGAATCCTCGCAGTGAAGTTCAGCAGAAGGCAGGACGGTGATCCGAATCAGAATGCGACATCCCACACGGCTCTAGATCTTTGGAGTAGATGTCCGATGCTGGAATGTTACCTCTGTCAGGACATAGTCAAGCTGTAGTTTCAAAGTTGTCATCTTCCGCTTCCGCTGCTCTTCTGGAGATAGCCGGGTTGGTCCCTGCCACGTAAGCCTGATGGCGGCGATGGATTCCTCTTGAATGTCGATGCAATAATCAGACCACTGCGTTCACAAAAGTCGACTGGGCGGTAGCCATTGTCCGATGTTTGCTCCACTGGGTAGAACCATTCACCGAGTACTTCCGGATTCCTGATCCAAGTCACCACATCTTCGCATTTTGCGTCAATCCCACGACAACAGCATCGTTGACAAGGTATCCTGGCCAGCAACGTATTGACCGGTTCCTCATAAAACGCTAAATCCTTCGAATTGTCTTCGGCGGTTTCAGTGGGCGCCATGAGCACTCACTATCCACAAGGATTGAATCCTCTGTGATCACGCAGTCGTTGCAGATGCATTCCGGCACGACGTTGAGCCAAACTCCTTGACCATGCCATTGAAATCGCTTCACTTACAGCTGTTGCACGGCCTCCCACTCTCCACTATCGTTCACAGCGTTACCGCAGTCAGATGGTGTACTCTCTCGACGCTGATGACGGGTTCTGTATCGCTTGAGGCGGGTTTCCTGCAAAGCAGCAAACGGTGCATGGAAATAGCTCAGAAGTCTAGATAGCTGCAGTTTTTGGATATCACTCGACAGCGATCGACAGTTCAGGGTGGCGAAATTGTTGCTTGTGGCCAAAGACTTCCATGACTCCTAGGTACCCGGATCCTAAGGTGTTATGGACCAGAGGCCTTAGTGTGCCTCGGACGGCGACACCTTTATGCAATGTGCGGGGATACTTTCGCGATATAGTTGTGCACGCTATATCGCTCGAACGATTCCTGTGTACACTCAAACGTCTGCTGGGTTCAGTAGTAAGCAGGGGGCACCAATGACCAGGTACCAACAGACTTGTATACACCCCCAAAGTACTAGTATTGGCATAATAACGGTGAAAATATAGTGGAATACGACGAAAACCGTTTTACGGTTTTGAATTCCCGCGCTTCACTCGAAAAAGGTCCGCGGATCAGCCGCCAAGGGGAGCGGGGGTTGGTCCGAGGGCGCTCGAAGAGCTGCTGCCGAGTTTGGGACAGCTCGGACATGAGTCCCCACTAAACACTCGGCTGGTGCCCCCAGATGTCCGAGATCTGGGCCAAATTCCGGTCCGCAATTGCGTCTCTACACGCTTTGCGGCCACGTTCTCGAGTCAGAAGAGCTTCCAGCGCTGCAGCCGCCGATGTGATGACTCTGGGTAGGTTTCGCAAGCTGGAAACTAAGAAAAATTGGAGAGAAGAATTGTATAAAAAGTCACATCGAGTCGGCTTTGGCGCCGGAAACCCGACCTTGTGACTCGAGCGCGTTGGCTGCAAAGCGATGTCGAGACTGCAATTGCGGACCGGGAATTTGGCCCAGATAAGCACAGATATGGAACCCCGGGTAGGTGCTCAAATTTAGTGCGGCACAACAAAATGGGCGTGGCCAAGTCCATCGCGCCTTAGTGCCCCCACTCCCACATAGCACCCGGGAAACAAGCCACGGACCTAAACTATACTGTACAGAAAGCAACAATCGTTGCTTTAAAAAACGCGATGAGGATAAATAGAGAAATACATACTGATTTGCTGATTACGGTGTGCGCCGTCATAGATGTACGCAGAATTGTTTGCGACCGGCAGCTACGCCGAAAAAGTGAAAGCATTCATCTCCAGGCGGATTCAAATTTGAAAGGATGTATAAATATGAGTCAAAATTATCAAAAATGCATACAAAACAAATGAAAATACAGTTGACCGCAATTTTAAAAAGGGACATGGTGCGGTTTGCGGATTCGCACCTGCACCTAAAACTGACGGTCAGAATTCTGGCACTTTGCCAGATTTCGTCATCGATCGGCGTCATGGCTGATATTCTCCGTGAGCAGAGACGACGGCTGGCGCCGATCGATGACGAAATCTGGCCAAAACGCCTCAGATTCTACCGTAATTTTAGTGCTGAGTCACGGGCAACCGCACCCTGTTAACATTGCAGGTCAACTGTAAAAGGTACGAAAGCTTTCTATTCACTGTGCTTCTCTGGGCCCTATTTCCGGTCCCGCAATTACGTCTCGCTTCGCTTTGCGGCCGCACCCGCTCGAAGTCGGTCAGTTTCCAGCGCCACAGCCGAGCTCGATGTGGTAAGCGCTTTTCATCACAGATTTTCTCCAGAAGATTTTTCATTGTGTTCCAGTTTCCAAAACCCACCTAGAGTCAACAGATCGGCGGCTGCGGCGCTGAAACTCTTCCGACTCGGTAGCGTGCGACCGGCGAAGCGCGTCGAGACGCACCAGTGTGGACCGGAGTACACAGTGCTCAAATAATAGATCATCTCGATTTTTTAAGTACGGTTACCGGCCATTGCATGGCATCACGTACGGCTTAGAGCCAGAGGGCCGAAATATAGGATTTGTATGGACCTTTAGTTACATTTATTGGAGCGAATGAGCTAGAAGGGATCATTTGCGGCACGCGCAACACCGCCGACCAGTGAGGTTCTGATCGCGAGCGATGGTCCACCGCCGCGAGCCCTTCTGTCCACTCGATTAAGTTTGGCGAAGAACTTTTATAAGGAGCGGGAGGTGCCTCGACTGGCTTTCATGAGCTCTAAGAGCCAGGGTGTGTTTTCCGCTGGGGCCCCAGCATTTTGGGCTGTCTCCCGTGGAAAGAACACGCTTACGTGAAAAGGTTGTTCGCAAACAAACCCTTTTACCGCTTTTTCTGTGGGACGCACTTTTTAACCAAGTAGTTCGGTATATGATGAAAGCGTATGTTATGGGACCTATAGAGGTGGGTATGACTTCACTTAGCAACATGGATGGGGCGGAAGAACACAAATTCTTTCGATTTGCAAGTTATATAAAAAACATTCAAGATAGACAGAGGTGCAAAAACTTTCGCACTGGAACTCTTCTCGCAAAGATTTAGTTGAGCGCGAGGGATAAGTCGTATAATGAATTACTATTGGATTTGTATGACACGCAAGGCTTCGAACTTCGTGCACGCGAGATTTTGGTTGATCTTCACCATCACTAATAATGAGTCTATGGCCTGCGTCAATAGGAGAGTAAGCGGCAAGCAAACAAACGCAGCTGAATTCTGGGACAAAAAGGACTACTCGAAGCGTTTTCCATTATATGTAACTATATGTTTTAATCCCAATCACACAGGTGTGATTTGAATGCGCTCAGGTAAATTTGATTATCGCAAGTGCATTCTGCGCACAGAATACTTGTACAGATCTAATTTGTTCCAATGACGACTGGCCTATGAAAAAACTCGAAAAATACTTTGGCGAAATTAAAGTCGAAAATTCAGAATGTTCAAATTGCCGCAAGGCTGTTGCTCGCGCTGTCCGCAGCTACTAAATGGTCACCCTCGGACACGAATGGATCGGGAATTCGGGGGGGGGGCATTACAACAAAAGTGTTAAAAACAGCTGAAAATGGGCATTAAATAGACCCATTAGGTTCTAAACCTGAATGTGGCATACGCGCCCTGCCCTCTTTCTCGGTGGCTGCTGAGCAAATGGGCGGGGCAGGGATACCACGTCCAGTTTTCGGGGCCACATAGGGCTTTTATTGCTCGTTTTCAGCCGTTTTCTTTCGACATTGTTGTTGCTCTGAGCCTGCGACTTTTCGATCTTCGGTGGAGGCTCGAAGGCCGTTTCTACAGCGAGCAAAGAGCACCCTGGTCGACCGCAAAAAATTGTTTTTGAACCCGATTTTAAGGGAAAAACACTGGAAACCTCGAGATAGGGGAAGTTTTGTCCCCCGACACCCAGTATGGGCCTGGTACGCATACTTCCGGCGACGGGCGAATAATCGATATTGCTGATATGTATGTACTGTTGCTGTCGCGTGTCGCGGGAAGTATGCGTTAGGGGCCTATCCAATACACCCAAATTATTTGCTATAGATAGATGCAAGAATAACACGAAAAATGATAATAAAGAATGAACCATATCTTACGCTTTTCCCAGGACAAAAAGTTGTGCAGCTCTCTAAAACGTGTCAACATTGCCTCTAGATGCACCGCCTAGTATTTTGAAACTGTCTTCTGCCTCCTTATATGACTTTCGGTGACACATAAAGTCTGTCCGAATTGGACTGTCTGCCGACGTGGTCGGAATGCGTGTGGAACAGCCATCGCGAAGACATTATCTCGAACGTTCACATGGCCGCAAACAGCTGACTGGAATATTATTCGCCATTTGTCAAATATTCGTTCTAATCGATTTCTAAAATAGACAAACTCATTCGAGATAACCGCTCGACACGCACGCCGATGGTGTGGAAGGACACGTGAAAAATTATTATTTTTCAAGTATGAACGTAAAAGGTATATGGGTTTATCTGTGCACGGTTCTCGAAGCGTCGGAAAGAATCGCGACGAAATTCATGACAGGGAAGAAATATACAGATTTTGAGTATCGCAAAAGGAACATGGCATCTATTCAATTAGTGGTAAACAGTTTTTTCTTCACGAGTATTTTGCGCGTTGATCACGTCTGCGCCGCAAAGCTGATATTTATGTCTGACAGGGTTGTTCCGTATGACTGATAGGGAGTCATAGGAAAAAAAACCGTCGAGAGTATTTACTGCACTCATGTCAGTACAACAAAGAATATATACGTGCGAAATTCAAAAAAAAAACAACAAAGAATAAGCACGTGCGAAAATCAAAAAAGTTTTTCTTAGGATGCAATATGTATAAGATTAGAAATTCTGCTTCAAGGAGCTAATTGAAATGAGTCATAGAAACTTATGAAACATATCGCAATTTCGAGCATTAAGCGATGTTGACATGAAATTGACATAGGAGGGGTGTGCATGCAGCTATGAATTTCGCCCCGTCGAATAACACTGCCAGCGTGGTGTCCCATTCTGTTGCATAGACGGGGACCTCAATGAGGTAAACACTGAAACGTAGACTGTTAGCCTGTTCTCCACAGGTAGGGTGTTCGAAGGCATGAACAAAGTCATGGCAGCCCGATGATGCATATGCAATTGAGGGGGAAGCGACGTGTAAAGCAGTAGGATTAAGCATTGCATGTTTTCTTGCTTTAAAGGCAGCATACACGCTCAAAAATGATATCAATTTTATGGAATGAATCGAAGGTCTGAAGCTGTTAATATTCAGAGATAACGAAAAAACCGGAAGAAAATCGACTGAAATGAAGATATAACGGCTCGTTCTATATTGGCCCAGATGTGGACGAGTTTTACCGCATTGGCTGAAATAGCGGAGCTAGCGACAAATTTGTTGGGATAACGACGCTAATGTACTCTTACGGCCCTTTCTGGAACTCTTACGACCTTAGAAGCGTAAAAAATGAGCCGAAATGACCGTAATCGAGCCTTGAACATTTGTATTGAAGGGCGGAGCCCGTATCGGTGGGCGGAGAAAGGATGATTTTGTGACTCAATACGGCTCAAATACGGTCATTTCAACTCGTTTTCAACTCTTCCAACTTCGTGAGGGCTCTTCTAGGGCCCTCAAGATCCCATTAATGTGGTTATCTCAACAACTTTTTTGAGCGTGTCTGCTGCCTTTATAGCCAGTGTTCACGATAAAAACGGTCTCAGAGTTTTTACCGGAAATCGAGTGTACCGGGATCCTTTGCAACAATAACGGTAAAAGAACGGCTTAAAACGAGTCATAGATGGCCCCATACCGTCCACAAACTTGTATGCGCTATGCGCTAGCCGCACATTTCCTCGTTAGATGGACGGGCACAGCATAGCACAACCATGCCTTTAAGGCCGTATCTATCTATGGCTCTTTTTCTGCCATTTATCACCATTATTGTTGCAATTCGAATGTGTTTTGTTCCAATGTTAGCAAATGCGGCACCCATTGTGCACACAGCTTTCTAAAACCCAAAATTTCACTTAAAGGCACTGTTCACTATAAACTTCATCCTCGAATTTTATATGATAAACGCTTCTCGTGGCTCTCAGATGCAGAACAGCGTCGAGTAAACAGGACGAAAAGCTACACAGGAGCCGCAAAACGGCTTAGAAAAGTGGGCAAACCCCGCCGCTTTGGGAAAGTCCGGCCCCTTTTCGCCCCTCGACGTGAACAATGAAACACTCGAGATCGTGAGATGAGCGATGTTTCCGATGAAAGGCTCCGTTCTTCCCTTCATTCTTAACTTCTCTCTTTACTCAGGTCAGCTCGCGTACATTGGCTGCAAAAGACGGAAGTTACAAGCCCCAGAAAACTCGTCCACCATGCTTCCCTAGCTCAAATTTTGAGGGACCTTAAGTCCATTCCCAGAAGGTCTTGTACGATTCCAGAGACATCATTGGAATCAGGATGGGACCGCTTTCAAGACAGGCGAAAAACCAGAAAAGGGATTCTTATCGTGAACACTGCCTTTAAAATAAATATGACTCAAACTGCCTAATGAGATCTGTAGAGTCTCTACAAAATCTCTCTCAGTCAATCGGCGATCTTCCAAAACCATATCCTGTATATTGGCAATGATTTCTGGTGTTGATGCGCTTTTTGAACGCCCTTCACGTGGATCGTCTTCAAGGCTTGTACGACCACGTTTAAATTCAGCAACCCATCTTTCTACTGTTCTATTTGTAGGTGAACAATCATTATACACTTTAAACATTCGTTCGTGAATTTCTGTTGGTGCTACACCTTCCAAAAATAAGAATTTTATCACTACACGATATTCAATTTTTTCTATTGCTGTGTCACGGCGACACTAAATGGCTTGTAAACAAAGAATGATTTGATAGATTGAAATGAAACTTCGCATACGTTCATATGAAGAGTGTACCAACAAAACAAAAAATTGTGGGCTAGTAGCAACGCCCCCTCTTATCGAACGACAAAACTTATTGAACAACCTGGTACATATGGTTCATTTCCTCATTCCTCCCACACTTCCGCATTTCATATAATAACAATAATAAGAGCGGAGCTGTTGTTTGGTGGGAGATAGGACAACGAAAGTGTAAAAATATGCCCCCATCACACCAACACTACGAAAATAAGAAGCGAAACCAGTCTGGAATGAGGACTGAATAATATATCAAGTTGCAAACAGTCACCGACAGTCGCCCTTTGCATGACCGGTCAGAGGTCGCCCAACCCCCTTCTGCACTTTTTAGCATGATACGTGAAAAATGCTTTTTCTTCTCCTTCGTTCTGCGCGTCAATTTTAAAAAAATTCCTGGCTTCTGATCATCCCTCTTTAACTTATTCTTAGTGGGCTTTTTCACAGGTATCGTTCATGTCATAGTTTCGGGAAGGGGAGGGCTGCTATGATACCTTATAACTTCCTGAAAAATCGGACTCGTGTTGCAAACACCCCATGCCGTTAAATGGAAGATTTTGAAAGATTGGCTTGTACGACTCTAAAGATTGTCTCATCTAGCGCTGAGTTTATGAGGGAAGCATGGGTATTGCTCTTCTCTTACCTGTACCATTATACTAGAAGTTTCGCCGCACTTTACCGCTCTGGGCGTTTCTGAGAAACTATCGCAACAGCAATCTCCTTCAATAACAAAGCGATATTAGGATATTTAGTCTCATAAAACGCACCATTAGGCAGTCATTTATTTCTGAATCCAAAAAAGTCTTCGTACAAAAATGTTACAATCATCGGATATTTTTTCCCATGTTTGAAAATGCTCCCCATTCTTACAGAACAAAAAGACAGTGCTCACGGCGTACTGGGCGAACGAAATCTTCACTTCGCAACCGTTTTCATCGACTTCTGACCCGTTTTCGCTGCTTTCTACTACCCTATCCCCTCCAGCATCTACCAGCGTAGTGTTTCACACTGAAAACTGGAAAACGAGATTTATCGCGAACACTGCCTCTAACGCGGGTATTGTATGTACATATTTTAGTATAGAGTACATATTAAATAATAGGCTCAAAAGCAGTGTATTCACGATGAAGAAGTTGCAGGTTTTTTCGCAGAAACGTAACTTCCGGATCCATCTAAGAAGAGTAAGAGCGGAAGTACGAAGAAAAACCGTCAGGAAGTGGGTGAAAAACTCGTGGACCAGCCGACCCACTGGATCACCCCGCCCACGTCATATAACAGTTGTCCTGCGTTCGTTTCACCAGAGGAACAGTGCTTGAATTTTTGAATACTCCTTATACCAGGAGATTCTAACATCCGAGCACGTGCATTGAACTTTGTTATTTTTTTAGAGAGTTTCCGATAGAAGAGACAGAAAACAGAGCCATTTGCCTAAGATTTTTGAAGCGCAAAACCATTTCCGAAGTCTGGATTTTTCAAAAACCGCAGTCCCCCCTCCCACAACACACCGAACATTCGTATTTAAATATTTTGAAGGTTTCTTTAAACAGTTTTTTCTCCGACATTTGAGAGTTTTGTGGAGAAATTTCCCTATTACTCTTCGCTTCGTAGACTTGCCTACTCGAAAACATCGGAAACTAGAATACGCTTTTTTATTGTGAATACTGCCTCTAAGACAAAGATAACAAGTGCTGATTCCCAAAGCTCTGACCAGTGCCTGTGAAGCACAGCCTGTGAAGTCAAAAAAGGTGCTCTTTTTGTGGCACATATAGTCTACAGCAACGGAAGTAGCACCTGGTAACATACGGTAGTTTGTTAGTGGTATCACTCGTTTTTCCGACACAGCTGTAATAGATCGGTGAGTCTGTGTTTTCAACGATACGATTACATTTGTGGAAGCAATGAAAACGGGTGAAAATGTGAGAGTGGAAATAAGAAGACGCCGACCAATCTCAGTTATTTCGAAAAAATGAGTGTTATCACAAACTACAGTATGTTAGGAAGAGTCCGCAACCTCACCAGGTCTTACTGTCATTGCTGTGGACCATAGTAAACTTATGTAGCAAATCGATGACACTGTATACAGATGGAACTGGTCGGCAAGCAGCACTAGTATACCACGCACGTATGTACTTAAACACACAGTCAATTCAATGTTTATGAAAATCGAAAATTTTCTCTATTTGTGACAGGGTGTGTGATAACTGTTATTCTACACACATTCTGTCAGATAGAATTGCGTGGAAGTAGAGGACGTGAAATTGAGACCAGAGCGATCGTATTTACTAGTGTTGAGGGCTAAGTCTCATAGTTTTCGTTGGAATATGGATAAAAGGGCAAGAACAGTAAAAATCTCTCTACTCATCCGGATTCCCACAATCCAATTTTTCCCAGTATTCATGGGGTGACCATTGGTGACGGGTTCCAGTAGCAGGCAAGGTGAAGCGTTTTTAAAGGCAGCATAAAAAGCGAAAGTGGAGAAGACGACGTTAATGGGGTCGTACGTCTCCTACTAGAACGCTCATGCCGCTTTCCAAGCTGTACGTTGGCGTCATCTGTGCGCAAGCCTTGACGAGGAGCGATAGAGCTTCACAAAACCCTCTATTTTTAAGAAAAAGCTGTGAGAAAAATCCCCGAGAAAGCACTCAAATTTCGGTCAATGCCTATTTTGTGCGTTTGGTGCAGCAGAATTCGTGCCAACGAAAGTGGTTTGCGTTCTGAATATCCTTTGTCAGAGAAAATGTTTTGTCTCTCTTATGCCAGAAAAAACCTTTAAAAAGAGAAAGCTTCTAATGTTCAAGTTTAGATGTCAGCTAATGAGTCTCCATCAGTGGATCGTTTGCGCCTATGATGGCGGTTCTCTTCCTTGTGCTAGATGACCGACCGAGGAACGGGTACTATGCACCAGATATTGAGCTGCTGAAGAGACTGACGCAACGTTTGAAGCGGTTTCTGGAACAAAAGCCAATTTCCCTCGTTTGTTAGGGTTATTTTGGCATATTTATATGTACCTGTTTATGTATGGAAGCGTTCGAACCAGGGTCAAGCAGACCGTTGTCCCGGTGCTCGGCTGAGCTACATACATCCTCCCTTTCTCGTGACAAAAAATTCTTGGAAAATAAGGAAATCTTTTTAGAAAGATATTTTCTGTAAATTTTGAAAAATTCTCAATACTTTGCAAGTTTTAATCGATTTTTCCCCACTACTGCACTAATATTTCGTGCAATCAAGACTTTTCTAGTGAAGAGCCTTAGAAGTGCTTCGCTCCTTGGACAAAATGTTCAACGTCACCTTCTCCATATTTCCGAAGATTCGAAAAAAATTACAGCGCCCCGTTGTTCAACGGGCATTAAACGCTTGACCCTAGTTTAGAGGCAGGGTTTGCGATAGAAGCTATTTTTGAGCTCCCTTCATGAGAATGTAGAATTGGTCCCCACAAAAATAAGTGAGAAAAGCGAAACTATGAGGAGATAACGCACCAATCAGGGTAGAACGGCTAACTACTATACTTGGGCACACCGAATATTCGAATATTTCGAATAATTCGGATTTTCGCCTCACTACCAGAATTTATCTGAACCGTTTCTGTTTCCAAGCATTACTTCAGGGGGCAAGGCTCCCTCAATTTATGAGAGAGTAGAATTATTGCCTTTCATAAAACTGAAACTATCGATTATTCCAAAATTATTTGAATATTCGAATAATTGCTAATTGCAATTTAACGAATGACCAGAAATCTGGTCTGTCATCAATTGTGGGAGCGGTAACCCTAGACCAACTCGAGGAAACAGGAAAAATTAGAGTACATTCTGATATTGGTGCAAAAGACTCAATTATATGATTATTCGAATATTGGAAATGCCCAAGTATACTAACTACAGTTGTCCTCACGCCCCCCCCAATTAACGAGATTTTCATGAATGCTTGTTTATCCGCCTTTTATTTTGCTCTTGAGATAGTCAGTAGTCCCTAGAAGCGCTCCAAAATTACTTAAAAGCAGTCCTCACGATAAGAATCGTTTTTCTGCTTTTCTGCCTGCCTATCTTGAAGACGGTCCCATGCTGATTCCAATGATGTTTTTGGAATCGTACAAGACCTTCTGGGAACGGAGTTATGGTCCCTCAAAGATTGAGCTAAGGAAACATGGTGGACGAATTGTCCGAGGCTTGTAACTTCCGTCTTTTGCAGCCGATGTATGCGAGCTGACCTGAGTAAAGAGAGAAATTGGTATTGTATCTCGATAATTGGGGTGTGGGAAGCATCAAGCAATATATTGTTCTCCAGCGTTTTTTCTCCAACTTTGCACTTATTTACACTATTGTGATGGCCAGACCTACATTCTCATGAAGATAGCACAACGACCGTTTTGATCGCGAACCCCGCCTACCATTGGTTGAGGAACGTTCGACCTCTCCGAGAAGTACATGATGAAAGCCACACATACTCACAGGATTTCATCAAAAGAGCGGCTTTTTCATTCCTTCAAAGTAGCCATTTTGTGGTTTTTCTTGACGCAGAAATTTCGAGGTCTCAAAGCGTATGTTTCAGTGCTACAAGTAACAAACTATTCAAAAATTTTCTTTGCAAATTGTAAATTTTTTGGGAGAGTCGACCTTCAGAAATAAGCGGTTCATAGGTGAGTATAAACATATATAAATATCCAGTTATAAAGTAAGACCGCACACCAAACTTCATTGCACAATTGCAAAATAAATTACTTTTACGAGAGTTTATGAGGAGCATAAGATAGAGGAAGAAGTGGGCTTTCGAATGCTGCACATCTTACCAAAATGACCCAGGCGAACGATGGAATTTTTTTGAAAGATCGCATTTAATAATAATGCGTTTGTCGGTTACTGTGTATTGCACAACTGTATAGACTACTTCAAAATAAGACGCTCACCTTTTATAAAAAGAGAGAAAAGGAAGGAAAGCAGACCGATGTGCAGATAATGTGTGTAACACTTCACATCTAATAGAAGGGAAGCACCACTGTGAGGTGGCAGTCAGCGTCCTCGAATTGAGAGGAGACAGCAATAGTGTGAGCAGGAGAGCGCGACAGATGATGACTGATCATGAGATTGATCGGGCTCTGAATCGCGCAAAGGCAAAAAAATTCAGGGAAAATCAAATTGAACGGAAAATGAGTTTGAGTGGGTAAATAGTGCGGTAGCCAGACTTTCCGTGGAAAAAACATTTCCTTCAACTAGCTTCCATGAATTGTGAAGCAATAAGCATTATTTTTATGTGTTCACAGCTCCGAGAAAAACCACGAAAATGCTAGAAATCGCTCCTTCTCTGCCGGATTAGGGTCCACCTTTTTTGAGCTGAGAAGCGGATCTACACGCTTTCGGAGCAGACCCTTTGGGCCAACCCGATTGTTTCCTCTACTAGTCCTTGGGATAATTTTTCTCGAAATCTCAATCTTATTTAATCGATGTTCTCATAGGGAAATGATTCTGCCAATAATTTTAACGTGTTCCAGAAACAACTGAGAGAGGAATAATCCAACAATAGGAAGGGGACGTTTTGAATACTGCCACCGAATGAAAATGTACATAACAAAAAAAAAACACTTCGGAAGTAGCTCTGAAAACGCTTTAATGTTCTGAAGGAAAAATCAACCGCAGGATCAACCCTTTTGGCGGGTCGGAGTCGAGCTGGTCTTGCGCTATTGTTATCGGAAAAAGTTCTGTTGCGTTCTCTGATAGAAATATCGTCCGATCCGCGGTCATTTCACTATCAGAGCGGAGAGAATACGACTGATCAAGTCGGTCGGAGTAGCACTGCCGATAATTTTCAAGTAGGATTGTATTAGGATTTAGAGAAAAAAAATTGGCTGTGAGAAACAGGCTACGGCGCGAGGTGTGATACAACCCAGTTTTGATCCGATTCCCCCCCCCCCCCCTGAATCGGACGATTTGCTCACCCCCCCCCGTGGGTTAAAGGCAGTGTTCACGACGAATATCACACTCGAGTTCGACCCAAAAATGAGATTGTTTGGTCGTGAGGTAACTACTGGTGAAGAAACAGGGAAGAAAAAAGTCCAGAATAAGTCAAAATAACGGTTTCTAAATTCAGGGCGTGGACGAGAATCATGGGCCCTGCTGATTTCGGCAAGCGCGCGCTAATCGCGAAATCTGCGCAACCGATAATGCTAACTGCGGCAGAGTTGCGTCTTCGATCACTTACCACCCCATGACGGCGCGGCAGGTTGCTAGGCAATTTGCCTTCGGAACACGTGCGGCGCTACAAGCTCGTCCGATTCGGGGGCGGACCGGGATAGGTAGGCGCACTGGGAGAGCTTTCAAAGCCGTTTGTATTTGTTTCTGGCCAGTTTTCGTTGCTTTCTTCGACCCTATCCTCTACAGCACCTGCCAACTTAGTGTTTCACTCTGAGACCTCGAGGACGAGATTTATCGTGAACACTGCCTTTAAACCTCATGTCTATTCGCATGTAAGGCCCAAAATTTCATTAAAGCAGCTTGAATCCGAAGAGCGCTATAATAGGGGCGGAGCCTGTTCTTATGCCCTGAGGGCAATTAAGTGCAGTTTCGGGCGCGAAAACTACATTTATAATATGGATGTCCTCATGTGAGAACGCACCCAAATTTTCACAGACGCAGCTCCAAGCCGAACAGCGCTTCATAGGGTAGGGTCCATGAAAAAATGTCCAAGTCCGGGATTGTAACGAAATATTTACAAGTATTATTCGAATTTCCAAATTAGTGAGTTTCGCGTCGCTACAACGTGCGGAGAGCCTAGTCGTGAACCCAAGTGACTAACTCAGTTCTTTTAGCCGGTTCAAAGTGTCACTGATCAAACTTCAACCGGGGTGGGACAGGGAGCGACTAAGGACAGCTTATTTAAAGACAGATTTTTGTCTCCATTTTCAGTGCTCTACATGGGTATCGACCGGGTCGGACTACGGACGACCCCGGACGGTCTACCGAAAAACAATTTTTGCTTCATTGAGGCCATTGCTATACCCCATGACAGGCCTGTCGCGGTGGCAGAACACTGCTACGTCGCTGTCGCTGAGTGAAAGCCGTCGCTGTCGCTGAGGGCCAGGAAACACCCAGCAGGAAGGTGGATTTGGCTGGGTCGCTGTCGCTGACACCCGTCGCAGTGCACTGCGACAGCGACCGATTACCGCACGGCTTCCACATTTCAGGGATAACATCCCTTTTCGAGCCAGCGACAGCGACAGGTGCTGCAAACTGTTCTTGCGACAGCATTTTTCTATTGTGTGGGTCTGGTCCCGACACGATTTGTACCAGTTGACCGCACCTGGCGCGGTTGCAAACTTTTGGTATAACAATGGCCTGACAGGGTGGGACAATGGACTATCGTCCAACTATGAGGGGATCCAGGAACTTTATATCTTTCCATTTGCCGGCCACGTGGTCCAAACGCGATTATAATCGTGCTGCGTGCTGCAACAGCGGTCGTCTGCAACTGCGGATTGATAAGGAGAACTCTTTTGCAATGATTTGCTATGCTAATTGAGTGATGTTTCTCGTGTTGTTGTATTATTTGCTTTGTCGTCATTCTTTGAGGAGTGTCATACTTGAATTTGGCTTAAAGGCACAGTACACCCTAATAAATGAATTTTGTGATTTGCGTTTTATTGTGTAGTAGACCCCTCCTTTATAACACTTTCCAAATGCTAGATCTCAATTCCTCCAAATAAGCGAGATATAAGCGACCACCACAGGCCCGACCTCCTTCGCTCACCACCATGAGCCACACCCCTACCAGATTTCCGAACTCGATAGCGACTAGATGGATGGATGAATACCCAGCAAGTCTTCGTTCTTCAGCCCATAGCCGGACTGTCTCCATATCCTGGCTTGCTCTCGTGCAGCGATTGCGAATGAACAGAAATGCAGGCCTGAGACAACTCGTCCACCAATATTTCACCCTCAAAATATATGCATCTTCGAGGGGCCATAACTCTGTTCATAAGTGGCCTTGGACGATTTTAGAAATACCACTGTGATCAGTGTGTGACTCACTCCCAGATCAGCATTATGTCTGAAAAATAAATTTCTGGGTGTTCTGCGCATTTAAAGGCAGTGTTCATGATTTTCTCGCCTAGTTTTCCACATACAACAATGCGTCAGCCTCCAAGTGTTACCACAATTACGAAGAAACGGCGAGAAACGCATTAAAACGTCGTATTTCAGGGACATTATCTGAAAATTCAGCTTCTTGGCAAAAGTAACGATTTGACTATGCCATTAAAAATTCAAAAAAAGGTTCAGAAATATCTTGAAAAATGATTTGGAGTAAAATAGCCTGGAGTAATAAAAAAAGCTAGGAAATGAAGAGAAATAACTCAAAATACGATTTGGTGGTCAAGGACAGACGGGGGTTCGGATTTTACAAGCTTCTCCGTTGAACTTATCAAAGCTAAATGAAGCGCGATATCGATTGGAGCGTTGCGCTCACCTAGCTTGACCTATGATAATTGCCTTACACAGCTTTCAAAAATGGCTTGATGTTCCCGTTGCGAGCTTGATTTAGTTTTGATAAGTTTAACGGGGAAGCTTGTAAAATCCGATCCCTCGTCTGTCATTGACCACCAAATCGTACTTTTAGTTATTTCGCTTCATTTCCTAGCTTTTTTATTACTCCAGGCTATTTTACGACAGATCCCTTTTTAGGAAATTTCGAAATATTTTTGAAAGTTTTTTTGACTTCTTAATGACATAGCCAAATTGTTACTTATGCCAGCATTTTTCCCCAAGCTTCCCTTTCTGACTTTAATTTTGCTCCACGAGTTACATTTTGGAATGATGAAACATCTAACAGAAGATTTTGTCGTATGAGCTCAACTTTTGAATTTTATAACCCACAACCATAAAAAACTACTCATTGCCACATTTTGTGCAATATGTGAAAATCGATATTATTGATCAATAATATTCGATGAGAAGAATTTCCCAAACAAGGGACTGAGAGTCGTCAACAATCAACACTCATTGCGGCAGTTTGTGCAACAGGCGAAAAAATCGATATTATTGATTGGTATCTATCGATAATGACTGATGAGCAGAATTCCCCTACCAAGAAAACCAATCCCATCAACAATCACCACTTCTCGCCGCATTTTTTGCAGAAAGCGCGAATCTATAATATTGATTATCGACCGATGAGGTGTCATGAGTACGAATTCTGACATGTTCAGTACTTACAATTGACGACCTGTGTTAATTGGCTCCATATTCACTATACATTGGATCCAAATCAAAAAATTTCGGATACTCGGATTTCGGATAACTCAAAAATCGAAGGTCGCAGATAATTCAAAATAACATCGGATAATCCGAATCATTCGGATAAGTACGCTAAACGAATAGTCGGATCTCGGATCAATCCGAAATTTACATTTATTAGGTGATTCAAAATTTGGATCAATCGGATTTTGGCCTTTTTTCGGTGATTCAGATTTTGAATCATTCGGATTTTGACGTTTTTTCGGTGATTCGGATTTTGAATCACGAAAATTTCGGTTCATTCGGATGGATATCCGAAAATGAGTGAGTCGGATCCAATGCATAATTCTAAGTGATCACAAGTCCCGGGCAAAACCAAACCTCTCCAGCCGCTTCGCGGCTGGAGCTATACTCACCCACCCACCTTACTCTCCACAGCCGTAGCATGCCTAAGCAGTTTTCGTGCTCCACGGCTAATTTAGTATGTAGACCCACGATTTTGGGGTACCCTTCAGAGTTAAGGTATCAAGTTCAAATTGGAATAGGAGCGACCTGCACCCATTTCCAGCCTCCTTTCCAAAAATGAGCTTCCTAGCTCAATTTTAAGTGTACCCGCAAGATCGTGAACGCCGTCTGAAAAAGGAGATTAACAACAAAAACGAGCGGTTTTTCACTTTTTCTCGAAAACCAGCGAACCATTCCAAACCATTTCTGGGTGGTAATACCATCTTTTTGCGCTATTTTTAATGAAATTTGGAGCCGTATTCACGAAACTACGGGAACCTCCCAGTAGGGTCCAAAGTCCGTTCGCCGCATACATCGGCTGGCTCTAAAAACCTTCACGGGAGGCTCCCGTAGTTTCACGATTACGGCCACTAGTGCGCGCTTCGCGCGCACCCCAATTCTATAATATGGGCTAGTTGTTAGGTTGGATGAACATGTTCATGGTGGTTGTCCCCAGAGGAAAATTGGGTCCATCAAAAATAGAAGAATATTTTATGCAAAGCAGGATTAGTTAGGGCCCTAAGGAACGAACGGAGCAATAGAGAGTAGAGAATTGCAAAGGACGGGTCCACAAAACATTTCATAGTCGCAACAAACAGTTCCTGAGAGAGTTAAGAAGCGGGGTGATATTTAAGGATTTCCGGTATTTCTGGTGCGGTTTTCGCAATTTCTACGTCATTTTAGTTCTTCCGTGGGGCACTGAATCAATGTAGCGACTAATCTCAAAGATCTATTGAAGTTTATCGTAAACCCTGCCCTCAGGGTGCGCTGTTTGAACCTGATTTTAGGCGGATGTTTTGGCTCGCCTAGTCAATCCTGACTTGGCCATCTGCTCGGAAGATCCGACACTTTTTCTGTGGTTGGCTAATAGTGGGGTATTCGGCGTTCAGCGGTCGTTCGTCCGTGTAACCAGAGAATGGACATGCTTTTTTGCATCATGAGGATGGATGTTCCTCTACTTTCCACTTGTCTCCTGTTCTTCAGAGGTTCACGTCCCTCACATACTCACATTGGTGAGAAGCTTCCCGAGGACGACGAAGGGATTTCTCTCGATACAATGGGGAACTTCCCCATCTGGGAATTCTGGGTTTCAGCTGATTTCTATTAGGGCACGAGTGATTTCATGAAGCAACAGGTGATTTTCAGCAGGGTCAAGCGGGGCGTTGCGTAATGCTTCAAAATCGGAGCGCCCCCACCACCATTTGTTTCCAAAATCCATTTTTTTCGATCCTAGGCCCGACTTCTAAGAAGCTTATATTTGATTACTAATGCTGTAAGGCGCCGGAAATTCGGTTAACAAGCGAGCTCAAGAGTTTAGAACCCGAGCTATGCTACGATCCTTCTGTTTGGTGACCAAAAATATCAATTTTTAAGACACCTTCACCAACTTTCGTTGTTGGATCGAAATTCCCACGATCATCATGGGAAAATTCGCTATATTTTTACATATGCACCACATGTAATGAATTTGAGTATTCCAACCACTTCCAGAAATTTTCATTTTTGGGTCGAAGTTTCTACGACGCCTCCCACTCAGGAATTTCTGAACAAGTTACCTGAGACTTTAGCGCAATTTGCATGATGGCTTCACGCAACTAACTTTAGGTTCACAAGTAACTTGAAGCGATGTTACATGTAATTTGGATAGATTTTTGATTAAAGTATCATGTAGGTTGCGCTAATATTACGCAATATTGCGAGTAACTTGCACCGTTGCTGCATGTTACCTGACACCCAAACGCGACGCGGTCGACACACCGACACGCGGCATGCTCGCCGAGCATGCCGGTAGCCGCCGGTGGCTAGGCGGCGCCTGCAGCCGGTGTGCGGGACGATGTACCTCAAACTTGTGTAATTGAAGCGCCGACGCTACCGACATTTTAGTCCTACCTCGAGAGTGCGTTATATACCTCCCTAGGAAACAGCCCCCCCCCGAGTTAAGGTACATGTGCGATAAAAAAACAAATTTAAGTTACACGTCAGTACTTTATGTTACGTGTGTGGCAACTTGCACCGTACAACATAATTATTTTGTTGAAGGTCACATGTAACTCAAAGCTATGAAGATAAGTCGCGCGTAACATGCTTAGAGTCCTTAATTCCCATGTAACTTTATCAGAAAGTGCTGAGCACCCGTTAAAAGACTTCGCGATTCCCCTTGACCCTTTATTTCAGGGCAAAAAGCGAATCTGTGTGAACTACACGCGAATGACCGCCAGAGACAAAAAGAACAGCAGCAAACCTTTATATCTCAACGGTTCAGACAATTTTCCCAATATTTTTTACCACGTGTTACGTTCCGTCACTCACAGAAAGGAATAAATCCCGCTATATGAACCGTACTCTACAATAACAAAATCAAACTCTGTATAAGCACAGCTATGCTAAAATAATAAAAAAAAAACGTAAAAAATCGAACATGCGATAAAATTACAGACAAGAAAAAACTTGGCGAGGTTGGCAAAGGCGATTACGCAAGATAGACTGGTTAAATGAGAACATAAAACAATGATAGGTTAGTCCAATACTGAAAGTATGTACAAATTGAAAACATCAAATTCACAATGGTCAAATAAGGAAATAAAAATTTCTGTCACACTGCGTACTAAAAGAGGCGAGCACGGCTTCTTAGGCCTCTTTCAGATTTTGATCGCTGTGCGACGCGATGGGATGATAACCATCCGCATCGATCGAGATCGCGTCGTACGTCGATCTGCATTCAAAACATACCATCGCGTCGCACAGCGATAGACTCTGAATAAGGCCTAAAGGTAGATGAAATCAACCTGATTTTGCCATTCAGGCTCATTTTGCCTCCTCTTACGCAGCCAAAGCAGAAGTTCAGCGAAATTCGAGGCCAGCGAATACGCTCGTAAAAATCTAACACAATAGAACGGATAAAATATGAGGTTAAGCAAGGGTTCAATACCGTCAAATGTGCAAAGGCCTTTCGTCAGATGTAGTCTAGCGAGTGGACAAGGCGCGATCATTGCGGCGGGCCGCGCGGGGTTCGCGACACCACCGACCAACGAGATTTCAATGACGCGCGGCGATCCATCGGCGCATCCCTGTCCATTCACTAGTCTAAATTATACGAAGAGACCTTATGTCACAGCAAAACCAAAGCGGAGCAGAAGAAGATTAAAAGTAGAAGCCTCCTGCAGGGGCTCGAGTCAGTCAGTTTACCAAGCGAAAAATTGATCATCACAAAATATCGTAGGAGGACAGAAATCGCAAGGATGTTGATCGAATTCACAGCGAAGAAGAAGTTCAGCTGCTGGCACACGCGATGCGCGCGGCGGAAAACCACTGCGTTCACGTCGTCGCTGGGGCGCATTAACCGTCGGCCCTCTAAAAAAACTAACTGGCGCTCGGTTAACGCGTCCCAACGACGACGTAAACGCAGCGGTATGCCGCCGCGCGCGTCTGTGTGCCAGCCGAACTGCTCCCGTGCTGTGAATTCGATCAACATCCCAAAATCGCAGCGCTGGTCGATCCCTCTTGAGTGCGCCACGCATTCGACCTTCAATCAGAATCGTAGAGGCTTTTGCATGTGTATTGGGCCTATACAATTCAGAGTTGTTATCCTCTCCAAGGCAAAGCAGGCTTGGTTGACCATGAGTGGGGAACGAACTCAACTTTGTGTAGCGACAGCGACGCCCGTTGCCAGTGCCCTACATGCGCCGTCATATACCGTTGTGGACAATTATATTTCGCCATAACCGACGCGTCTGCTCCTTAAACCGCCTGACTTGAAGCCGCAGAGAAAGGCTTTAAATCAACAACAGCTCGACAAATGTGAATCAACGAATGGCGTTCCAGTGAAGAGCAGATAACCAACAGCCTCCCCAGCCACAACACTGAGGATCAGATTTCCATTGAATGTCATCACAATTAACATCAACACATATGCCAGTAGTGCCTGAACACCGTATAAGGCGGCTTGGGCCAAACGGAATCCCGAAAATACTCTTTTCGTCAAGCTGAAATGATATAGCTGAAAATAGTTATGTATCTTCAAACAGAGGAAACGGGTATAAATCAGTCATACCCTGTTATCTGGAGCATGGGTGCAAACGGAATAGTATCTTGAGATACGTTATCACCGCCAGCATCAGCCAAGTGCGTCTCTGAGGTAGTCACAGCGGCGCTTTCATGGCGTTTCTAAAAAAAACTCAAAACAAATACAATGAAACCGTTATACCACCACTGCAGGGCATCACGACGTTCTGAGCTTGCGCGCTGCACACGCATGTAAATGTTTGATTCCCTTCCCAATGCCCGTCAACAGCCAGATATTCGCAATCGATTTAGCATATCAGGAACCCCTGTACACATCAAGATCGACAAAAATTCTCACGATGTTAGATAAGAATCAACCTGAAAATGTGTCTTTTCATGATTATAGGTCCACCTAGTGAATCCAGCTCTTACTATTCGTCGGCCAATCAGCTGTAGCCAGCCCAGTCGATACGCATATAACACATTGTTCCCTCAGATCGAAAAATCCCCCCCCCCCGAAGTGTCCGTACTGTTCCTTCCGTGGTCATCCCGGTCGATGCGCATGTAATGCGTTGCTCAATTAAGTAGAAAATCCACCAGTTGCGACAGGACTGCGCCATTCGCAGTGCGCTCGAGTGCGCCCGCCTATCGACGAAGCGGGATTACTACGGACGGGAGAGGTCGGCTCAGTCCGGCCTTCGGTCGAACATGCCATCCTACCTTCAAATCAACCAAGCCGTAACCTGCGCTCAGACACGGGGCGGCATGCACGTACGCGACGGGTTAGGCATCTTTCATAGTCCTCACCGCAAGCGCGGCACGCGCGTGACGCGCGGGACGAGCGGTGGACTATGAAACTTTTCACCGCGCGGGAAGCGCGGGACGAGCGGGAAGCCACTATGAAATCTTCAGCGGCACCGTCATGGCGGTGCGGGCAAAAGTCGGGGCTTAACGGGTACTTGTACAGAAATTCCTGGCTTGCTTTTGCGTATGCGGTGGCGCAGGATAGTCCCAGAATTATTCATGTCGGAGTGGACTGAAATCGAGAAGCAATTATTGATTGAAACGGTAAAACCGCCACGGCGGTTTGGGCGGCGCCGCTATGGCGGTGCTGATGGACTATGAAAGTTCTTACCGCGCGTGCCGCGCGGCAAGAACTTTCGTAGTCCTCCGCCTTTCCCGCACGTGCCGCGCTTGCGGTGAGGACTATGAAAGATGCCTTACGTTGGGGTTAGGCAGGATTTGGGTCGTTGGCCCATTTGATGATAGCAGCGCAAGGGCCGAAAAGGGGTTAGACTAGCACTGAAAAATCGCTCCCTTGCAAACCCTTCCTAGGAGAGTGGGGCAGCCGAAACCCCGCTGAGACACAAAATATTGATTATCTCCAGCACTCGCACAGCAATCATCAAACGCGCCGACGCCTCGACCCTGCCTAACCCCCACCTAACCCGCCGCGTACGTGCATGCCGCCCACGGAGGAGCAGCCGAAGAATCGCCGGAAAGATAATCTGATCACGTATCGCGTGAACAAGATAATGAGTAATCTGGAAGCCCGCGGTACGAGGAAGTATTTTGGGTGCGCGAAGACTGTTGAGCCAAGATGGGAAAAGATCTAGCGATCTCTCGTGGCTCGTCGTAATAAATCGGTCCGAGGCAAGCCCATGAGTAGTCTGCTGATCACCTTCACCTGAGCGTATAAGCTTTCTCCCAAAGAAAAAGGCAATAGACAACTCAAGCGCGTAGCTTGCACCACTTTAAGGCAAAATGGGCAACGGGAGAACCTCAGCCGAACATCCTCGTACGCAGTGGACGCTGAAAACGCGGCGCGGGCCCGCACTCAAAACTCATGATTTAGTCCGACAAAAGTCGCCTAATTCTTTCTCATCTGGGTTCAACAATTTCATCAGACACTCAGAATAATTTTTGGCATCAACTTCAAGATGACTCACTAGCTTGTTCACAAGATGCGGGATCAGATCATCCTTCCGGCAATTCGGTTGCTCCGTCGTGTCTAAGTGCAGGCAACGGCTCAGCTATTTGAATGGCGACACAACATGTTAGAACATAGCATTTCTGCGACTGGAGCTTGCACATAATGTTTAACCCATTCACGACCGAATGTCCCACCGGTGGGACACCCTTTTCAAAAATAGATTTCTCCGTCACAAGACACTACTTTCCAACTTACATATGATCAATGTATTGACCAAGCCAAGGCTTGATTAAAAACCTTGTGGTCCATCAGTAGGTCAGACGCAACGACATATTTAGACTTTTCTAAAATCAGGTGGGCGGAAATAGAGGAAAAAACGGCTGTAAAGTAATTTTAGGAGAACCTTATGATTTCTTTTTCCTTCTATTGCTAGCTTTTAGGTTGCTTAGTGGAAACCTATTGTTTGAAACTCGTTTACTTTTCTGAAAGCGTTGCAGCTCAGTTGGCCGCGTTTTGTTTTTGAGTAAATGTTTCTCGTTAACGAAAGCGTCTCGGTAGCTCAAACTTTGGTAGTGTTCAATCATCGCTGCTAGCTACAATATAGACACAAAAAAAAGAAAGCAATTACTCGTGGAACGCTATTCAAGCCAGCGAGTTCCACCGGTGGGACACGTTATACGGTGAAGCAATATTGCACGCGGTCCGAACGTGCAGTCACCTAAAATTAGGCGTGGTCGTGAATGGGTTAAGCCATTTTTGCTACTAGTGATCACAGCTACTCCATTTCCACGAGGAAACTTTACCTAAGCTTTAGAACGTTCTTCTTGAACGCTTCGACAGCCACCTGTTCGATATGTAAACGCTTAACGAACAAGGGGAGAAAGGGGATAAATGCCTATAAGCCCGTTCATAGAATCGGTCCGCACCTACAAAGGAAAAAATCTGATTTCAAATGAGAAAGTGATCCAAGAAAAGGCTTCCTCTATTCTAAATGGCCACTTTGTCAAAGTATCCTTCCCTTATTATAATTTTATTACAGAACTGGGGTCGTTTCGAAGCTTGAAGCGGCTGAAAGATTTGGCGCGATATCTGGTTCTACGAAAGTTTCCGTTTGCTTTCGCAACTGCAGATAACTGCATGCGTTGGCTCATGCAAGGTTTTGTTCACGCGTCGTCCCGTGACAGGAGTCATGTTGCTCAGGAACAGTTCTTTGGCAGGAGGTCCTGGTCATGAACGAGACATTCCGGTACAACATAACTCAAAGTGTGTTTAACCAGTTTGAAGAGTAACCAGTACATGTAAGTAGCAGGTCCCAGGTAAATAAATTGGGAAAAAAAACTACTAAATTTGAAGGAAACTCTGTGCACAAGGTCTAAACACATACCTTGACATGGTAAATGGCAAGGAATAACCGGAAACCTTTAATAGCCTCGTACAGGATACAGAGCAGAAACGATATGAGCATCGACACGGCCATCCCTGAAACACAATATTCTGTCGTTCACGGTAAATGTAAATCTTCGAGGACCTCATCACGTTGAAAGGTGAAATCCTCCACATGGCAGCTATGCTGTCAAAAATGCTAAAAACTATGGCAAATCCCCTCTAAGCAGGTTTGCGGTCGGTTTCACTTCAGCTAACTAATGGGGAATGTGTTCACACAATTTGGTGCGCCTGCGAGAGCGAAATGTCCTCTAAATGTATGTTTGGGGAGCGGACATTGCTCACCGTGCGTGCTGCGTCGCGGCCGGTGAGCGTCGCACGCGGCGAGATGGGCGACGCTCACCGGCCCCAACAGGTTAAATGAGGTGAATTGACATGTTTTGGAGCATCAACTACTTAACTGTCTTCATTTCAAGCCGCTGATAATAACCGTTTCCTTGTATAAAAGGTTGAAAACTCGTTCACGCGATAACGGGTTCTCCGCGTTCGCCGCGCGCGCGACGCTCACCGGACTGTGACGCGTACTCGCGAAGGGTGAGCAATGTCATCGAGCCTACGTGTTCACCATGGAATATAGTAAGCGTAACTCGACCCAACCGATTTTCCCGGGGAGTTGTAAGCTCGAGACTCTAGGCTACCGTAGCTGTTCATATTCCCAAACGCAAGCGAGTCACGAGCAGACGCGGCGTTTGGGTATGAATGGCCTGACGCCACGCTCGCGCCTACCGCCAGCCCCGCCATGGCGGCGATGACCGTAGAGACTTTTTCATAATTTTCTCTGTTAATACATCACCAATTTCGCTCTGTTTCTTTGTAAAACTCATTTAATATCCTCTGCTACCATGATGGTGGACGCATGAAAAAAAATTAGCCAGTTCGGAAAAGTGAAGAGCCGCTCTATTCCGCTCCGCCATCACCGCTGTAGTATTTATTCATAGTCTCCGCAAGCGCGTCACGAGCGTAGAAAGTATTCATAGTTCAACGGTACGCTCGCGCTTGACGCGCTGGCATTGAGGAGTGCGAATAGCGCCTTAGCTAGATGTGACTTTACTAGATCTACTAAACCTATGTGAGCGTGGCATGAAATTCCAGGAACTGAAAACGGGGAAACCCCTGCTTATTCGTCCAGAGGTGTACGATTGAGCTCAGCCGCGTTCCAAAAACATTACCATAAGATTTTCGGAAATTCTTACGATTCCGTCCCCAAAATTTCGTTTTTGGGCCGAAACTCTTACCATCTGCCACCTAATGTTTGTACTTTTGGGCCAAAATTTTCACGAACCCCATCACCAACCGTTGAGAAATTATACAACTGTGCTTTACCCTGCTCATAGCTTTTTTTACTGTTACTCAAGCAGCTATGATGAGACTTTTGTAGTGGGGCTTAGGCGTTGGGAAGTAACGGATTATAAAAAAGCAATTCTGCAGACCCAGTTTTGCTACTAAATTATAAAAGCAAAACTAACCAGATAATGTTCCCGTTTTCCAGAAAGAAAAGAGGATAACTTCTCGTTCCCGGAAATGTATGACCATGTCCATCATGCCGGTCATGTTGTGATCCATGCTAAACATTAAATGTGGGAAAAGTCAAATAAGAATGGATAATCGGCAACAACGACGACGAAACAGCGAGTAATTGGGAACACAAATGAAAACTGGTTAGGGCGTCGACGGAATCGTTTCCATTACAACACAGCGTAATGCGTAAAATCGAAAACTGTAAGAGACTTCGGAGAGCAATGTCCTCAGATTAACTGTTCTTACTCGGACAAACACCCAGTTTTCACCACCTCAAGGGTCACCGACTTTTTATAGCACCCCTCCCATAACGACGTTATTGATCCTGCTATTCAAATAAAAACAGAATGTGCGCACCCCTGGATTCGAGAGTCCGTCTTCCTTTGGTTGTAAACTCCACTTGCACAGACGCAAAAACAGAGGTCTGCTCGGAGTTAACCATTATTAGGGTTGAAAAGCCGTGGGTACTCGACAAAAGTGGCCATTTCAAATAAAACGCTTTTAGGACTTCTCCACGCGAAAATCGAATTCGGATGCGAAACGATTCTTCGAACCGAGTTATAGGCGTTGCTTAGCATACTCTGTTCCAAACGAGATGGCAAGAGAGGAGTTCAATGAAGCAGCGCTCCCTCTGCGTCTCTGGCGTTTTTCTATTACGGTAAGAGGTCGCGTACACAAATCACGTGCGCGAGACAGCATCTGTCTTACCGTAATCCAGAACAGAATTCATCGAGTTTTTCACGTTCTCATTCCTTTTTTCGCATACCTCATCATTTTTTGCGTTATTTTCGCTGGAAATACCCGTAAAACTCACTCTTAATGTAGGTATTCTCATATTCGTAGCAGGTAGGGTGTTTCAGGAAATGAATACTATTCTGTTTTTAGATTACGGTAAGACAGTAGCAGAGTATATATTATTGTTGGGGTAACCACGAAAAAGATATACAGTTCAACTGCGCATTGCCGTTCAGTCCGCAAAGTGCACGCTGATTGCGAAAGCGTGCTGCGGCGCTGTTTCGAGCATCCTCAGACAGGGATGTGGGGTCACCCGAGCGTTTTTTGCCTTTGGTGACCGGGTGATCCCACCGCCCGGGTGGTCCCACATTCCTCGCTGAGGATACTTACAACCGCGCCGCGGCACGCTTTCCCAATCAGCGCACACTTTGCGGACTGAACGACAATGCGCAGTTGAACTGTAATTAGGTCCGTGGCTTGTTTCCTCAAAAAAAAACATTCAAAACCGCCGCAGCAGCCGCGGCTTGAATTTGAGTGTTTTTTTCTTGAGGAAACAAGCCAAGGACCTAACCATAGCTGCGGACACCTCAGAAGCCTGTGCTGCGCCGTGTGCGCCTATGACAGATGTGGTGATCGATCGGCGCACGCGACAGGCACGCGGACTGCTGGGTGGTCCGCAGCCTTCCCTTTCGCGGCTAAACCCACCATACCACGAAATCAGCCGAAAAAAAATAGAATTGACCTCATCATCACACTCATCGTCCAGGACAATGTTGGAGCAAAAAAAAATTGAAGTATAAATCTTCTAACCTGCAGCCAAGCGGTTGTTGCCCCGCTGTAAAAGGGTCCGCATGCTATTCTGTCTCCGAATGTCAAGGATGGGGACGTCTCTGATTGGTGCTGAGGTCAGATTGTCCATTGACGAGTGGGGCGGAGCCTCCCCGTCCCCGAACAGGGAGGAGCATACGTCCCAAAGAGTGCGCGAAAATTCTCAAAAAATTGAAAGTGTGGAGACGTCGAAATCCTGAACTAAAGATTGAAAACTGGGGGGGAGTTATGTATGAATTACAGGAATTATCAACTTTCTTAGAGAATTTCCAGTTTCGCGATTCTCGAAAATTTTCATTCAAAGGGTGTCCTCTGTGAAAAATCGTAACCTTCACGACTCATGACGCTAGTGGCGCGCGCGATGCTGCTCCCTTAGTCCGTCGCGCGCTCTCTTGCTGTCTCTAACCTCCGCTCCGCACCAGCACGCGTAGAAACCATGAGAATTTCGCGGTTTTACAGCCTGTAGTCACAGACTTTCATTTTTTCCCTCAATATTTTGGCCACCAAAACGATGGCGTAGCTCCGCCGCGGTCCGGGACAACGATCTGCTTGACCCTACTGATAAAAATGGATGTCTTTCAAAATTTGATACATCAAAAGCTGGATTCGCCAAAGATAATACTCCAAGTATGAGGTAGTATAAAGGCCTACGCATAGTCCAGCGGCTAAAATGGCACAGCAGAGGGAACTTTCTAGTCAGTGATTTACATTATTATCGCTGTCATGAGCGACAGTCGTGACATTTAGGACAAATCGTGCCGGTACCAGCGTGGGAGCAATGGCACTCTCAGAAAAATGAAAACATATTACATGTAAAATAAAAGGCCTGAATTAAGATACATGTGATATAAATTGGCCAATGTATATTACTTGCAAATTACCTCGACCGATGTATGTTACATGTAATATGTCGGTCCCTCGCTCGCAGGCCAAATGTCACACGTAATATGTTTTTGATAGTGAAAACATAATACTTGTAACATAAGAGACGATTACAATATACTTGTAATACATCTCCGTCAATGTAAGTTACATGTGAATTATTTCTACTCAAGAAAATTACATGTATTATAAGTGTAACATGGTTCAAACATCTTCAAAAACTGAGGGCCTATGCTGAACACCTTCTGCAAACCTGCACAGCATACGGGCCGCCTCATACCTTAGCCATGAGCGCAGGCCATTGCGCTGACTTTCGACAGGGTGGTCACTCGCCCTGGCCGAGTCGTTGATCTTTCGCTCCTCATGATCCGTTTTAATCGTGTGGAGGATTAGAGGGAGCGACATACTATAATTTTTGAGCACGCTTAAGCCCACTGCTTCTTGTATGAAGCTGTGGGATCCAAGCTTGCTTCTTCAATCATGAAGCAGCAAGCTTTAGGCTCCTGGGATGTTCAAAAGAGCTCAAAGCTCGCAGATTCGTACCTGAAGCGATGGCCTGGAACTTGCAGCTCTAATTAAGCTACATGAAATATAAGTGTATGTTACATGTAATATAGGTATATGTTACATGTAATATAAGTGTAGGTTACATGCAATATAAAGGTAATATACTTGAATGTCTCAAGTATCTTACACTTTATATTACATGTAACATGTTTTCATTTTTCTGAGCTGGCCGTCGTACGAACAGTTGTCGCGTGTCCGTCGCAGCGACGCGTCGCAGAGGGCTGATATACTGCAAGTGTGCCGATGCCTGCTGTTGTCACTGTCGCTGTGCAGAGCACTGCGACAGCAACTGATTCAAAGATCGGGGAACGGTCGCTGAGCAGAGCGAGGCGACGGCGTTTCGCGAAAGTATATCATTGACATTTGAGTGGCGTCGAGGCGTAACTCGCTGTCGCGGGGTGTGTTTATAGCAACGATAGGGAATACTACGCAGCTAGAACACGCCTTAGCTTTTTTCTGTATATTTTTGGAGAACAGAGACATAAGTGATTCGCTTGCTCGAAAATTCAAAAGCGCAAAACCATTTCCGGCGTCGGAAATTCTTTTACACCGATCACAAACAAGGGGGACTAGAATGCTGCTAGATATTTTTCACGGATTTCCTTCCGTGAAAATTTTCGAGATTTGACTAACGATATCTATTTCCGAATATGAATACAGGGGAGAAATAGGAATACGGCGCGGGCCAACCGGCAACGACTTGAGGGGTGGAAAGCGACCAACAGAGGGTGAAACTCCGCCAAGCGACCAACAGAGGGTGAAACCCCGCCCCGTACGTCTGTCTACTCCTGTACCCCGCACAAGCATTCAAAAAACAATCATCATGATTGAAGTGAACTATTCTATTAAATCAGCCCTGGGGGCATTGTAATGGAAAAGAAGAAGCTCTCTGAAATACGAGCATGGAGTAACGGTAAGAAATTAGGCAGATACTTTCTCAAAAAAAAGCTAACCAACATTTGTGGTCAGCAATTAATCCGCGAACTCTCCATCGACAAATGTTTGCGCCTCATCGAAGAAAAGTAAACACTATCAGTATTTACGCTAACACACATAAACAGCGCCAAGTTCTATGCCAGACTCACAAACAGTTCTACTATTTCGCAAACTGTTGATAAATAAGACACAGAAAACTAGTAAGAACACAAAAGAATAAGAAAAGGTTTTACAGGGCAGCTGTTGCATGCAAAATTGGCGGATCGTCGTCATTTCTGGTGTGCCATGTGCAGCGAAAGGAGCGCGCACACAGTACACCTGATTACACGACAGGAATTTCATTCGTCGAACATGGATTCAGGAGGGAGCCAGGGAAGCGCAGCATCGAATTTTAGAGTTGCAGTCGTTTTTAAACTTTTGAATTTCGGGGCTATCGCAGCAGAGGGGGGGGACAGTTGATCATTGCACTTGGCCACGCCTATTTTTGCGCGCCGCCGAGCAATTAGAACACAAACCCGGGGTTTTCCTCCACTGCCAAAATCGGGAGTCGTTGCGGCGCGGGAAAGTGGTCCTGGCCAAATGCCCCCCCCCCCCCTGCTGCGATAGCACACGAATTTCGAATTCCGAGAAGCTCCTCGTCAGGCGGGAGAAGTTCGGAAATACCACGATGGGTGGTTCAGAAACTGGAATGAGCAGTATTTTGATGGTTTTTGGCGCTACGATTTCCGCCTTCTGAAAGTGGGAGTCTTGGGAAATATTCCAATTTTCGAAATATTGAGAAAAAAAACCACTCATCCCCGATTGGGGCTTTCACTGTAAACTGCTCTGCAGAATTGTGTCGCTCCGAGTCCCGCTGCGGCATGGCAATGCTGGAGAAGGGGGGGGGCGCCACGGAGGGGGCGAGGGCGACGACGTGTCGCGCGAGAGCGGCGAGAGGATGACCTCGAACAGTGCTTCCGTCGCAGCGACAGCAGCGATTTCCGGAGCGACGCCGTCAGCGAGCGGTTTGGACCATTTCCTGCCGCGGCGAAGAACGGCGACATCAATCGATCCAAGCTTCCTTCTTGACTCCTTCGTAAAATCGATCTCCTGAAAACGTACTTTTTTCTTAAACTTAGGCTCAAAGTGAGAGAAAATGATTGGATAATATTTGAAAGAGTACAATTTTCTGAATTGGTCCCTGCTTTGGTTTTTTGATATTCAGATTCATTTTTTCTTCTTTTTTGCTCCAACGTATCCCAGTGGTGATATCCATATGCAACTACCCGCAAATACTCTACTATTTTCGTTGTTTGAAATCTACGTGTTCAGGCATAATCACTTCAGTAAACGTAAATGACAGTTTCTCTTCACTACTTTCTCTCCATATCATTTTTCAGAGATTACTCATACAAATTTCTGAAAGTTGGGCTCCGCAGAAAAGGTCAAGGATTTGGCATTGCTCCTAAATGTTGTGAAATTGTTTTATTGGATTTGGCTCTCAACTTGATTTTTCAAATGTAGTGAAATTGTCGAATTGATTTGGCTGTGATGATACTATATGCAGATAACATAATCATTAAATCTAGTGAAATTGTTGCAAACGGATTTGGCAGGAGCTCTATCAATTATCACAGTCAAATCACGCGTCAGAAGGGGTTTTCCTTGAAGCGCATATTGAATCGAATGAGAACAGGAATAAACCTAGCAGCAAAAACGTTTCTATACTATGCGAACCGTGAAAGCGTTGAGGACACGAAGACATAGAGTCAGTAGCGAGTAAATTGCGTTAGATTTCGTTTTCATGATTTTTATCTCATCGGTGAGGGAAGGTCTGGTACCTTATTGTTAGTGGGAGCTACACTGAAAGGGCAGAATAGCATTCGGAAACCTTAATTCTAGCCCATAAGGCCACGTTTCGTTCAGCATTGTTGACTGAGGATTATTGTTTTTTTCTTTTTGTCTTCATTCGCTCGCCAGAGGACCTTCTGACGCGTGATTTGACTGTGATAATTGATAGAGCTCCTGCCAAATCCGTTTGCAACAATTTCACTAGATTTAATGATTATGTTATCTGCATATAGTATCATCACAGCCAAATCAATTCGACAATTTCACTACATTTGAAAAATCAAGTTGAGAGCCAAATCCAATAAAACAATTTCACAACATTTAGGAGCAATGCCAAATCCTTGACCTTTTCTGCGGAGCCCAACTTTCAGAAATTTCACAACTTTTTACAAGGGTTTCCCTTCTACAATATCGTCGAGCTCCAGAAGTCAAGTTGTTTTTTTTTCGAAAACATAGTGGTAGAAATGAAGAAACAACCGCTCCGCTGCTAAGACTGCAAGATAATTGTTGCAACGCGGCTTCCTACAAATAGATGCAAGGCATATACTTTTTGAATTTAAAAGTCGAAAAATGAAGAAATGAGTTTCAAAATGACCCAATTGTACAGGTTCTAGGCACTCTTCTAGACGGGGGGGGGCACGCACCACTCAAACAGAAATGAAATGAACGGCCCATTGGTGAGGCTACCAGTGGAAGTATTTCCGTAGAGCTCTAATAAAAACAATGATTGATAGCGCACTATCAGGCCTCTTTTATCAGAGTTTTCCATCATTTCTATGAGTTTTTGCGTTGCTTGGCCCTCTAGTGAAAGAAAATGTTGAAGGGGCCCATGAAAAACCTTCATTTGTAAAGAAAAGTCAATCGGAACACATTGTAAATACGAATTTGAGTTTCGCGCCAAAATCATTTTCGGAGTTTTTCTGCATGTGGAGTTCGTGCCGTAACCAATTTTTCCTGTTATCTTACTGTCGCACCAACATTCTAGGAAAAAGGGCTAGATGACTGGTGAGAATTGGTGGCGGATATTAACCTCATCGTCCAACGTTTTTGACTCGCCAAAGTTTACCAGTGTGGTCTACCGGGCTCAATCATGAAATTGAGCCTGAAAAATGGAAATTGATTTCCAGCGCGAACGATAGTTAAGTGCGCCAGAAGAGGACTACCGTAATCTCAGGAATGATGTTATTCGGCTCTCGTAAACAAATTTGATGATACCCAATTGATCAATGATAAAGTATAAAAGAAGTGAAGAGCGGTGTGTCTTGATTCACACACCGTCCTTCTCTAGGGTCAGCAGTTGAGGATCTGCCTGGACTAAAAGCAGGGAACCATCACCACCTGTAGGGAAGATGAAGCGAAATCGGAGTCAGAACTTAGAAAATTTTAGAGCCAACTCGAGTGAGATTACGGTAGCCCTGTTCTGGCGGACTTAACTATCGTTCTTGTAGATTCGGAGGCCTGGCTTGCATACGGTGTCCTGAACATTGAACTGAGGTCCTGCACACCCCTACTGAGATCCAGCACACATTCCATGAAGTCCTGCTCATCCTTACAGGGGTCTTGCACACGTTTCATGATGTCCTGCACACTCCTACTGAGGTCCTGCACACATTCTACGATGTCCTGCACACCCCTACTGGGGTCCTACACAGGTTCCATGATGTCCTGCACACTCCTACTGGGGTCCTGCACAGGTCCCATGATGTCCTGCACACTCTTACTAAGGTCCTGCACACTCCTACTGAGGTCCTGCACACATTCTACGACGTCCTGCACACCCCTACCGGGGTCCTGCACACGTTCCATGATATCCTGCGCACTCCTACTGAGGTCCTGTACAGGTCCCATAATGTCATGCACACTCCTACTGAGGTCCTGCACACTCCTACTGGGGTCCTGCACAGGTCCCATGATGTCCTGCACACTCCTACTAAGGTCCTGCACACTCCCACTGAGGTCCTGCACACATTCTACGACGTCCTGCAACCCTTACTGGGGTCCTGCACAGGTCCCAAAATGTCCTGCACACTCCTACTGAGGTCCTGCACACCCCTACTGGGGTCCTGCACAGGTCCCATGATGTCCTGCACACTCCTACTAAGGTCCTGCACACTCCTACTGAGGTCCTGCACACATTCTACGACGTCCTGCACACCCTCCTGGGCTCCTGCCCAGGTCCCATGATGTCCTGCACACTCCTACTAAGGTCCTGCACACTCCTACTGAGGTCCTGCACACATTCTACGGCGTCCTGCACACCCCTACTGAGGGGTTGCTGTAGTTCCACGACGTCCTGCATACTCCTACTGCGGTCTCGCATAGTCAACCGACACTTCAGCACACCCTGCGACGACTTCTTATCTTTGGTGCGCATGGTACAAACACGCGCCACGCTCAAAAACAACCCTTCCGCACAGCGTCCTATTCCAAGCCGGACGTTTAGAGTACACCACCCTAGAGAGCAAGGTATTTATATGGAGTCTCTAAGAAAACAATGACTGATAACGAAAAACCCGTCATTTTTATAAACTAATCTTGAGAGGCCGGTTTCCGAGTTTCAAACGCCCATTAGGGGCCCAGAAGTCATTATGGTGAGTTCTGACAATTATTTTCGTCATTCCCGTGGTCTATTACATCTAGTCACAAATTTTCGAGCGATTTGGTCCACGCCTTCCAAAAAAATGGTTTTCGACGGACGGAGGTGGAGGCGGAGGCGGTGGCGGAGGCGGAGGCGGTGGTGGAGAACGTTTTTGCGTACTTTGAGAGGTCATAACTTCAGAAAGCGGGGACCAGTTGGGATGAAAAGTTGCACACATATGTAATTTCTTGCAGCGCGTCGAATAGTGTACAGCTCATACCTCTGTTGACGGTATGAATAGGTGATCTCATTGTAGGGCATCCGCGCGGGAAGAGATCAAAGCCAAATCCTGGTGAGCGCTTCGCGCTCACCACAATTTTTGAACTCCCAAAACATAGAAAACAATAAAACTCGTTGAACAAAATTGTGGTGAGCGCGAAGCGCTCACCAGGATTTGGCTTTGATCTCTTCCCGCGCGGATGCCCTACAATGAGATCACCTATTCATACCGTCAACAGAGGTATGAGCTGTACACTATTCGACGCGCTGCAAGAAATTACATATGTGTGCAACTTTTCATCCCAACTGGTCCCCGCTTTCTAAAGTTATGACCTCTCAAAGTACGCAAAAACGTTCTCCACCACCGCCTCCGCCTCCGCCTCCGCCTCCGCCTCCGCCTCCGCCACCGCCTCCGCCTCCGCCTCCACCTCCGTCCGTCGAAAACCATTTTTTTGGAAGGCGTGGACCAAATCGCTCGAAAATTTGTGACTAGAGGTAATCGGTTACGGGAATGACGAAAATAATTGTCAGAACTCACCATAATGACTTCTGGGCCCCTAACGGGCGTTTGAAACTCGGAAACCGGCCTCTCAAGAATAGTTTATGAAAATGGTGGGTTTTTCGTTATCAGTCATTGTTTTCTTAGACTCCATATAAACACCTTGCTCTCCAGGGTGGTGTACTTTGAACGTCCGGCTCGGAAGAGGACGCTGTGCGGGTTGATGTACTTGACCGCGGCGCGTATTCGTTCAAAGCGCACCATCGATAAGAAGGCGTCGCAGGATGTGCTGAAGTGTCGGTTGACTATGTGAGACCTCAGTAGGGGTGTGCAGGACGTAGTAGAATGTGGGCAGGGCCTCAGTAGGAGTATGCAGGACATCATCGAACGTCTGCAGGACCTTAGTAGGAGTGTGCAGGACATCATGGAACGTGTGCAGGACCCCAGTAGGGGTGTGCAGGACGTCGTAGAATGTGTGCAGGACCTCAGTAGGAGTGGGCAGGACATCATGGAACGTGTGCAAGACCTTAGTAGGAGTGTGCAGGACATCATGGGACCTGTGCAGGACCGTATTAGGAGTGGACAGGACATCATGGGACGTGTGCAGGACATCATGGAACGTGTGCAAGACCTTAGTAGGAGTTTGCAGGACATCATGGGACCTGTGCAGGACCTCAGTAGGAGTGTGCAGGACATCATGGAACGTGCGCAGGACCGTAGTAGGAGTGGACAGGACATCATGGGACGTGTGCAGGACCCCAGTAGGGGTGTGCAGGACGTCGTAGAATGTGTGCAGGGCCTCAGTAGGAAGGTGCAGGACATCATGGAACGTGTGCAAGACCTTAGTAGGAGCGTGCAGGACATCATGGGACCTGTGCAGGACCTCAGTAGGAGTGTGCAGGACATAATGGAACGTGTGCAGGACCGTAGTAGGAGTGGACAGGACATCATGGGACGTGTGCAGGACCCCAGTAGGGGTGTGCAGGACGTCGTAGAATGTGTGCAGGACCTCAGTAGGAGTGTGCAGGACATCATGGAACGTGTGCAGGACCTTAGTAGGAGTGTGCAGGACATCATGGGACCTGTGCAGGACCTCAGTAGGAGTGTGCAGGACATCATGGAACGTGTGCAAGACCTTAGTAGGAGTGTGCAGGACATCATGGGACCTGTGCAGGACCTCAGTAGGAGTGTGCAGGACATCATGGGACCTGTGCAGGACCTCAGTAGGAGTGTGCAGGACATCATGGATCGTGTGCAAGACGTTAGTAGGAGTGTGCAGGACATCATGGGACCTGTGCAGTACCTCAGTAGGAGTGTGCAGGACATCATGGAACGTGTGCAGGACCGTATTAGGAGTGGACAGGACATCATGGGACGTGTGCAGGACCCCAGTAGGGGTGTGCAGGACGTCGTAGAATGTGTGCGGGACCTCAGTAGGAGTGTGCAGGACATCATGGAACGTGTGCAAAACCTTAGTAGGAGTGTGCAGGACATCATGGGACCTGTGCAGGACCTCAGTAGGAGTGTGCAGGACATCATGGAACGTGTGCAGGACCGTAGTAGGAGTGGACAGGACATCATGGGACGTGTGCAGGACCCCAGTAGGGGTGTGCAGGACGTCGTAGAATGTGCGCAGGACCTCAGTAGGAGTGTGCAGGACATCATGGATCGTGTGCAAGACCTTAGTAGGAGTGTGCAGGACACCATGGGACCTGTGCAGGACCTCAGTAGGAGTGTGCAGGACATCATTGTACGTGTGCAGGACCGTAGTATAAGTGGGCAGGACATCATGGGACGTGTGCAGGACCCCAGAAGGGGTGTGCAGGACATCATGGGACCTGTGCAGTACCTCAGTAGGAGTGTGCAGGACATCATGGAACGTGTGCAGGACCGTATTAGGAGTGGACAGGACATCATGGGACGTGTGCAGGCCCCCAGAATCATGGGACCTGTGCAGTACCCCAGTAGGAGTGTGCAGGACATCATGGAACGTGTGCAGGACCGTATTAGGAGTGGACAGGACATCATGGGACGTGTGCAGGACCCCAGTAGGGGTGTGCAGGACGTCGTAGAATGTGTGCGGGACCTCAGTAGGAGTGTGCAGGACATCATGGAACGTGTGCAAAACCTTAGTAGGAGTGTGCAGGACATCATGGGACCTGTGCAGGACCTCAGTAGGAGTGTGCAGGACATCATGGAACGTGTGCAGGACCGTAGTAGGAGTGGACAGGACATCATGGGACGTGTGCAGGACCCCAGTAGGGGTGTGCAGGACGTCGTAGAATGTGCGCAGGACCTCAGTAGGAGTGTGCAGGACATCATGGATCGTGTGCAAGACCTTAGTAGGAGTGTGCAGGACACCATGAGACCTGTGCAGGACCTCAGTAGGAGTGTGCAGGACATCATTGTACGTGTGCAGGACCGTAGTATAAGTGGGCAGGACATCATGGGACGTGTGCAGGACCCCAGAAGGGGTGTGCAGGACATCATGGGACCTGTGCAGGACCTCAGTAGGGGTGTGCAGGACATCATGGATCGTGTGCAAGACCTTAGTAGGAGTGTGCAGGACACCATGGGACCTGTGCAGGACCTCAGTAGGGGTGTGCAGGACATCATGGAACGTGTGCAAGACCTCAATAGGAGTGGGCAGGACATCATGGGACGTGTGCAGGACCCCAGAAGGGGTGTGCAGGACATCATGGGACCTGTGCAGGACCTCAGTAGGGGTGTTCAGGACATCATGGATCGTGTGCAAGACCTTAGTAGGAGTGTGCAGGACACCATGGGACCTGTGCAGGACCTCAGTAGGAGTGTGCAGGACATCATTGTACGTGTGCAGGACCGTAGTAGACGTGGGCAGGACATCATGGGACGTGTGCAGGACCCCAGAAGGGGTGTGCAGGACATCATGGAACGTGTGCAAGACCTTAGTAGGAGTGTGCAGGACATCATGGGACCTGTGCAGGACCTCAGTAGGAGTGTGCAGGACATCATGGAACCTGTGCAGGACCTCCGTTTAATGTCCAGGACACCGTATGCAAGTCATGTCTCCGAATCAACAAGAGCGATAGGCAATTGCGCCAGAACAAGGCTATTGTAATCTCACTCGAGTTGGCTCTAAAATTTTCTAAGTTCTGACTCCGAATTCGCTACATCTTCACTACCGCTGGTGTTGTTTTTCTGCTTGTAGTCCAGGCAGATCCTCAACTGCTGACCTCTGGAGAAGGACGGTGTGTGAATGAAGACACACCGCTCTTCACTTCTTTTATCTTTATCATTGATCAATTGGGTATCATCAAATTTGTTTAAGAGAGCCGAATAACATCATTCCTAAGGTTACGGTAGTCCTCTTCTAGCGCACTTAACTATCGTTCGTGCTGGAAATCAATTTCCATTTTCAGGCTCAATTTCATGATTGAGCCCGGTAGACCACACTGGTAAACTTTGGCGCGTCAAAAATGTTGGACGATGAGGTTGGAAGGCGTCAAAGATTAATATCCGCCACCAATTCTCACCAGTCATCTAGCACTTTTTCCTAGAATGTTGGTGCGACCGTAAGACAACAGGAAAAATAGTTACGGCACGAACTCCACATGCAAAAAAACTCTTAAAATGATTTTGGCGCGAAATTCAAATTCGTATTTACAATGTGTTCCGATTGACTTTTCTTTAATGAAGAAGGGAGTTGAAAGAAGAATGAAGGTTTTTCATGGGCTCCTTCAACATTTTCGTTCACTAGAGGGGCCAAGCTACCCAAAAACATGAAAAAATAATATACGGTTTTCTGCGCGTACGATGTATTTAACTATCGTTCTTGTTCCGAATCAGACATATGGGCCGGCGCAGACGAGCCACGTCAGCAAGAACCGGTGAAGTTTGGCTAGAGCGACTGACCCTGGGTCTATCCTAGACGGGGTGAGGCCACCCAAGACTCATAGAAATGATGGAAAATTCTGATAAAAGATGTCTGATACTGCTATCAATCATTGTTTTTATAGAAACTTCATGAAAATACTCCGACTGGTAGCCTTACCAATGGGTGGTTCATTTCACTTCTGTCTTGAATTTGAATGGTGGGTGCCCCTCTCCCCGTCTAGGATTGTGCCCCAACCCTGTACAATTGCGTCATTTTAAAACTCATTTCTTCATTTTCTCGATTTTTAAATTCAAAAAGTATATGCCTTGTATCTTGTCTGTAGGAAGCCGCGTTGCAACTATTATCTTGCAATCCTAGCAGCTGTTTCTTCATTTCTACCACTATGTTTCAAAGAAAAACAACTTGCCTTTTAGAGCTTGACGATACTGTAGAAGGGAAACCCTTGTAAAAAGTTGTGAAATTTCTGGAAAGTTGGGCTCCGCAGAAAAGGTCAAGGATTTGGCATTGCTCCTAAATGTCGTGAAATTGTCTTATTGGATTTGGCTCTCAAGTTGATTTTTCAAATGTAGTGAAATTGTCGAATTGATTTGGCTGTGATGATACTATATGCAGATAACATAATCATTAAATGTAGTGAAATTGTTGCAAACGGATTTGGCAGGAGCTCTATCAATTATCACAGTCAAATCACGCGTCAGAAGGGGTTTTCCTTGGAGCGCATATTGAATCGAATGAGAACAGGAATAAACCTAGCAGCAAAACGTTTCTATACAATGCGAACCGTGAAAGCGTTGAGGACACGAAGACATAGTCAGTAGCGAGTAAATTGCGTTAGATTTCGTTTTCATGAATTTTATCTCATCGGTGAGGGAAGGTCTGGTACCTGAAAAGGCCACACTGAAAAGGCAGAATAGCATTTGGAAACCTTAATTCTAGCCCATAAGGCCACGTTTCGTTCAGCATTGTTGACTGAGGATTATTATTTTTTCTTTTGTCTTCATTCGCTCGCCAGAGGACCTTCTGACGCATGATTTGACTGTGATAATTGACAGAGCTCCTGCCAAATCCGTTTGCAACAATTTCACTACATTTAATGATTATGTTATCTGCATATAGTATCATCACAGCCAAATCAATTCGACAATTTCACTACATTTGAAAAATCAAGTTGAGAGCCAAATCCAATAAGACAATTTCACGACATTTAGGAGCAATGCCAAATCCTTGACCTTTTCTGCGGAGCCCAACTTTCAGAAATGTGTAGTTGGATACTACGCAATGGTAATATAGCGGCGCCGACGGCAAACTCACTGCAACTCTGCAGAGCTCTTGATCAGGAAGAGCAGAAGTCTTTGCATTAAGCATCGTTTATACTTCCGCCGCCGAGCGGCACCTACATATATCATCGATCACAGCGCGCCGCGTGATCGACATTACAGAAATACTCTGTGCCTTGCCGCTCGGCGGCAGGAGTATAAACGACGTCCTACGACTTATTTCCGACGAGCATTTCATGTGCTGGGGACTGCGTTATCTTACCTGAGCCTTTAAATACCCCGCGGAATCTCCTCAAGATTTCTGCAAATCCAAACACTAGGACCTGATGGACAATGTCGTCCATATGCTAAAACTTTCACTGTTTTCTTTCAAACCGTAGATGTAATAGTGGAAATTCTCAAGGAAAAACTTTTTTAAGCACTAATCCAAACTTCGTCCATTTAGCTCTGTTGAGGTACACTCAGTTGGACACGAATATAAGGCCCTGTTTCAGTCTCGGAAAGTCACGACAGAGGTGGGCTAGCTCACGACATCCGATTCTCCGATCTCCGGTTGTGTTGCATATCGACTTCCGAAAAAGAAGAAAGGGCTAAAAATGCCGAAATCAATCGGAAATACCGTGGTTTACTCTGTTTGGAACATGTATGTAAAAAAACAGAAGTATAAGGAGGTAAAAATACAAATTTTTATCTAGAAAAGTTAATATTCACAGATGAGAGAGTAACTTCTTTGTCAAAACTTGTTTTGGGTACTTTTGTCAGATTCTGCTTTTGGTGCAGTCTTTTCAGCCTTGCTGTGCTATTTCCTCTGCTGATTTGCCTGTAAAATAGGCTGATAAGTACTAGTATGCTAGACGACAATATTGGTCACCACAATAATTTCCATTTGTAAAAGTCTGAAAAATCTCACAGGGTTTGCAAACATCGCATTAAAAACGGATAGTAGGGAGAATCGCGATCCAGCCGGGTGGACATCTGGCGGTGCGACCGTCTCAGCGTGGCCCGTCTGAAACACATTTCGGTTTTATCCTTACTTTTCTATGTGGAAGTGTCGATAGCGTAGCTCAAACTCGTTGTGCATGACCTGTTGTAATCGGGAGGTCGCTGTCTCACAGTCGCTACACACGCCCATTTCTTCATGAAACTGAAAACTATTGGGATGAATAGGCTTCTCGCCAAATTTATTCAAGCGAATGGACCGGACGCGCTCATTCAGGATGGCCGTGCAGCATTCGCGACACCATCGCTCAACAGGACTTCATTGCGGTCGACGACCTACCGCCGCGGCCTCATCCATTCACTCGACTAAATTTGACGAGAGGCCAGCACCGTAGTTCGCTGCACCAAGAGAGTGGCCTGCGCGAGAACTAGCGTGGGCGGCCTTCAACCAATTGAGAGCGCACACTCTCCCTGGCAAGTTCCTACCCTCGTCTCACGGTAGATGACAGAGCTGTAGAGCATACCCAGCCAGTGTGAGCGGTCGCGTACGTTACACGGTTAGACCCACTTCATACTTCCTGTTATGGCGAGTGATTTACGGCGCTCAGAAAAACTATAATGCGATCATGATGTTACAGACGAGGGGCTGTGCAAGGACTAGCTCGCTTTAACTTTTGCTGCCGAGCGGAATCCTATACTATTGATAGTGCCGCGCCGCGTGAGTAATATTATAGAAGTATACTGTGCCGGGCCGCCTGGCGGAGTATAAACTACCTCTAATAGCGTTAAACGGCAAGTGCTACGACAGTGAGTATAGCACACTAGCAAACAACCAGCGACAGTGCCGCGCGCTTCAATTGTTCCGTTTCTGTCGCGAGTGGGGCGTAACGCTTGCATTCAGTCGCGTTCTCGGCTAAGAGGGTGGTGGCCATCGTGTATCAAAACTCCTGAGGAGGCGGGAGAAACGGGGGAGGAGCGAGGTTCCTGATTGGACGCAACACGGGCTAGCCCCGGCCCCCGGCTTTTGCGTCCAATCGGGAACCTCGCTCCTCCCCCGTTTCTCCCACCTCCTCAGGAGTGTTGATACACGATGGCCACCACCCGGCTAAGAGAGTATTACCGACAGAAGCGGACCACTTGGTCCCAGCATGATTCACCCTTCTCCCAACACGATTGCCGCATGATGCAACAGCCGTAGTACGCAATTGCGGAACTGAATTTGGCCCAGAGAACGACAGTAGATTACTGTGAATATACTGTAGTTTGGTGAAAGTCTCAGATGTGACTCAAAACTGCATAGGGGGGTAATTGGGGTGGTCAATACGAAAATAATGTTCGTTTTATTTTAGTTTACTAATGTAGGTTTTGCCCCTTAAATGGCATGGTATCTACCGTAACCTACAGCAAACCCCAGAATTTCGACATACGGACTCCAGATTCGTGTTCGCCACCCTAGATTAGCCCTATTTACAAGTTTTGAGCCTAATCTGGATTTTTATCAAAACACCCTGAAAATTTATTGGGGTTCCCTTACCTTGCCGCCAAGCCTTAAAAAACTAGTACAACTTTTTTTTCGCAGCGGTTTGGGCAGCTGCAAAGACCGGGACTATACTTTTTGCGTTGAGCTACGCAAAGCAGTGCCTATCGTCAATATCGATCGAAAATCGATATGCCTGATATGCACAGTCGTGGGAAAGATTGACTCCAGCTTATAAAAAGGTAAAGGCTATAAAAGCGCGAGGATCTCATGGCTTCTACGCGTGCTGGTGCGAAGCGGCGGTTAGAGACAATGAGAAAGCGCACGACAGACGGAGAGAGCAGAATAGCCCGCGCCGCTCGCGCCATGACTCGTGAGAATTACGACATATTACTGAGGATAGCCATTCACATCCAGATTAATCGATGCCTAGTATGAGACCGCACGCACTGGCCGTCGATGCGCTGCAGCTCTGCCAAACCGGGAGAGCTTACTGCTTGATGGGCCAGTAGGGTGGCATCAAAAAGCAATTCTTACACGATATGGAACAATCAACGACCGATGGGCGGACAGTGTCCGAACAGTGGCCGAATACAGCTTATGGACCCAATGCGCGAAAATAGAGCCGCGAACGTGTATGACCGCTTAGGGGTCGTTTATACTCTCGCCGCCGAGCGGCGCGGCCCAGTGCGTCCCTGTAATATTGATCACGCGGCGCGGCACGATCGATATTGTAGGATTGCACTTCGCCGCGCCGCTCTGCGGTGGAAGTATAAGGCGTCGTTTATACCTCCGCCGCCGAGCGGCGCGGCACAGTGCATTTCTGTAATATTGATGAGGCAGCGCGGCACGATCGATATTATACGATTGCACTTTGCCGCGCCGCTCGGCGGCGGAAGTATAAACGACGCCTAAACGACCCCTAATATTGATCATGCGGCGCGGCACAATCGACATTGCAAGATTGCACTTCGCCGCGCCGCCTCGCGGCGAAAGCATGAACGACGACTTAGACGTGAGCGGCGGGAATCCACCGTTGAAACGTCGCTGGTCCCAGCAACTCGCCCGCTAATCTTCCTTTTTTGTGTTCTGTGCTCACAAGCGGCTAAAGACTGCGGCTAATTGGCTCGGCTGATTATTAGGACGACACAACTCTGCGAGGATGCGGACTGTCCACGTTAGAGAAAAGCCGGTCGTTCAAGTCAAGCAATTCAGGTATAAACATAATTAGTCATTATCCTCATACCTTAGCATATTGTATATAAGCCTGATTGAATCGTTCAACAGGATTTTTTATTCGTGGTTTCGGTATCAACTCGAACTTGACTTTAGGCAAGCCATTATCCTGCAAAAGTTAGATCGCCATGGATACAGTATTTTTAAAGTACACAGTTTGTGGAGACACATCATACTTTGAAAAAAATCGATAACGCAAGCCAACCATCCATCGGAATTTTTCTGATATAACGATCGCAACATTCTAGCCTCTGTCGCGATGGGTTCAGATTCGAAATTCGCTCCAGCAGAAAAAACAACTTGCCTCTCTTTCTAGCGTAATCTTCAATTCCAGTTCGGTGTTTCCCGAACTGTTCACAATTCCTAACACTGTTGTAATCAACTGAAACAGCAAGGCTTTATGTTAATGTGCATAACAATCCCTAGGCAAGTCCTAGGAGGAGATTTGTTCACTTCAATACGATTTGATCGGGCCTTGGTCAGCAAGCGTGCCTCAGCGACGCCCCTTTACGTATTATTCAAGCACTAGTTCAGAGTTCCCACCTCTTCGCCGCCTTGCTGCGCTGATCGACGAAGACCATGAAGTACACGAATCAAGAAATGCGCGGACGAAAAAAATTCATCAAAAACAATATTTATTGAAAAATAACAAGATAACATTAGCATAGCCTTCCAAGAAGAAAGTAGGAACAGTAGTAGAGAGCATGAAACATTTTCACTTTTGAGAGCGATACAGTGAGACAACGAGTGTTTGGGTGCTGGTCTTTAACGGCAGCGTAAGGGCAAAAACCAACGTCTTTAAACAAACGAACAAGATTCGAATAGAATCATTTTATTCTTAGGGATTTAAAAGCTAGCAATAAGAGGCAAAATAATCATCAAGTGCTTCAAGAGTGACGTTTTTCCTCTCATCACGGCCTACAGCGTTTTTGAAAAACCTCAAGCATGTTGTCGAGGTTTAGTTACCGACGGACCATAATTTTTGAGGTCGAATCTAGTGTTGGTCGATTCATTGTTCGTAAGTAGATTTAAATAATCCTGTTTAAAGGCAGTGTTCACGATTAAATGAATAGGCGTGCCTAATGGAGAGAGGACACTGTAACTCAATCTAGCGAGTAGAAGAGCTCAACAACTTCTTATCATCTTTTATAATCACAAACAAGGAACAGCCAGCACACCCATTCATTCCATCGTGAACACTGCCTTTGAGAAGAAGAATTTAGTTTTTGAAAAGTTTGACTCATATGTGGGTCATACGGTCTGAAGTGGCAGCCACCGCATGACCCACCGACGAGTCATACGATCTCGAATTGATTAATCTTGAATCTTGAATACGGTCTTGAATTGAATTAGTGTGAGTTTCGCATTATAAAAGATAAAATGATATTCTCGAATGAAATTAGCGAAGAACCTCCACTGCTTTTTGCTTTTCGTTTTATCCTTTGTGCCTACTGCTATGGGTTTGATTTGTCTTGCCTACTATTCTTTTGTTCTTTCTATGCGCACCTTAGCGTGCATGTTAATAAATAAATAATAATAATTAATGGTGGCAAAAGGGCAGGCGAGGGGGGAGGAGGGTGAGCGGTACACGTAAACACACACGGGCGAGTATTCCTTCCACCTTTCGCCACCTAACGACCATCACCCTAACAACAAGTGTTCGTTTACAAGAAGTACGAGACATCTATCGGAGAAGGTTACCGCAAGAGATTTTCTGGACGCGTTTCATACATGATCTGCCTTGGTGTTCGGCACTGGTTTAGAAGGCCTACCACGACGCCGTAGGAAGTCACGCAGTCAATGAAACATCGTCAGTGCGCCACGCTTGAACCTGGCACGAAGTATTGCCGTCGTGAACAAACCATCAGTTCGCATTTGCAAAATGCCTTCGAAGCGCATCTGTCACGCGATCCGATGCTGGTCTTCGCGGCGTCGTGGTAGGTGTTCTAAACACGTGCTAAGGCGTGTAGTTCATTTCTGTAGGCCGTTAGAACTCCGACATTACAATAAGACATATAAGCGAGTTTGCTTCTACAATACTTGATCGCGGTGAGCTCATGCGAGGCCGCCTTTGAGATGCAGCTTCGTCACTCGGACACTATACTGTTAGGGGTATGCTCTACTTTTGCGACACACTGTTGCGTCGCTCTGCACAGAGACAGCGACCGCCTGTCGCTGAGCTCCCGTCCTTTAAATCTGTCGCTGTCGCAGTGCGCTGGACAGCGACAGCGACAGTGGCAGCGACAGGCTTCCGCAATATTGGCAGTGTGTCAGCCCTCCGTGACACGTCGCTGAAGCAGACGCGCGATAACTGTTCCTACGGCGACCGATGTCGTTGCTCAGATGCGGGTCTCGCCGAGACTTGTGTTGGATTGCATGCCTGTCGCTCATGACAGCGACAAAGTATACCATACCTCTTAGTTGCCATGGTGGTTCCACTGCTGCGCGTTCGCGACGAGGTGGTAGGAATGCCAAACCAGTGCCATTGTCAAAGTAGGTTACAGCCCCAGCCGTTGATGTCAAAGAGTGTCCCCTCTTGTTCTACGGAAACTCCTCTATTCGCAGAGCCCCGGGTGATAAGAGTGATATTGTTTCCTGCAGTAACTCGTGCCTGATTAACAAAATCCATTTCAATATCCCCTTTGCGGTGATCGGCCATGTAAGGTCCATCGGGATGCACTCGCTCACAGAACAGAGCATCCGTTATTGGAATCGCTTTCGGCGCGTCAGCGAAAGATGTCGTTACCCGTTTGGCGCTCAAAAGCTTCTCCGGCGGCAAAATACTGGCCTGAAAACAACATGAAAAGCATTTAAACTGTTTTGACACCGACGCTACCCAGACTTTTTATTTGCACTTACCTTTTCAGCCGCCTTCATTTTCTCTATTGGTCCTGACTCGATTTCAGAGACGGAATCTAGAGAGATGGTTCCTTGCGTCTGGAAATTGGAGCAGAACTTGCATCGGCTTTGAAAATCTAAACTCAAACCACGAAGTACCTGAGAATATACGGAGAGTATGTCATTATCGAATTGGATCGGAGGTTCTGGAGCGAGCACCGTCACCTTCATTGACTGAAAACACAAGTTAACCTTCTCGGTCCGTACCTGTTAGGGGGGGGGGGCACACTCAAGATTCAGGCACCATCCTGGACCAGGGGTGCACTCAGGCATTTGGGACACAGATGAATCGACAGCTTGATAACGCCACCAATCAAGGAAGCTCTGCAGAATTTCTAGGACATCACTGATTGATATTGGCATAAAGTATTTGGTATCAGAGATTGTCTTTCCTTCTGCGAAAAGACGCCTAGTGCTCTTTCTACCCGCGAATCCCTTTAGGAGAAAGCCTCTTCAACCAAAGCTAGCGAGAATGCTCCCTCTCGCTCATCGCCCCTATAAGACGCACGGCTCTAAGCTACTTGGAGGGGGACCCTCAGGATTCAAGACAGAAATGAATTGAACCAACAATCGGTAAAGATATCAATCAAAGCATTTCTCGAGTAACTAGGGTTTCCATAACAACAATTTTTGATAGCAGTAGCACTCATCTTTAAAGGCAGGGTTCGCGATAAAAACGACGTTTTAGCTCTGTTCATAAGAATGTAGATTTGGCCATCACAAAAAAGAAAATAAGTGAAAAAACCCGGAATTTCCCCGAAAAAAAAACGCCCAAAAACAAAGTATAACGGCTAATTACTGGTGTCGGCCGGCCCCCTAATTAATGCGATTTCCAATAATGCTTGCTAATCCGATATTTGTTTTGCAGTTAAAGTAATCAGTAGTCTCCAGAAATGTTCAGAAATTACTTAGGAAGCAAAATAAAAGTTGAAAAAACAGGCTTTTAACCAAATTTCGATAATTGTGGGCGGGAGGACACCAATCCATAACTTTCTCCTGAGCGTTTTTTCTCCAATTTTTTACTTATTTTCACTTTTGTGATGGCCAGATCTACCATTCTACGGTGATAGCACAACAATCGATTTTATCGAGAACCCTGCCTTTAAACAGACTTTGTTGATTTTTGTGAATAAATTCTGGGTGCTCTCCCCGTCTGGGATAGAGTCGAGGAAAGCACTTGAGACTAAAGCCTCGCCTCTTTCATAGTTTGCCGACCGACGTCGGACGACTCGTTATCGAAAGTGGAGCATCCATCTACCCTACCCTATCCATCTTATCTACCTTAGCTTATCATATTTGATGAGGAGTCATTCGACGTCGACCAGCACACTATGAAAGAGGCTTAAAGGCATCATTCGCGCTGAAAACCCAAATTCCATTTTTCAGGCTCAATTTCATGAATGAGCCCGGAACAGCACATCGGTGAGCTTCGGCGCGTCAAAAGCTAAGAGGGTAATGAGGTTGGAAGGGGATAAAGGCAGTTTTCACGATAATCTTCGATTTTGATATAATTTTTTGATCCAATTGTTTGGTGTCCGGGTAGTACTGAAGTGAAAAACGAATCGAGAAAAACGCACTAGAAGGGCACGAAATTCTTTACTCTCATCCCGCCTCTTCACTCTCACAGGAACTGTTCGTTGTGACAATGAAATCTCTTGCGGAACCGTCTTTTGTAATTCTCTACTCTCTGTTGCTTCGTGCATTCTTTCAGACCCAAACTAAAACTGTTTTGTCTAAAATATTCTTCCATTTTTGATTAGCCCCATTTTTTACCGGAGGCAACCCCCGTGAATATGTTTATCCAGCCGGACAACTAGTCCAGGCAAGAGAATAATGTTGTTGAAATAAGACATCTTGGTGCCTTACTTGCTGTTTCTTCGTAATTTTGATTACATTTGGTTGGCAAGGCTTTATTTTTGAGTGGAAAACTCGGGAATGGGCGTGCTGGCTGCTCATTGTTTTTGATTATGAAAGATGATGAGAGAGTGTTAAGCTCTTCCGTTGGCTAGAACAAACTACACTATCCTCTATCATGGTCAGATGTTGGAGATAATGGACAGCCAACACGCCTATTCACGTTATCGTGAACACTGTTCAACCAGTGCCTGAATAATGAGGATCCGCGACCAGTTTTTACCAGTCATCTAGCACTTCTTCCTAGAATGCTGATGCGACCGTCAAACAACATAAAAACAGTTACGGCACAAGCCCCACATGCAGAAAAACTTCAAAAACGGTTTTGGCGCGAAGTTAAAATTGTGGTGAGCGCGAAGCGCTCACCAGATTTGGCTTTGATTCGCCTTCGCGCAACCCCTGATCTCAGTATCAGGGTCCAGAGTAAACGTAAGAAGACCGTTCTTTTTGCATTTAATATACTTTAGAAAGGTGAATAACTGTTCAAAAAATGGTCCGGAATGGTTTCCTGAGATTCGAGAAAAAGTGTCAAAACCACGTCATTTTGGTCGAAAAAATGTTCATCTCCTTTTTTTTTCAGTTGGCGTTCACGATCTTGTTGGAACACTTATCGTTGAGCTAGAGAGCTCATTTTTGGCCAGGGAGCTGGTTTTGTTTGCACCTAGCTCCTGTCAAAATTTGAAGTTGGTTGCTCAATTTTTGCGGAACCTCAAAATTGAGGGTCAAGAAAGACAAAAATACGTAAACATGTTATTATAAACCATCCGACGTTTACTTATTCGTAAAAATGAACTAGTGAAATGAACACTGTTACTGATAGGCTTTTGCTCAGGTTTTGACGGGGCAACGCTTCAATCAATACGGCGGGATCTCGGAAGTACTTTTTGGAACGCCGCACGGTGTGACTCAGAAGTGCCCCACAGAACGCCGTAGATAGTGTGCGGGACCCAAATGGGTGTGCGCAGAACGCCGTAGAAAGTGTGCGGGACCCAAATGGGTGTGCACAGAACGCCCTAGAAAGTGTGTGGGACCAAAATGGGTGTGCGCAGAACGTCGTAGAAAGTGTGCGGGACCCAAGTGGGAGTGCGCCGGACGCCGTAGAAAGTGTGAGGGACCCAAATGGGTGTGCGCAGAACGCCGTAGAAAATGTGCGGGACCCAAGTGGGAGTGCGCCGGACGCCGTAGAAAGTGTGCAGGACCCAAATGGGTGTGCGCAGTAAGCCGTGGAAAGTGTGTGAGACCCAGACGAAAGTACGTTGGACGCCGTAGAAACTGTGAGGTGACCAAGTGGAAGTGCGCCGGACGCCGTATAAAGTGTGCGGGACCCAAATGAGAGTGTGCCGGACGCCGTAAAAAGTGTGCGGGACCCATATGGGTGTGCGCAGAACGCCGTAGAAAGTGTGTGGGACCCAAATGAGAGTACGCCGGACGCCGTAGAATGTGTGCGGGACCCAGATGGGTGTGCGCAGAACGCCCTAGAAAGTGTGTGAGACCCTGACGAAAGTACGTTGAACGCCGTAGAAACTGTGAGGTGACCAGAGTGGAAGTGCGCCGGACGCCGTATAAAGTGTGCGGGACCCAAATGAGAGTGTGCCGGACGCCGTAGAAAGTGTGCGGGACCCATAAGGGTGTGCGTAGAACGCCGTAGAAAGTGTGTGGGACCCAAATGAGAGTACGCCGGACGCCGTAGAAAGTGTGCGGGACCCAAATGGGTGTGCGCAGTAAGCCGTGGAAAGTGTGTGAGACCCAGACGAAAGTACGTTGGACGCCGTAGAAACTGTGAGGTGACCAAGTGGAAGTGCGCCGGACGCCGTATAAAGTGTGCGGGACCCAAATGAGAGTGTGCCGGACGCCGTAAAAAGTGTGCGGGACCCATATGGGTGTGCGCAGAACGCCGTAGAAAGTGTGTGGGACCCAAATGAGAGTACGCCGGACGCCGTAGAATGTGTGCGGGACCCAGATGGGTGTGCGCAGAACGCCCTAGAAAGTGTGTGAGACCCTGACGAAAGTACGTTGAACGCCGTAGAAACTGTGAGGTGACCAAGTGGAAGTGCGCCGGACGCCGTATAAAGTGTGCGGGACCCAAATGAGAGTGTGCCGGACGCCGTAGAAAGTGTGCGGGACCCATAAGGGTGTGCGTAGAACGCCGTAGAAAGTGTGTGGGACCCAAATGAGAGTACGCCGGACGCCGTAGAAAGTGTGCGGGACCCAAATGGGTGTGCGCATTAAGCCGTGGATAGTGTGTGAGACCCAAACGAAAGTACGTTGGACGCCGTAGGATTTGTGGGGTGACCAAGTGGAAGTGCGCAAGACGCCGTAGAACGTGTGTGGGACCCAAGTGGGATGCGCCGGACGCCGTAAAAAGTTTGCGGGACCTAAATACAAGCACGCCAATGCCGATCATTTTTTCCGCAGGGCTACCGTAACCATTCTTGAACAAAACATGATAACGAACGATAACACACGCTCATAACATGCGAGGTATAAAAGGGCGGAAGAGCGGGATGCATTCATTCACACACCGCTCTCTTCGAGAAGCCACTGGAAAATGGCAAAGGAGGTCGAAATTGTGCAAACATGATTGTTGGCTATTACGATGTGCTCATATTTAGGCTGACACTTGGAAATTTTTCGAAAGAGGGTTACGGTAGCCCTGCGGAAACCATGATCGGCATGAGCATGCTTGTGACCCTAATGGGTGTGCGCAGAACGCCGAAGAAAGTGTGCAGGACATCAGTGGGAGCGTGCAGGACGTCATAGAAAGGGGGGGGCAGGGCATCAGTGGGTTTTCTTTGAATTAACACCACCAGGCATAAACCATGTTAGAAAGGAAACCTTTAGGAAAAATAAATGAAATTCCTGAAAGTTTAGGTTCCTGGCAAAAGTAAAGATTTGGCATGGCCATTTTTTCGAAAAATTAGAAATATACTCAGTTGAAAAGGGAAAATAAAGAAAAATGAAAAAAGGTTTTGAAATATTCCTGAGAACGATTTGGCCTAGAATGATTTGATTTTCGGGAAATTTAGTGAAATAGTTGAAAGTACGATTTGGAAGTCGAGTTTGAACCAACTATTGATAAGAGTTGTGCAAAACGAGAGATCGCATTGAATGAGCTTATCCGTAGGATATATCAAAGCAAAATCACGCGTGATAAGGCAAGCAGTAAAAGCTCGTTTGGGACCTGGAATGCCGCGGTCTTCACGTGTTAAGTGGAGTAAAATCAACTGTTTGTTCCATATCACGAGTGATTTTGCTTTGATATATCTTACGGATAAGCACATTCAATGCGATCTCTCGTTTTGCACAACTCTTATCAATAGTTGGTTCAAACTCGACTGCCAAATCATACTTTCAACTATTTCACTAAATTTCCCGAAAATCAAATCATTCTAGGCCAAATCGTTCTCAGGAGTATTTCAAAACTTTTTTCATTTTTCTTTACCTTCCCCTTTTAGGTAATTATATTTCTAATTTTTCGAAAAAATGGCCATGCCAAATCTTTACTTTTGCGAGGAACCTAAACTTTCAGGAATTCTTATTTACAACGTTTCCCTATTCACTTTTCATTACAAATGGAGGTTTTTCATGACGCCCTTCGACATTTTCGATCACTAGAAAGGCGAAGCCACACATAAACATGAAAAAATAATATACGGTTTTCTGCGCGTACTATGCCTTTAACACATAGGAATGAAGTGAAACCTCGATATCAGTCTATTATCAGCGCTATCTTTGGCTATTGTTTTGGACGCATTTCGATTGTTAGTGTTATCAACCAATTCTCGATCTCATTTTGTCTTGAATTCTGGGTTGCCCCCTTCAACTAGGGTAGAACCGGGAGTCCGCGCGGTTGGCGTGCGACTCTGGGGCCGGATTCATCAACGAAATTTAGCGCTGGTAGGCTGGGTAACGGTAGCTTCCTACCGAAATTCGCGCGAATGACGCGATTCACGAAACTTGCTACCCACGGTAGCAACCTACCAAAGCCTACCCAGCGCGAATCTCGGGTAGGGTGCTACCAGCGGCGCCCTACCCGGCGAGATCGCGCGCTCTGATGCCAAATTTACGCGCTCGTCCATTCAGCTGTTTTTGGACCCCTTTTATAATTCCGCCACTCTCATCTCAATACACATTATTTATCGTCAAGGCTAGATTATTTTCGAATTATTAGGTTGGTGCAAAAATAATTTTGAGTTTTAAGAAATAATTTTTCTTCGTCAGGTTGAGTTTTTTTGTGGATTTTGATTCTGAAAATCTGGGCCAAATTCCGGTCCGCAATTGCGTCTCGAGTCAGTCAAGTTTCCGGCGCCAAAACTGACTCGATATGACTTTTTTATACAATTTTCTCCAATTTGGTTTACTTTCCAGTTTCTAAAACCCACTTACAAGGGTACCACAATAAGCCATAGTGACCATTTCAAATGAAATGTACTTTTCTAGAACCATTTTCGGACCAAAAGTCCGAATATGCCCATCGCAGCTGCCTAGACCCACTCTGAAAAAAGTTATGAGCGTTTTTTGAAGCTTCGTGGCAAGGTAAGGGTACCACCCCCATGGAAATTTTCGGGTGTTTTTGAATTTTTTCCTGATTTTGCTAAAAACATGTATGTAGGGGTAATCTGGGGTGTTGAACACGAATCTGGGGCCTGCTTGCCCGAATTTTAGGGTTTAATGTAGGTTACGGTAGGTAACATGCCATTTAGGAGGCAAAACCTACCTTAAGGCCCCGGTCATAGTTGGATGAGCCGACGCCTCCAGCCCGGTCGATACACACAGAATGCATTGGAAATGGGATGCAAAAATCACTCGGTGTATCCCCCCCCGCACCCCCCAACACCCCCCAACACCCACCCGGTCGATACGTATGAACAACATGGTGAGGTGAAGCTGAGAAAATCACTCGGTGTATCCCCCGCACCCCCAACACCCCCGCACCCCCAACACCCCACCGCACCCCCCGGTCGATACGTATGTTTAAAATGATGGAGTGAGGTTGAGAAAATCACTCAATGTGTCCGACGCGGTCGATATCCATGCAATACGTGGATGAGAAAATCACCGGGTGGGCGGGTCGAAGATAAAACATTGCGTATCACTAGAAAGCTAACCTTACTGCTACCTCCTTTACTTCACCATACTCTCCTTCACTATTTCTCTGAACAGGTGCAATTCTGTTGGCCACGTAATCATCGTCATATCTAGTTGGATGCACCGAGTGTTTTTCTCAACCTCACTCCATCATTTTAAACATACGTATTGACCGGGGTGGTGTTGGGGGTGCGGGGGTGTTGGGGGTGCGGGGAGATACAGATGCAAATAGCACCAACTATGACCGGGGCCTAATATTCCGATAATCGACAAATGGACATCAAATTCGTATTCAGCACCCCAAATAACTCCCACATAGAAACTTTTAGACAAATCTGAGACTTCGACCAAATTACCGTATACCCACCGCAATCTACCGTAAGCTGCCGAAAATCGATAAACCGACATCACTTTCGTGTTTAGCACTCCAAATAACCCTCAGAGAAATAACTTGAGCATATTCTATAGAAGCACTCCGGAAATCGTCAAAAGTCGCGATTTGCCATCAAATTCTCCCTCGATGGGAATCTGTGAACGAATACAGTCGGAAACTTCGGAAAATCGATAAATGAACCTCAGATTCGTGATCAGCACCCCAAATAACCCCCCAGAGCGAGTTTTAAGCCTAATCTGGAATATTTTTCTAAAACGCTTCGAGAGCCCTGTAATTGTGGTGAGCGCGAAGCGCTCACCAGGATTTGGCTTTGATCTCTTCCCGCGCGGATGCCCTACAATGAGATTACCTATTCATACCGTCAACAGAGGTATGAGCTGTACGCTATTCGACGCGCTGCAAGAAATTACATATGTGTGCAACTTTTCATCCCAGCTGGTCCCCGCTTTCTAAAGTTATGACCTCTCAAAGTACGCAAAAACGTTCTCCACCACCGCCTCCGCCTCCGCCTCCGCCTCCGCCTCCGCCTCCGCCTCCGCCTCCGTCCGTCGAAAACCATTTTTTTGGAAGGTGTGGACCAAATCGCTCGAAAATTTGTGACTAGAGGTAATCGGCCACGGGAATGACGAAAATAATTGTCAGAACTCACCGTGATGACTTCTGGGCCCCTAACGGGCGTTTGAAACTCGGAAACCGGCCTCACAAGAATAGTTTATGAAAATGGTGGGTTTTCGTTATCAGTCATTGTTTTCTTAGACTCCATATAAACACCTTGCTCTCCAGGGTGGTGTACTTTGAACGTCCGGCTCGGAAGAGGACGCTGTGCGGGTTGATGTACTTGACCGCGGCGCGTATTCGTTCAAAGCGCACCATCGATAAGAAGGCGTCGCAGGATGTGCTGAAGTGTCGGTTGACTATGTGAGACCTCAGTAGGGGTGTGCAGGACGTCGTAGAATGTGGGCAGGGCCTCAGTAGGAGTATGCAGGACATCATCGAACGTGTGCAGGACCTTAGTAGGAGTGTGCAGGACATCATGGAACGTGTGCAGGACCCCAGTAGGGGTGTGCAGGACGTCGTAGAATGTGTGCAGGACCTCAGTAGGAGTGGGCAGGACATCATGGAACGTGTGCAAGACCTCAGTAGGAGTGTGCAGGACATCATGGAACGTGTGCAAGACCTTAGTAGGAGTGTGCAGGACATCATGGGACCTGTGCAGGACCGTATTAGGAGTGGACAGGACATCATGGGACGTGTGCAGGACATCATGGAACGTGTGCAAGACCTTAGTAGGAGTGTGCAGGACATCATGGGACCTGTGCAGGACCTCAGTAGGAGTGTGCAGGACATCATGGAACGTGCGCAGGACCGTAGTAGGAGTGGACAGGACATCATGGGACGTGTGCAGGACCCCAGTAGGGGTGTGCAGGACGTCGTAGAATGTGTGCAGGGCCTCAGTAGGAAGGTGCAGGACATCATGGAACGTGTGCAAGACCTTAGTAGGAGCGTGCAGGACATCATGGGACCTGTGCAGGACCTCAGTAGGAGTGTGCAGGACATCATGGAACGTGTGCAGGACCGTAGTAGGAGTGGACAGGACATCATGGAACGTGTGCAAGACCTCAGTAGGAGTGTGCAGGACATCATGGAACGTGTGCAAGACCTTAGTAGGAGTGTGCAGGACATCATGGGACCTGTGCAGGACCGTATTAGGAGTGGACAGGACATCATGGGACGTGTGCAGGACATCATGGAACGTGTGCAAGACCTTAGTAGGAGTGTGCAGGACATCATGGGACCTGTGCAGGACCTCAGTAGGAGTGTGCAGGACATCATGGAACGTGCGCAGGACCGTAGTAGGAGTGGACAGGACATCATGGGACGTGTGCAGGACCCCAGTAGGGGTGTGCAGGACGTCGTAGAATGTGTGCAGGGCCTCAGTAGGAAGGTGCAGGACATCATGGAACGTGTGCAAGACCTTAGTAGGAGCGTGCAGGACATCATGGGACCTGTGCAGGACCTCAGTAGGAGTGTGCAGGACATCATGGAACGTGTGCAGGACCGTAGTAGGGTGGACAGGACATCATGGGACGTGTGCAGGACCCCAGTAGGGGTGTGCAGGACGTCGTAGAATGTGTGCAGGACCTCAGTAGGAGTGTGCAGGACATCATGGAACGTGTGCAGGACCTTAGTAGGAGTGTGCAGGACATCATGGGACCTGTGCAGGACCTCAGTAGGAGTGTGCAGGACATCATGGAACGTGTGCAAGACCTTAGTAGGAGTGTGCAGGACATCATGGGACCTGTGCAGGACCTCAGTAGGAGTGTGCAGGACATCATGGGACCTGTGCAGGACCTCAGTAGGAGTGTGCAGGACATCATGGATCGTGTGCAAGACCTTAGTAGGAGTGTGCGGGACACCATGGGACCTGTGCAGGACCTCAGTAGGAGTGTGCAGGACATCATTGTACGTGTGCAGGACCGTAGTATAAGTGGGCAGGACATCATGGGACGTGTGCAGGACCCCAGAAGGGGTGTGCAGGACATCATGGGACCTGTGCAGGACCTCAGTAGGGGTGAGCAGGACATCATGGATCGTGTGCAAGACCTTAGTAGGAGTGTGCAGGACACCATGGGACCTGTGCAGGACCTCAGTAGGGGTGTGCAGGACATCATGGAACGTGTGCAAGACCTTAGTAGGAGTGGGCAGGACATCATGGGACGTGTGCAGGACCCCAGAAGGGGTGTGCAAAACATCATGGGACCTGTGCAGGACCTCAGTAGGGGTGTGCAGGACATCATGGATCGTGTGCAAGACCATAGTAGGAGTGTGCAGGACACCATGGGACCTGTGCAGGACCTCAGTAGGAGTGTGCAGGACATCATTGTACGTGTGCAGGACCGTAGTAGACGTGGGCAGGACATCATGGGACGTGTGCAGGACCCCAGAAGGGGTGTGCAGGACATCATGGAACGTGTGCAAGACCATAGTAGGAGTGTGCAGGACACCATGGGACCTGTGCAGGACCTCAGTAGGAGTGTGCAGGACATCATTGTACGTGTGCAGGACCGTAGTAGACGTGGGCAGGACATCATGGATCGTGTGCAAGACGTTAGTAGGAGTGTGCAGGACATCATGGGACCTGTGCAGGACCTCAGTAGGAGTGTGCAGGACATCATGGAACGTGTGCAGGACCGTATTAGGAGTGGACAGGACATCATGGGACGTGTGAAGGACCCCAGTAGGGGTGTGCAGGACGTCGTAGAATGTGTGCGGGACCTCAGTAGGAGTGTGCAGGACATCATGGAACGTGTGCAAGACCTTAGTAGGAGTGTGCAGGACATCATGGGACCTGTGCAGGACCTCAGTAGGAGTGTGCAGGACATCATGGAACGTGTGCAGCACCGTAGGAGTGGACAGGACATCATGGGACGTGTGCAGGACCCCAGTAGGGGTGTGCAGGACATCATGGAACGTGTGCAGCACCGTAGTAGGAGTGGACAGGACATCATGGGACGTGTGCAGGACCCCAGTAGGGGTGTGCAGGACGTTGTAGAATGTGCGCAGGACCTCAGAAGGAGTGTGCAGGACATCATGGAACGTGTGCAAGACCTTAGTAGGAGTGTGCAGGACATCATGGGACCTGTGCAGGACCTCAGTAGGAGTGTGCAGGACATCATGGAACGTGTGCAAGACCTTAGTAGGAGTGTGCAGGACATCATGGGACCTGTGCAGGACCTCAGTAGGAGTGTGCAGGACATCATGGGACCTGTGCAGGACCTCAGTAGGAGTGTGCAGGACATCATGGATCGTGTGCAAGACCTTAGTAGGAGTGTGCAGGACACCATGGGACCTGTGCAGGACCTCAGTAGGAGTGTGCAGGACATCATTGTACGTGTGCAGGACCGTAGTATAAGTGGGCAGGACATCATGGGACGTGTGCAGGACCCCAGAAGGGGTGTGCAGGACATCATGGGACCTGTGCAGGACCTCAGTAGGGGTGTGCAGGACATCATGGATCGTGTGCAAGACCTTAGTAGGAGTGTGCAGGACACCATGTGACCTGTGCAGGACCTCAGTAGGGGTGTGCAGGACATCATGGAACGTGTGCAAGACCTTAGTAGGAGTGGGCAGGACATCATGGGACGTGTGCAGGACCCCAGAAGGGGTGTGCAAAACATCATGGGACCTGTGCAGGACCTCAGTAGGGGTGTGCAGGACATCATGATCGTGTGCAAGACCATAGTAGGAGTGTGCAGGACACCATGGGACCTGTGCAGGACCTCAGTAGGAGTGTGCAGGACATCATTGTACGTGTGCAGGACCGTAGTAGACGTGGGCAGGACATCATGGGACGTGTGCAGGACCCCAGAAGGGGTGTGCAGGACATCATGGAACGTGTGCAAGATCTTAGTAGGAGTGTGCAGGACATCATGGGACCTGTGCAGGACCTCAGTAGGAGTGTGCAGGACATCATGGGACCTGTGCAGGACCTCCGTTTAATGTCCAGGACACCGTATGCAAGTCATGCCTCCGAATCAACAAGAGCGATAGGCAATTGCGCCAGAACAAGGCTATTGTAATCTCACTCGAGTTGGCTCTGAAATTTTCTAAGTTCTGACTCCGAATTCGCTACATCTTCACTACCGCTGGTGTTGTTTTTCTGCTTGTAGTCCAGGCAGATCCTCAACTGCTGACCTCTGGAGAAGGACGGTGTGTGAATGAAGACACACCGCTCTTCACTTCTTTTATCTTTATCATGATCAATTGGGTATCATCAAATTTGTTTAAGAGAGCCGAATAACATCATTCCTAAGGTTACGGTAGTCCTCTTCTAGCGCACTTAACTATCGTTCGTGCTGGAAATCAATTTCCATTTTCAGGCTCAATTTTATGATTGAGCCCGGTAGACCACACTGGTAAACTTTGGCGCGTCAAAAATGTTGGACGATGAGGTTGGAAGGCGTCAAAGATTAATATCCGCCACCAATTCTCACCAGTCATCTAGCACTTTTTCCTAGAATGTTGGTGCGACCGTAAGACAACAGGAAAAATAGTTACGGCACGAACTCCACATGCAAAAAAACTCTTAAAATGATTTTGGCGCGAAATTCAAATTCGTATTTACAATGTGTTCCGATTGACTTTTCTTTAATGAAGAAGGAAGTTGAAAGAAGAATGAAGGTTTTTCATGGGCCCCTTCAACATTTTCGTTCACTAGAGGGGCCAAGCTACGCAAAAACATGAAAAAAATAATATACGGTTTTGTGCGCGTACGATGTATTTAACTCTCGTTCTTGTTCCGAATCAGACATATGGGCCGGCGCAGACGAGCCACGTCAGCAAGAACCGGTGAAGTTTGGCTAGAGCGACTGACCCTGGGTCTATCCTAGACGGGGTGAGGCCACCCAAGATTCACTCATAGAAATGATGAAAAATTCTGATAAAAGATGTCTGATACTGCTATCAATCATTGTTTTTATAGAAACTTCATGAAAATACTTCGACTGGTAGCCTTACCAATGGGTGGTTCATTTCACTTCTGTCTTGAATTTGAATGGTGGGTGCCCCCCTCTCCCCCGTCTAGGATTGTGCCCCAACCCTGTACAATTGGGTCATTTTAAAACTCATTTCTTCATTTTTCGACTTTTAAATTCAAAAAGTATATGCCTTGCATCTATTTGTAGGAAGCCGCGTTGCAACAATTATCTTGCAGTCTTAGCAGCGGAGCGGTTGTTTCTTCATTTCTACCTGTATGTTTTCGAAAAAAAAACAACTTGGCTTCTGGAGCTCGACGATATTGTAGAAGGGAAACCCTTGTAAAAAGTTGTGAAATTTCTGAAAGTTGGGCTCCGCAGAAAAGGTCAAGGATTTGGCATTGCTCTTAAATATCGTGAAATTGTTTTATTGGATTGGGCTCTCAACTTGATTTTTCAAATGTAGTGAAATTGTCGAATTGATTTGGCTGTGATGATACTATATGCAGATAACATAATCATTAAATGTAGTGAAATTGTTGCAAACGATTTTGGCAGGAGCTCTATGAATTATCACAGTCAAATCACGCGTCAGAAGGTCCTCTGGCGAGCAAATAAAGACAAAAAGAAAACAGCCAACAATGAACGAAACCTGGCATTATCGACTAGAAATAAGGTTTTCGAATGTTATTCTGCCTTTTCAGTGTAGCTCCTACTAAGGTACCAGACCTTCCTTCACCGATTAGATAAAAATCATGAAAACGAAATCTAACGCAATTTATTAGCTACTAATGCTATGTCTTCGTGTCCTGAACGCTTTCACGGTTCACATTGTATGAGAAGGTTTTTCTGCTAGAGTTATTCTTGTTCTCATTTGGTTCAATATGCGCTCCAAGAGAAACCCCTTCTGACGCGTGATTTGACTGTGATAATTCATAGAGCTCCTGCCAAATTCGTTTGCAACAATTTCACTACATTTAATGATTATGTTATCTGCATATAGTATCATCACAGCCAAATCAATTCGACATTTTCACTACATTTGAAAAATCAAGTTGAGAGCCCAATCCAATAAAACAATTTCACGATATTTAAGAGCAATGCCAAATCCTTGACCTTTTCTGCGGAGCCCAACTTTCAGAAATTTCACAACTTTTTACAAGGGTTTCCCTTCTACAATATCGTCAAGCTCTAAAAGTCAAGTTGTTTCTCTTCAAAACATACAGGTAGAAATGAAGAAACAACCGCTCCGCTGCTAAGACTGCAAGATACTTGTTGCAACGCGGCTTCCTACAAATAGATGCAAGGCATATACTTTTTGAATTTAAAAGTCGAAAAATGAAGAAATGAGTTTCAAAATGACCCAATTGTACAGGTTCTAGGCACTATTCTAGACGGGGGGGGGGGCACGCACCATTCAGGACAGAAATGAAATGAACGGCCAATTGGTGAGGCTAAAAGTCGAAGTATTTCCGTAGAGCTCTAATAAAAACAATGATTGATAGCGCAGTATCAGGCCTCTTTTATCAGAGTTTTTCATCATTTCTATGAGTTTTTGCGTAGCTTGGCCCCTCTAGTGAACGAAAATGTTGAAGGGGCCCAAGAAAAACCCTCATTTGTGAAGAAAAGTCAATCGGAACACATTGTAATTACGAATTTGAAATTCGCGCCAAAATCATTTTCGGAGTTTTTCTGCATGTGGAGTTCGTGCCGTAACTATTTTTCCTGTTATCTTACGGTCGCACCAACATTCTAGGAAAAAGTGCTAGATGACTGGTGAGAATTGGTGGCGGATATTAACCTCATCGTCCAACGTTTTTGACTCGCCAAAGTTTACCAGTGTGGTCTACCGGGCTCAGTCATGAAATTGAGCCTGAAAAATGGAAATTGATTTCCAGCGCGAACGATAGTTAAGTGCGCCAGAAGAGGACTACCGTAATCTTAGGAATGATGTTATTCGGCTCTCGTAAACAAATTTGATGATACCCAATTGATCAATGATAAAGTATAAAAGAAGTGAAGAGCGGTGTGTCTTGATTCACACACCGTCCTTCTCCAGGGGTCAGCAGTTGAGGATCTGCCTGGACTAAAAAGCAGGAAAACATCACCACCTGTAGGGAAGATGAAGCGAATTCGGAGTCAGAGCTTAGAAAATTTTAGAGCCAACTCGAGTGAGATTACGGTAGCCCTATTCTGGCGGACTTAACTATCGTTCTTGTAGATTCGGAGGCCTGGCTTGCATACGGTGTCCTGAACATTAAACTGAGGTCTTACACACCCCTACTGAGATCCAGCACACATTCCATGAAGTCCTGCTCATCCTTACAGGGGTCTTGCACACGTTTCATGATGTCCTGCACACTCCTACTGATGTCCTGTACACATTCCACGAATTTCTGATCATCCTTACAGGGGTCTTGCACACGTTTCATGATGTCCTGCACACTCCTACTAAGGTCCTGCCCACATTCCATGATGTCCTGCACACCCCTATTTGGGTCCTGCACACGTTCTATGATGTCCTGCACAATTTTGCTAAGGTCCTACACACATTCCATGACGTCCTGCTCATCCTTACTGGGGTCCTGCACACGCTTCATGATGTCCTGCACACATTCCATGAAGTCCTGCTCATCCTTACAGGGGTCTTGCACATGTTTCATGATGTCCTGCACACTCCTACTAAGGTCCTGCACACATTCTACGACGTCCTGCACACCCCTACTGGGGTCCTGCACAGGTCCCATGATGTCCTGCACACTCCTACTGTTGTTCTGCACACATTCTACGACGTCCTGCACACCCCTACTGGGGTCCTGCACAGGTTCCATGATGTCTTGCACACTCCTACTGGGGTCCTGCACAGGTCCTATGATGTCCTGCACACTCCTACTAAGGTCCTGCACACTCCTACTGAGGTCCTGCACACATTCTACGACGTCCTGCACACCGCTACTGGGCTCCTGCACACGTTCCATGATGTCCTGCGCACTCCTACTGAGGTCCTGTACAGGTCCCATAATGTCCTGCACACTCCTACTGAGGTCCTGCACACCCCTACTGGGGTCCTGCACAGGTACCATGATGTCCTGCACACTCCTACTAAAGTCCTGCACACTCCTACTGAGGTCCTGCACACATTCTACGACGTCCTGCACACCCCTACTGGGGTCCTGCACAGGTCCCATGATGTCCTGCACACTCCTACTAAGGTCCTGCACGCTCCTACTGAGGTCCTGCACACATTCTACGACGTCCTGCACACCCCTACTGGGGTCCTGCACAGGTCCCATGATGTCCTGCACACTCCTACTAAGGTCCTGCACACTCCTACTGAGGTTCTGCACACATTCTACAACGTCCTGCACACCCCTACTGGGGTCCTGCACACGTTCCATGATGTCCTGCGCACTCCTACTGAGGTCCTGCACACCCCTACTGGGGTCCTGCACAGGTCCCACGATGTCCTGCACACTCCTACTAAGGTCCTGCACACTCCTACTGAGGTCCTGCACACATTCTACGACGTCCTGCACACCCCTACTGGGGTCCTGCACAGGTCCCATGATGTCTTGCACACTCCTACTAAGGTCCTGCACACTCCTACTGAGGTCCTGCGCACTCCTACTGAGGTCCTGCACACATTCTACGACGTCCTGCACACCCCTACTGGGGTCCTGCACACGTTCCATGATGTCCTCCGCACTCCTACTGAGGTCCTGTACAGGTCCCATAATGTCCTGCACACTCCTACTGAGGTCCTGCACACCCCTACTGGGGTCCTGCACAGGCCCCATGATGTCCTGCACACTCCTACTAAGGTCCTGCACACTCCTACTGAGGTCCTGCACACATTCTACGACGTCCTGCACACCCCTACTGGGGTCCTGCACAGGTCCCATGATGTCCTGCACACTCCTACTAAGGTCCTGCATACTCCTACTGCGGTCTCGCATAGTCAACCGACACTTCAGCACACCCTGCGACGACTTCTTATCTTTGGTGCGCATGGTACAAACACGCGCCACGCTCAAAAACAACCCTTCCGCATAGCGTCCTCTTCCAAGCCGGACGTTTAGAGTACACCACCCTAGAGAGCAAGGTATTTATATGGAGTCTCTAAGAAAACAATGACTGATAACGAAAAACCCGTCATTTTTATAAACTAATCTTGACAGGCCGGTTTCCGAGTTTGAACCGCCGGTTACGGGCCCAGAAGTCATCATGGTGAGTTCTGACAATTATTTTCGTCATTCCCGTGGCCGATTACCTCTAGTCACAAATTTTCGAGCGATTTGGTCCACGCCTTCCAAAAAAATGGTTTTCGACGGACGGAGGTGGAGGCGGAGGCGGAGGCGGAGGCGGTGGTGGAGAACGTTTTTGCGTACTTTGAGAGGTCATAACTTTAGAAAGCGGGGACCAGTTGGGATGAAAAGTTGCACACATATGTAATTTCTTGCAGCGCATCGAATGGTGTACAGCTCATACCTCTGGTGACGGTATGAATAGGTGATCTCATTGTGGGGCATCCGCGCGGGAAGAGATCAAAGCCAAACCCTGGTGAGCGCTTCGCGCTCACCACAATTTACCCAAAAGACGAGGTCTGCGAAGGCTTGATGATGATGAATTTGGAAAAATGCAGGCTAAAAACATTATTAAAAATGAAGAGCCGTGGTCTACTCTTGGTTTTTTCCCAACCTAAACACTATACGAAAGCTAGGTAAGTATAAGGTATAAAACATTCGCATAAGTACTGAGGCAAATCAATGATTACACAATTAGGCTAAAGCTTTTCTAATACAGCTGATTTTTTTTGTTTGTTTATAGTTATGTTAACATTTTCAATGTAAAAAATCGCTTTGGGGATTGGTACTGCAATCCAGCTATGAGACGCGAAATCGTTCGAGCGTCCCACGAAAATGTCGCGAATAATATACATGCACATCATCCACATTCTCAATATTTAAACTATGGTACAGATTGAAGAACATAATAATAAAGTCTACCCAGAGAACCCAAAACCATCGTCACGTTTCCCATACTGCTGTATTCTTCAAGTGATTCAAACACAGATTTATTTTTTTAAATGGTTTTTCTGCGTTTTTATGCTTTCGGATTGTGAGTCTTCAAAAGTTGAAGCTTTCGGAAAGCGATTACGAGCGATATGCAATAGCCGTCGTTTGTCAAACACGGCTGCGTCACCACACACATAACGCTTTTAGGCGTAACTGCGTGGTAGCGCTACCCACGGTAGCATAGCGCTCGTGAATCACAATGTGATGGCTAGGGTAGCAATCTACCGCGGGTAGCGCTACCACTGGATAGGGCTACCAGCACTGCCGCGTTGATGAATCCGGCCCCTGAAGGCTGCCGCGAGGGCATTTTTCGGACCGATTTTCTTACGGCTGCAGACAGCTGACCGGGATGTTATTCACTTTTCGGCTCTATTCTAGACGGGGGGGGCACCCAAGATTTACTCATAGGAATGAACAGAAAACCTGACAAAAGTTACGCACGGCACTGCTCTCAATCATTGTTGCTATTGAAATTCTGTAGAAATGCTTTCACTTATAGCATTACCGATCGTTATTCCATCTCATTTCTGACTTGAACCCTTAGTGCCCCCCCCCGTCTAGGATAGAACCCACTTTTCATTGATTAACAAGCTCGAAAATGCCTTCGCGACGGCTGCTAGACACGTACGCAAACCCCGTGGACGCACGGTCTAATCGGACGGACTTTGAATACTTAAGAGCTATTCATGAACCTCAACGCAAAAGCTTCACGCGTGGGCGTGGCTTTGAAGTGTGAAATTTTTCTACGCGCGTCAAGCGACGCTATGGCCTAACATTGCAGAGCAAGCGAAATCGTTGAGTATGAGCGCCTTAGATTACAAGTGGAGAGAAAGCTGTTGCTAACCTTATATAAACGCCTCCGATTGGATTTTGTAGATTTTGAAGATCTCTGAGAAGACTGAAAGACGAGCGAAACAATCAAATACGTCAGCTGTAGAAGAATAAAGTCCTCTTTCCCACAGCTGAGCCTCATAAAAGTTACCGTATTTTCTTTGTCTGTTACTCCTTGCGTCACATTCTCGTTTTCGAACACTTCTGCTCCTTCGGCGCCCCGTTCTTTCCGCATTGCGGCTGTGATGTTGGCAGTTGGCGCTTCAGGAATGGCATCTTTTGGGGTCTGAACTCACTTGAATCGTAGAATGTACCTCTTCCAGAATAGTAATGATGCATGGATATCCTACTTTCCGTTTACTTCTGTTGCTCTTCCCCATTGTGGCGAGGTGGTTTGAGCAGGTATGCACTTAAAATGAGTCGTACTCGATAACGGTTACGATTCACTGCTAGCAGAATCAACTCTGGGATAATGAGGTGTGTTTCTATTGTAGACGGGGGGGGGGCGTGCAAATTTTTCGATATCAGATGCGTGAAATCGCCAGTAGTGCTCAAATACCGTTCCATTAGATGGTTTTCAGCGCTCCTTAGGCATCATTCATAATTCTCAGCGCGAGCGCGGCACGCGCGTGACGTACGGGAAGCGCGGTGGACTATGAAAGTTATCACCGCGCGGCACGCGCGTGCTACCCATCCAGCACCGCCCAGACCGCCATGGCGGTCTGATCATTTTAATGAATACTCGCTTTTCAGTTCAGGTCCACTCTAACATAAATAATTCTTGGAGTAGCCTACGCTAACGTATACGCCCATGCAAGTCAGGAATTTCTGTACATGTATAAGTTTAGGCCTAACTTCAACCCACACCGCCATGAAGGTGCCGCCGGAGATTTCATAGTTGCTTCCCGAGCGTGCCGCGCGGTGAAAAGTTTCATAGTCCGCCGCCGCTCTCCAGCGCGTCAGGCGACTGCAGCGCTTGCGGTAAACATTAGGAAGGATGCCACACGTAGTAATCGACATGGTAGGGGCCGTGCGGGCCTATTCATGAAGTTATCTCTCGGCCATGTTTCCGAGCGTCTAAACTCTGTTTCGGAGCCGAATTTACTCTGTTTCTTCGCACGCTTGTGCGGAGTGAGGGTAGACACAGCAAGAAAGTGCGGGGAGAGAGAGGCCCAGCATACGCGCACAGACGCAAGCGATGAACGGAAACGAATTCCACTCCAGGGCAGAGGATATGCTGCCTTTGATTAGCTTTTATGGCTCATTTTTGAGTGAGTAGGGATTCGTTGTCGCCTCTGACCTGATGCGTACCCTACTTACCCACACGAAAGAGGTGGAGTGCTGCACATTATGAGATCATGCTGCGTATTCGCTGCAAGCGGGCACCATTCCTGTGGTCACGCTGAAGATTTTTAAAGACAATTCAGTGTTGAGATGAAATTCTCTGCTTGTCGAATAAGTTCATCAAAACACCGATTTGCATCAAAAATGCTCTTCCTTGGCTTGAGGAAAAAGACCTCGTTTGGAAGAAATCCCTTGCAGCACTCTAGCTGTTTTGGATGGGTCAGTAGGGTGTGCTTCAGGTCAGAAGCGACAACAAACAATATTTTTCTTCTGTGGACGGCTACTCACGACCGTGCGCTTTGTAGAAAAAGTCGAAAATCTGCTGGAAATGCTGTGGTTGCCGGCCTCGAGTTGGAAACAAATCGTCCAGGGTTGCGTGCGTTCCAAGAACATTCCCATGGCAAAACGCGTCCGTGGAAACGTAGCCACGGCCACGTGGGAGCAATTTTCACCTATAATTCGCATCCATTGAAAGCAAATTTGTCCATGGGAAGGTTGTTTTTCCTCCCACGGCGTCATGGGAACCTTCTTGGAGTGCCGCGAACCTACAGGGCAACCGACTTCTTTTTTATTCCGCGTTTCGCCTTGCTCCCCTGGACATCAGAATGCTACTGCTGCCTGCGGATAACCTAGAAGAGCGGCAGAGTTGTACACCGAATCTCGGGCTGGTCATATCTAAGGTGCGTCCGAATGAGAATGGCTGCCCACACGGCCGGCGTGCTTGGCAGGCGGCCGTCGCGTCCGCCGCTCTAGGACGAGCATGCGAAAAGTCCCCACCGCCATCGACAACGAACGAGGCCGGCACCGGCTGGCAGCAAGCACTGCGCCGATCAATCAGAGGGAGAGGGGACGGCCGTCGTTGAAATCCAACACTCGTCCGAGGGCGACACATGCGACGGCCGCCTGCCAAGCACGCGTGGGTCGCCGTTCTCATTCGAGCACACTTTACTAGATTCATCACAAGTAATTAGACTCGCCTGATCTGTTAGGTTGATGCAGGAGTTTCCGAACTTTTCACGACTTTGAATAAAATCATTTATTCTAAAAACAAACAAGGCTCACCCAACAAAATAATTTCCATAACATAGGATCCTTCGCCACCGAATGGGCAGATCATGAATTCCTGACGTGTCGAACTCTGGCCGTTTCGAGTCGAAGTATTCTTCTGAGGTCATTTCGACTTCGTCATCGTTAGTGAGCTGTTTTCCATCCAGGAAGTGCTGCATCGAACGGAACAGATGGGTGTTGGAAGGGGCAAGATCTGAGCTATATGGAGGGTGAGGAAGAACTTCCCAGCCCAGGTCCAGCAGTTTCTGTTGGGTGAGCCTTGCTTGTTTTTAGAATAAATGTTTTTATTCAAAGTCGTGAAAAGTCCGGAAACTTTTGCATCAATCTAATAGCAAAGGCGGAGACCGCGAAGTATTCGAGCTGTGGGTTTTGAACACAATTCCCTACTCATTCGACACTTGAGCTAAAAACCCTTTTCGAGGGAAATAATGTTTTCCCCCACTTTCGAGAGTGCGTCCATACTTTCGAAACAGTTTTTGGGGGCCTGATGCCAAAACCCACGTACTTTTTCGCTCCAATGGAATATTCTATAGTCGTTTCCGTGGCTTGCCTCCTCAAGAAAAAACATTTGAATCTCACCCGCGGCTGACGGGGTGGCCGCGTGCGCCGACCCTCTAATTGATTCAGGCCGAGAGAAGAGCGCAGCTGATCAGTTTACCATACTGTCGACCGCCGGTGAGATTTTAACCGCCCATGCCAGCCGCGGATGGGATTTGAATGTTTTTTTAGGACACAAGCCACGGATCTAACTTTACACAAAGCTTTCCCGAGCTGGCGAGGTCAGCGGTAATAATACCTTTCGTGAAACATCCGATCCACACCCAAAACGACCTATGATCTAGTTCCGCAATCGCGTTCAGTCGGCAAAGTCTCATTGTCACAATCGTAGAAGCGAAGCGGTTGTTTTGAGAATGATTCTAGTTGATTATTTCTTCTTCTTCTGCAGCCTCAAAGTAGTTTTTGTCATAGGTTGAGGAACTGGGCGGCCTTCACAGGATTCGTCCAAAGGTCCATTGTGGTTAAGGAGGTAGGTCTCTTTGGGCACATGAACAAGTGCGCCGTGTCGTGTCCGGGAGCACCACAGTCCTGGCATGCGTCTGGTCGGCTGCTGTCGATCTTGTTGACGTAAGACATGAGCAGAATAGAGTGCCAGATGGCAAGAGCACATCTGGCTCGTCTGCCGAGTTGAGACTCGGACTCGCAAACCCGAGGCGGCACTGTTCCCAAGATAGGGTTCACAGCCGCCTTCGCTAGATATCCTCGAACAAACGCTAGATATCCTCGAACAAACTGGGTGTGCTCCTCACGCAGAAGACGAAGCCTTTCCATGTTGGAGTCGGCCCATCTCTGTACATCAACTTTACGAGGAGCATCGGCGAACGGCGTCCTAATCGACCTCTCTCTTATGGGCTTCATGATTCTCTTTGACGGATGATTCGGCTGCCTCAGAACATTATTATACATCTGCTGTGCCTGGAGTTCACAATGCTCCTTCACCGGCAATATGCAGGCCTCCGCGTGAAGATGCTCCACCGGGGAGCTCCTTGCACAACCGGTAGCAATTCTAAGCGCAGCATTCTGTACACGCTGCAGCTTATTCCAGGAGCTGTCAGACATCAGGTGCTGCCACACTGGTGCCGCATATTCCAGAGCCGGCTGAAGTATTGCTCTGTAGGTTCTCAATATAGTCTCTCGGCTGCTTCCCCATGATGTTCCTCCGAGAGCTCTCAAGATATTAAGTCTAGCCTTGACGACTGTTTGTTTCTGTTCCGCGTTTCAGTGGAACTTCAGTGACGGATCAAGAATAAGGCCAAGCAGCTTGGGGAATTTTGCTGCTGGCAACAGGTCACCATCCCATTTGACATCTGGATGGGCACTGTGTTACTTGGTGTTTGTTGTGAACACTGAAGCAGAGGATTTTGCGGCAGAGACTGTGAGCATCATTTTATCGAGGAAGAGCTTCAACTCGACGAGATAGGCGCTGATCTTGTTAGCGGCTATCTGCTGGTCACGGTCCTGGCACATGATGGTGATGTCGTCGGCATACATAACAATCCTTACACCATTGGGAGGCTCGGGAATGTCCTCAAGATACAGGCTGAATAGGGCAGGGAACAACACTCCGCCTTGCGGAACACCGGCTGCTATTGGAATGCTATCGGATACATGATTCTGGAACAGAACCTTAGCCCGGCGGCCTTTCGTGAAGGCTGCAATCCATCGCTTCTGCCATGATGGTAGCGACGACTTGAGCAGTTTCACGGACAGCAGTCCCCAGTTAACAAAGTCAACGCTTTGCTCAGGTCGAGGGCGACGGCCATCGTTCTCAGGGGCTTTCTCATGTTGAACCCATCGACCGCAAAGCTCACGATCTCCAATAGCGCAGTAGTAGTAGAGTGAAGTTTCCTGAACTCATGCTGATGCTGCTGTCGCTCATTTTGATCAGCCAGGTCCGTCACGATCAACTTTTCAGCTAATTTAGCGACGGGCGATAGCAGGCTTATTGGTCGAAAGTCTTTTGCCGTACTTTGGGATTTGCCTGGCCTCGGCAACGGTATCACATTAGCTGTCTTCCAAGCTTGGGGTAGAATGCAAGTCCGGAAAGAAGTGTTAATGATATCTGCAAGCATCGGTAGAAGTTCCGAGGGAAACTTCTTCAGGATGGCTGGGGAGATACCATCAGGTCCGATAGCCTTCGAATTCCGCATTTCTTTGATAGCCTTCCCTACTTTTGTGAGAGTAAAGGCCTCAGATGCGTTCAGGAGCGGCAACCGGCTCAGCTCTCTACCCGTGACTCTGTTTTGCACGCCTCGCTTGGTACGTGTGATGAAAAAATTCTTGCTGCCGAGTGCGTAAGCAGACGCTTTCCCTGATTTGAAGACGTTCTCCTCGAACTCAATAGCGGAGCTCATCGGGGGAGCGAACTTTCCGGGAATTTTCCTCAACACTTTCCACGTCGTAGTTCCGTCCGCCTTGAAATTCAGCTTTTCAGTGAACTTCTCCCAGCATTGCCTCTTGTTCTTATCCAGATCCTGCTTGATCTTATTATCCAGCACAGCAATCTCCGGGTCTAGATGGTCTGCGGCTCTCTTCTCATCTCTGGTTCTTATCTTCTGCAGTATTTCCCTGGTGACATTTGGAAAAAAGGTCTTGACACGACCCTCAGGAATTGCTGCTTTCATGGCTTTGCGGATGACACTTGTTAGATGGCGCTCTTTCTGATGAACATCACCATTCCATGGGTAGTCGACCGCATGGCGGAGTGCAGCATCTCTGAACAGGGTCCATTCGGCTAGGCCTAAATTAAGATAAGTACGATGAGGAAACACTTGTTTTATGCCAGGTAACATCCTCGCCGCAGGTGGCACATGGATACTTCTGTGCTGGACCTGGATTCCTCTCGACGCCGGCCCTTTGTAATAAAATCCTAAGGAGAGCTGCGGCCGACCAGCACCTCTCCCATGACAAAAACCCTCTTCTCGGAGGTGTTGACGTCGGTTTGCACGGAGGCGATCTTCTTTCCTCCACACTGCCACGGCACGAACGTACGACATCTCGGCAGCCGTTGATTAGTTCAAAAACAACCTCTTCGCTTCTACGATTGTGATAATGAGGACTGAACGCGATTGCGGAACTGAACTAGATATATATTATACTTGGGCAAAACTGTAAAAATTTTCGAATTTTCGAATATATTCGAAAATCATTTTTTTCGAATTTCAAATTTTCGAATATATTCGAAAATCAAATTTATCGAATTTCAAATTTTCGAATAAATTCGAAAACCTATTTTTTCGAATTTCAAATTTTCGAATATAATCGAAAATCAAATTTTTCGAATTTTAAATTTTCGAATAAACTCGATAATGGTATTTTTCAAATTTCGGATTTTCGAATATATTCGGAAAACTGATTTTTCGAATTTTCGAGTATATTCGAAAATCAGAATTTTTGAATAATTTTTTCGAATAATTCTTCCTATTTTTCGGATAAATTTTTTCGAACTCACAAATGATAGTCCGATTTTGAAAATTAGTTTTGAGCTGTCATTTATTGTGACTATCACTTTGTAGAAATTTTCATCGCCCTACCACAAAGCTAGGCGCTATTCATAGTGACTCGTGACTCGTCACTGTAAATAGCGCGTGACGCCAGCTCCGCCATGGTGGCGGCCATAACAACTTTTTTGTCATTTTCACTATAAATCCGTCTTCAATTTCATTTTGTATTATAATAATTAATTTTAGTGTTATCTTCTGCTACTATGATAGTGATCGCAGTACAGGTTTTGCTTGCTAGGCAAAGTTAGGACCCCTTATAACCCGCTCAACCATAGCGTCGCCGCTGGAGTATTCATTCTCTCTACAAGTGCGTCGCGCACGTTTAGCACAAGACGATTGGCTTCAGGCGAGACTTGACCACCACTATCACTTTCTGGGGAAGTGCCTTATCGCACCCAAGCGCCGAGACCCTAGCGTCGCTCTAAAGGCCTACTACCACGCCACGGCGCGGCCTAGGCAAATTGGCTGCCGCCGAGCTTGAGCGACGTTAGCTAGGGGGCAGGGCTGAACACGCGAACTTGGAACATCTACGCCCTTTTGCCGCCGTGGAAAATGCCGCTTTTGAGCTACAATGAAGCCAGAGTTTTGGATTACTAGAAAATTAGCCGGAGGTTGGCAACTAGCTTCCTTTCACATGAGAATGCTTGCGAAATCGATTCGCGATCGGAAGTGGTAACGAGACAGTAAAGCGCGGCAAACGCCGCTATAGCGGTAATAACGATCGAGAACGTTCTCTGCGCCACCGCCGCGTTTTATCATTTTTCTTAATGAGCGACATTTGACGCGGTAGCAAAGGTATGAAAAGGGCCAATGGTATAGTTTTGCGACACGAGGTCGCGTCTCTCTGCACAGCGACAGCGACCGCCTCCCGCCCTTTAAATCTGTCGCTGTCGCAGTGCACTGCACAGCGCAGTGCAGTCTCTGCGACGGATACGCGACAACTGTTCCTACGACAGCCAGTGTGATTGCTCCGATGCTGGTCCCGCATTTGTGCTAAATGCCATGACTATCGCTCATGGCAGCGACAATGTAAGCCATTGACCTTAGGCGACGTTTACACTCCCGCCGCCGTGAGGTGCGGCGTAGTGCGATCCTACAATATCGATCGTGCCGCGCGGCGGAGGGCTGCGCGGAACTGAATTTTGTAATTTCGTAAATCGTAAGTTTTCGAATTCGTCGTAATTCGCGAATCGTAATTCACAAGGCCTGAGCAAAACCAAACATTTCCAGCCACGAAGACCACTCCAAGCTAATGTTTCTAGGGTAGTCATTGTAGATCAGTCAGCTCAATCGCTCCCGCCCGTATTTCAGGTAACTGTTTCTCTGGAACGGGAGGGTTTTGGAAGCTAAAACCCTGGTACTGTCCATATCTGCCTGACAGCTACATAATAAATGCGAAAACGGGAGAAGAACGGCCTGCGTTGGCTGTCCCTTCAAGCCAGCCTATCCCACCGATGGAGCACCTTGTGCGGTGTCGCAATATTTCACACGATCCAAGCGTGTAGGAACCCCAAATCGAGCGGAGGGTGAATAGGCCATGATGGTGCTTTCAAAGGTTGGTAAAAAAAGAACTTCTAATAAAATGATGATTGTGCATTTCAATTATTCGAATTTCAAAAATTCGAATATGCTCTCCAAAATATTCGAATTTCGAATATTATTCGAAAGTCTGTTTTTGGAATATTCGAATTACGAATACTATTCGGAAGTCTGTTTTTGAAATATTCGGATTTCGAATATTATTCGATACCGCGTATTCGATTTTCGAAAATTATTCGAAAGCCCGTTTTCGAAATATTCGAATTTCGAATATTATTCGAAAACCAAAATTTTCGAATTTTGAATGATTTGAAATTCGTAAAATCATTCGAATATTTTTCGAATAATATAATTCGGTCCGAAGTATAGTATATATATATATATATATATATATATATATATATATATATATATATATATATATATATATATATATATATATATATATATATATATATATATAGGTGTATGGGTTTTTTGGAATTTCAGAATGAATGAATTTTTCGAAAATGGATTTTTCAGGATTTCCGAATGAATGAGTTTTTCGATTATTGCGTTTTTCAAGATTTCCGAATGAATGAAATTTTTTGAATATTGTGTTTTCCGAAATTCTCGAATGAATGATTAATTCGAATATTGCGTTTTTCAAGATTTCCGAATGAATGAAATTTTTCGAATATGGATTTTTCAGGATTTTCGAATGAATGGATTTTTCGAAAATGGATTTTTCAGGATTTCCGAATGAATGAGTTTTTCGATTATTGCGTTTTTCAAGATTTCCGAATGAATGAAATTTTTTGAATACTAGTGACCCTTCGGGTCCCCAGCCCGTGGCAGCCACGTGACATGAAGGCGCGTGCTATACTTGTGTCGAGTCAAGTCATCGAGTCTTGGTATCGACTGAAACAGTCGACATCGAGTCATTCGACTACTCGATTATTCGAAATTTTGAAAAATTGAATTAGTCGAAAACTCGATTATTCGAAATTTTGAAAAATCGACTTAGTCGAAAATTCGATTATTCGAAATTTCGAAAAACGGACTTAGTCGAAAACTCGATTATTCGAAATTTTGAAAAATCGACTTAGTCGAAGACTCGAATATTCGAAATTTTGGAATTTCGAGTTAGTCGAAGACTCGATTATTCGATAGACCCTAATAGTCGAATGAACTCGATAGTCGACTGTTTCGAGTCAAAAGAAATCACCGTCAGGTAAATTACTTCATGTAGTTAACCGAAACTGAGCCACCAGTTTTCGAAGACGTATTTGCGGACCATGATGGCGGAGACTCCTCCATGAGTTTAGAAGATCTCGAAATAGACGACTATATGTCGTGACTTATTAATGTTAGACTCACACCCGCCTATTTCCACGGTTCTAGTCTCCAAGGAAGATTTTCGCTTGCTCACTTATGCTGTGATCCCTCTGAGTTGCATTCCTCCCCAATAATGAAATTTGTTCGGTTTTCGTAAGACTTGGACTTTTGTCTTTGGAATTTACTAACGGACATTAAAAATAAGTGTTGGTTCCAACAGTCCTACTCTGACAAAGGGAACCACTTTTTAGCCTGCGTGGTCATTCCATATGAAATGTACTTTTCTAGAACTATTTTGAGCGTTTTCGAAAGCTTGGCGACCAGGCAAGGGTACTCAGACAATGGGATGGACCGACCGCGGACATGTTCCGTACCGACCGCGGACAGGTTGCGTACCGACAGCGGGATGGGCGACGTTTGGAACGCAATTCGCACGCGGTCGGCACGCAAATTAGCGCGGTCGATGCGCACGGCCACGCGGTCAGTACGAAATGCCACGCGGTTAGTACGCATCGCCACTCGGTCGGTACGTCTTGCCACGCGGTCGGTACGCATCGCCTCGCGGTCGGTACGCACTGCAACGCGGTTAGTACGCATTGCCACGCGGTCAGTGGGACCGCTTTTTAGATACTGACAGCGGAGGGAGCGCATCGCGACGCGGTCAGTACGCAATGCCACGCTGTAGGTACGCATTGTCGCGCGGTCGGTACGCACTGCCACTCGTTCAGTACGCATTGCCACGCGGTCGGTAAACATTGCTACACGGTCGGAACGCACTGCCACGTGGTCAGTACGTCTTGTCACGCCGTTGATACGCATTGTCACGGGGTCGGTACGCATTGTCGCGCTATCGGTACGCATGGACACGCTGTCGGGACGCATTGCCACGCGGTCGGTACAAATGCTGCTCGTAGGATTGACCGCGGTTAGTACGCACTCAAGCGCGGAAGGCTCGATTTTATCACGCGGTCAGTACGAAACATTTTTGAAGACGGCCGCTGTTAGTACGCATGCACGTGCGGCAGGCATTCATTGCTTCCATTAAAATGGCGCTCTTTCGAAACGCATTAATACTCGGATGCAGGGTTTATGAAAAGAAAAAAAGGTTTCCATCACGAAGGTCAGTATCTGGTCCCAAATAATTGGAAATAAGCAAACGTTGGAAGTAGGGGTGGGGCTTGGGGTAACGCACGAACAAGTTGAAACAGCCCAAAACCGCTGGCTTTCAAACAGCAAAGGACGAGCTTTTTCAATCAACAACATCTAAAGTCTAGTTTGCTTAGAGACAGCAGACACGCTCAAAAACGGTGTCGATATTATGACATAAATCAAAGGTTTGGAGCTGGTTGTATTGAAAACTGACGAAAAAACGGATAACGGTTAATTTGTTATCAGGTGAAAGTGGACGAGTTTTACGGCGCGCGGTTGAAACAGCGAATATTAGCAACAAGACGGTTGAAATCGAGAAACCGATATACTATTACAGCCTATACTGAAAGGTTCACCTTGTTGGAAGCATCGAAAACCAGCCAAAGTGGCCGTATTAGTACTATCAATCTGGACGAGTTTGTAATTTGGGGCGGGGTTGCAGAGGTTTTTCGAATTGTATTGCTGGCATTTAGTAGTTTCGACTCGTTTTTGACGCTTCCAACGGCGTGAGCAGTTTACTAGGAGCCATGCGACTTCAAAAACGTAGTTATCTCAACAACTTTTTCGAGCGTGTCTGCTGCCTTCAAATGAGCCTGGGCGGAGCAAGCAGAGGAGCGATCGGTTATGGCAAAATAAGGATATCTTGACATGATAAACCCAATACGCCATACTTCAACTGGCTCTAAATGAGGGAGCTAGGTCCCTGTCAGAATTGGATGAAAAATCGCCGTAACTCCGCCTTGGCCGACCCGGTCGAAACGTATGAAAAGCATGGACGATGGAGGTTGCAAAAACCCTCGGGCTCGTATTCGCCATCAACCCGCCGGGAAGTAGAAGGAAATATGAGGTGAAATGTCAGTACGAAATGCGCGCTCCACGGCCACATCTCGCCTCCTTTGGCTTCCCTCGCGACCGCCGGAATTTTTCGCATCGGATCGCTGGAGAGTACTCGATAGAACCTTTATCTTTCCGCACTGATATCGCTACGTAACACCGTTTGCATTTCTATAATACACAGTGTAAGATGGGTCGATCTGTTCCTCTGCCGCGCGCGGTATCAACCCTTCCGTCTCCCTTCGACTTCCCTCGGCGAGTTGTTGACGAAGACGTTTTTTCCACCCCACCTCATTCATGTCTTTCGTGATTATCGACCGGGTTGGCTACGGCGATCGGCCAACTATGATCGAGGCCCTAGCCGTTTCAAGCCTACCGCGTGTTTAGCTAAAAATCGCCCCAGCCGCGATCCAGCTGGATAGGTTTGGTTTTGTTAATTTCATGTTAATGAAAAACAAGGTGCACACTCACGCCGCTTTGTGGCGCACTTGTAGGCGTGTATTATGACGCATCGAATAATCGAATCGTTGCCTAATGAATACTTAGGTGTTATCGTTCCTCGAAACCCGGTCCGGTCCCACACACCTTCACCTGCGTCGGCGCACCCCCAGTTGTGTCCAACACACTTTTCGCGGCGCTCGGCGCACTCCCAGTTGGGTCCAACACACTTTCCCCGGCGCTAGGCGTACCCCAGTCGGGTCCGCACACCTTCCCCGGCGCCTGGTGAACTCTCAGTTGGGTCCTGTACACCCTCCCCGGCGCTTGGCACACTCCTGAGTCAAATTTTGAATATTATTACTGAACCATTCATAGGCATTACTACACCAAAGAGAACAAGAAGATGAACAATAGCATAAATCAGAAGAGCAATACGATCGAGATCAAGACAAGGAGCAAGAAATAGTAAAAGATCGAGATCAATTAACAGAAGGCAAAAAGAGAAATATCGCCCTGACAGCCAAATAAATAATTGCTTTCAAAAAATCAATAATAAAGTAGTGTCGTTCTCTGGGCTAAATTCCGGTCCGCGATTGCGGACTACGACTGCTGCATCATGAGACACGTGATAATCGTGCTGGGAGAAGGGTGAATCGTGACGGGAAAAAGCGGCCCCAGCACGGCTAACACGTGTCGTATAATGCAATAAGCGTAGTCCGCAAATGCGGACCGGAATCTGATCCAGAGAACGACAATAAATAAATAAATAAGTAAACCAATCAATTAACAAATAATTAAATAAATAAGTAATTAAATAAAAAAGTGAATAAATGAGTAAATATATTAGTAAATAAATAAATAAGTAAATAAATGAATAAGTAATTAAATAAAAAAGTGAATAAATAAATAAATAAATAAAATAGTGAATAAATAAGTAAGTAGTTATTAAACCGAAGAAAAGTGTCACATTAACAAAGAGATGAAAACGAGGAGAAGAAAAAAGTATCTGGAGTTGCAAAGAATGATAAGAAAGTGAACAAGATAAAGAAAGAGAGCAATAGAAGAATTTGGAAAGTATGAAGAAAATCCCTGCGATTTGAAGGAAATCGCTATTTTTTAGTTTACTTTCTTGAGATCTCCGGTGGGGAGGGGAGAAGAAGTTTATGAGGTCGCCACTAGCGTGTTCGATAGTGGGGTGATCAAGGAGGTCATAGAGGTTTCGGGTGACGAAAGAACTCGTTAGGGATATCAATTCTGGCCAGTGGAGATTCGAGCATTTATTTAAAGCGTGCGTGATTGTGATCAAGGTAGCCTCTCCCGTGTTATCAACTTTGCTATTAGCATCATTTTCAACTTTTTGTGTACAATTGAGCCATTCAGGCTAGGTGACATCACCCACAAAACTTGAGCCAGAGGACTGCTGTGGGGTCGATCAACTGGCACTTCTGGGTCGATCATCTAACACTTTTACGATGATTTTTTTATACAACCGTCGAACAACATTGAAAACATTTTTGTCGCAAAAATTCTTCAAAAATGACAGTGACGAGCAGATGCAGAAAAACGCCAAAAACGATTTTGGCGCGAAATTCAAATCAAATTTAACAATGAATTCAGACTCGTTTTTCTTCACAAATGAAGATCTGTCAGAGGCCCTTTCGACAATTCCGTTCACTAAAGAGACAAAGCAATACAAAAAACATGAAAAAATTTTAGATTTTTGATTTCGATTTTCTTTTTTTTTGAATTTTTCTAGATTTAGATTGTCCTCATAGCTCAAAAATCTTGTGGTGCACAGATAACTCAAAATTGGTATTTGACCCTCACTATGGCGGAAGTCAGCAAGAGCCCAGGACATAAACACACAAAACAGCTCAAAACCGGCTATAGATCACTCCGCCCGTTCATGTTGTTGCTCCATCCTCGAATAACAATTTTTTCAAGAGCACTAACTGTTTTGAAGAAAACGAAATATAGGCTTGGGATAGATGAAGCCAGATGTGTGAATAAAATTTTGTTGCTCCATTTCAGTGTTTCTCGTCGGATTCTCAGTTCTAAAAATACAGCTGTCACAGAGACCAACCCATCTGACTCTCTACCGAAACAACAAGGTCAAAACTTTTTAGGGAAAACCCTGCCTCTGAAGAATTGATAGGCTAAATGTGCAAACGCTCGAGATTTCGTTGTTTACTAAGCACGTGCATTTGCGTATGTACCACATTCACGGGTTCACTTGCTTACAGAATGCGTGCGATTGCGTACTGAATGCGTGTCATTGCGTGCCGGCAGCGCAAACTTACAAAACGACCTCGCCTTCGCAATTGCTTGCGTGCTGAACGCCGCGGGCGATTGCGTACTGCACGCTTGTACGTAGCGAACACATCCGTGCCTACCGCGCGGACTGACAAACTGACCTCGCCTACAAAATTGTTTGCGTACTGAAAGCGGGCGATTGCGTGCTGAACGCGAGCACATCCATGCCGACGGCGCGGACTGGCAAACTGACCTCACCCACCAGTTTTCCTGCGTACTGAACTCGAACACTTGCGTACCGACCGTGCAATCTGACAAACCGATCTGCCTAACCAGTTTGCCTGCGTGCTGAACGCGGGCGATTGCGTACTGAACGCCAACAATTTCGTACCGACCACGTAAACTGACACAACGATCTCATCGAACAGTTTTCTAGCGAGCTGATAGCGGGCGATTGCGTGCTGAACGCGAGCTCTTGCGTACTGACTGCGTGTGCTCACGTCCCGACCGCAGCGAAAAGTCATGTTTCGTACTGACCGCGCGCAAAGATGACTGCGCGCGGTCAGTACGCCTCCATGGAAAATCGCTAACGGTTGGTACGGAGCTCATGCGCATCGACCGCGTGCACAATTTCGTTTTCGCGGTCAGTACGCAAATACCAGCGTTCCGTACGGAATACATATTTTTGCACGCGTTAAGTACGATAGTGGCACGCGGTCGGTACGAGAAGCGATTTTTCGCCCGCGGTCGGTCCACCCCATTGTCTGAGGTACCCACTCATGGAATTTTTCGAGGTGCTCGGAAAAAAAGTTCTGCATTTTGCTCAACACTTGTATGTAGAGGTGGTCTAAGGTGCTGAACACGAATCTGGGGTCCGTTTGTCAAAATTCTGAGGTATACTATAGGTTGCGATATGTGCCATGCTATTGAGGAGGGAAAATTCACCTTAATGATTCGAAAACAGATAAATGATTATCGAAGTCGTATTCAGCTCCCCGAATAACCCCCAGAAACAAACGCTGAGTCGAATCGCCTCCGTTCCGCGAAAGTCTGACTAAACTGCCGTATACCCACCGTAATCTACCGTAATCTGTCAGAAATCGTCAACTGGACCTTAGGTTCGTGTTAAACACTCCAAAGCACCCTTCGAAAAACAATATGAGCCACATCTATTGTAGAAATCCGCAAATCTCAGAAGTCGCGTTCTGCCCTTGAAGTTTTTACATGCTGAGAAGCTTTGAACGAAGCAAGTCGTAGACTTCGGAGTCGTAGACAGTCGTAAACAAGTAAACCCCAGATTCGCCCAAAATAACCGACCTGGGGAGGATTTCAGGTGAAATCTGGAGCACTCTTATAAACGCTTTAAGAGCCCTCTATATGATATAAATAAAAGCTCAGCTCAAAAGCCGTGAAAGTGGAAAACGCTGTCACTCTGTGCAAAAATCGAAAAATATGCTCTCACTTGAACTTCGAACAAGGGGTTGTTTTGGGCGCTGAGCACCTATTATGAGGTCCGATTCCAGATCTCCCAAAGGCGCGTTTCGGAACGTACAAGAGGTTGCCTATAACTTTTTACTGAGTGGTTTTAGGCAACTTCAAAAAGCGCACTTGGACTCTACGTCAAAAACGGTTTTGGAAAAGTAAACTTCAACCGGAATGGCCAGAGCAACTAATACTAATTCCGTTGTGAGAACATCTTTCGCGCAGGTACCGCGATCCGCGATTGTGCGGCGCTCGTCTTCCCCTTGTCCCGCGATCCGCCCCCGTCCCGCGAAAGTTACCCGATCGACCCACCCGTGGTCAATCCTGTGTACGTACCATGATGCTACCGTGTTCGTTCCCCCGGTCCAGCGCTCTCATGCTGTGCAGATTTGTAAAGCGGAGCGAAATAGGACACGGGCAACTACCTTATAGCTTTAGGCTAATCTGCTAGGCAACACTCGTTCGGGTAAAACACCGAGACGGCATGGGTGATAGGACGCAGTAAAATAAGGGATGAGGCTGACAGAATCGCGGTACGCTCCTGGTTCGAAAAAAGAAAGGAAAAATGATTCGAGTAAAACAGTCTAAATAAGGTGTTTTAGAATTTCAATTGTCGGAATTTGCAAAAAATGAGTTAGCCGAAAACTTGATCACTCGATTATTCGAAAAATCGAGTCAATTCGACTACTCGATTATTCGAAATTTTGAAAAATCGAATTAGTCGAAAACTCGATTATTCGAAATTTTAAAAAATCGAATTAGTCGAAAACTCGATTATCCGAAATTTTGAAAAATCGAGTTAGTCGAAAACTCGATTATTCGAAATTTTGAAAAATCGAGTTAGTCGAAAACTCGATTATTCGAAATTCTGAAAAATCGAGTTAGTCGAAAACTCGATTATTCGAAATTCTGAAAAATCGAGTTAGTCGAAAATTCGATTATTCGAAATTTTTGTCGAGTCGCCGAAGTATAGCGCGTGCCCCCTGGCAGTAGTACAGCTGCGCATTTTGAAAAACGAGCAGACAGACACGAAAGCATTTGAACTCTTAAATGTTTCAAATTTTTCAATCAACCTGCGTTCATAGGTGGTGGCACGCAATGACGACACGTATAACTTGCACACCCGTACCTTTCCGCCGTCGCCCTCTGGCGCCGGTCATTTCTCGCTTACACCCAAAATGGCTACCCTTTCATAACTCTTAGCAGAGAGCGAGCTTTGTGAAACGGAAGTCCAACTTCGTCGTCTCCGGCTTTGCTGGCTGCCCTCCATGTAGTATTCGTTCGGCTTCGCCGAACGATGGGCCGGCTTTGCTGGCCACGCTCCCTCTACGTAGTATTCGTTCGGCTTCGCCTAAGGATGGGCCGGCTTCGCCAGCCACCCCTCGTGTAGTAATCGTTCGGCTTCGCCAGCCACCCCTCGTGTAGTATTCGTTCGGCTTCGCCGACCACACTCCATTTGATATTCGTTCGGCTCCGCCGAACGATAGGCCGGCTTCGCCGACCCCCTTCCTCTACGCAGTATTCGTTCGGCTTCGCCGAACGATGGGCCGGCTTTGCCGGCCACCCTCCCTCTACGTAGTATTCGTTCGGCTTCGCCTAAGGATGGGCCGGCTTCGCCAGCCACCCCTCGTGTAGTAATCGTTCGGCTTCGCCAGCCACCCCTCGTGTAGTATTCGTTCGGCTTCGCCGACCACACTCCATGTGATATTCGTTCGGCTCCGCCGAACGATAGGCCGGCTTCGCCGACCCCCTTCCTCTACGCAGTCTTTGTTCGGCTTCGCCGAACGATGGGCCGGCTTTGCCGGCCACCCTCCCTCTACGTAGTATTCGTTCGGCTTCGCCTAAGGATGGGCCGGCTTCGCCAGCCACCCCTCGTGTAGTAATCGTTCGGCTTCGCCAGCCACCCCTCGTGTAGTATTCGTTCGGCTTCGCCGACCACACTCCATTTGATATTCGTTCGGCTCCGCCGAACGATAGGCCGGCTTCGCCGACCCCCTTCCTCTACGCAGTATTCGTTCGGCTTCGCCGAACGATGGGCCGGCTTCGCCGGCCACCCTCCGTGTAGTATTCGATCGGCTTCGCCGAAAGATGGGCCGGCTTCGCCGGCCACCCTCCGTGAAGTATTCGTTCGGCTCCGCCGAACGAAGGGCCGGCTTCGCCGACCCCCTCCCTCTACATTGTATTCGCTCGGCTTTGCCGACCCCCTCCCTTTACGTGGTATTCGTTCGGCTTCACAGAACGATGGGCCGGCTTCGCCGGCCACCCTCTCTCTAGCTAGTATTCGTTTGGCTCCACCGAACGATGGGCCGGCTTCGCCGGCCACCCTCCCTCTAGGTAGTATTCGCTCGTCTCCGCCGAACGATGGGCCGGCTTCGCCGACCCCCTTCCTCTACGCAGTATTCGTTTGGCTTCGCCGAACGATGAGCTGGCTTCGCCGGCAACCCCTCTACGTAGTATTCGTTCGGCTTCGCCGAAAGATTGACCGGCTTCTCCAGCCACCCTCCGTGTAGTAATCGTTCGGCTTCGCTAGCCACCCCTCGTGTAGTATCTGTTCGGCTTCGCCGACCACACTCTACATTTGATATTCGTTCGGCTCCGCCGAACGATAGGCGGCTTCGCCGACCCCTTCCTCTACGCAGTATTCGTTCGGCTTCGCCGAACGATGGGCCGGCTTCGCCGGCCACCCTCCGTGCTAGTATTCGTTCGGCTTCGCCGAAAGATGGAGCCGGCTTCGCCGGCCACTCTCCGTGTAGTATTCGTTCGGCTTGGCCGAACGAAGGGCCGACTTCGCCGACCCCCTCTCTCTACATTGTATTCGCTCGGCTTCGCCGAACCCCTCCCTTTACGTGGTATTCGTTCGGCTTCACAGAACGATGGGCCGGCTTCGCCGGCCACCCTCCCTCTAGTTAGTATTCGTTTGGCTCCACCGAACGATGGGCCGGCTTCGCCGGCCACCCTCCCTCTAGTTAGTATTCGTTTGGCTCCACCGAACGATGGGCCGGCTTCGCCGGCCACCCTCCCTCTACGTAGTATTCGTTCGGCTTCGCCTAAGGATGGGCCGGCTTCGCCAGCCACCCCTCGTGTAGTAATCGTTCGGCTTCGCTAGCCACCCCTCGTGTAGTATTCGTTCGGCTTCGCCGACCACACTCCATTTGATATTCGTTCGGCTCCGCCGAACGATAGGCCGGCTTCGCCGACCCCCTTCCTCTACGCAGTATTCGTTCGGCTTCGCCGAACGATGGGCCGGCTTCGCCGGCCACCCTCCGTGTAGTATTCGTTCGGCTTCGCCGAAAGATGGGCCGGCTTCGCCGGCCACCCTCCGTGAAGTATTCGTTCGGCTTCGCCGAACGAAGGGCCGGCTTCGCCGACCCCCTCCCTCTACATTGTATTCGCTCGGCTTTGCCGACCCCCTCCCTTTACGTGGTATTCGTTCGGCTTCACAGAACGATGGGCCGGCTTCGCCGGCCACCCTCCCTCTAGGTTGTATTCGCTCGTCTCCGCCGAACGATGGGCCGGCTTCGCCGGCCACCCTCCCTCTAGTTAGTATTCGTTTGGCTCCACCGAACGATGGGCCGGCTTTGCCGGCCACCCTCCCTCTACGTAGTATTCGTTCGGCTTCGCCTAAGGGTGGGCCGGCTTCGCCAGCCACCCCTCGTGTAGTAATCGTTCGGCTTCGCTAGCCACCCCTCGTGTAGTATTCGTTCGGCTTCGCCGACCACACTCCATTTGATATTCGTTCGGCTCCGCCGAACGATAGGCCGGCTTCGCCGACCTCCTTCCTCTACGCAGTATTCGTTCGGCTTCACCGAACGATGGGCCGGCTTCGCCGGCCACCCTCCGTGTAGTATTCGTTCGGCTTCGCCGAAAGATGGGCCGGCTTCGCCGGCCACCCTCCGTGAAGTATTCGTTCGGCTTCGCCGAACGAAGGGCCGGCTTCGCCGACCCTCCTCTACATTGTATTCGCTCGGCTTTGCCGACCCTCCCCTTTACGTAATATTCGTTCGGCTTCACAGAACGATGGGCCGGCTTCGCCGGCCACCCTCCCTCTAGCTAGTATTCGTTTGGCTCCACCGAACGATGGGCCGGCTTCGCCGGCCACCCTCCCTCTAGTTAGTATTCGTTTGGCTCCACCGAACGATGGGCCGGCTTTGCCGGCCACCCTCCCTCTACGTAGTATTCGTTCGGCTTCGCCTAAGGATGGGCCGGCTTCGCCAGCCACCCCTCGTGTAGTAATCGTTCGGCTTCGCTAGCCACCCCTCGTGTAGTATTCGTTCGGCTTCGCCGACCACACTCCATTTGATATTCGTTCGGCTCCGCCGAACGATAGGCCGGCTTCGCCGACCTCCTTCCTCTACGCAGTATTCGTTCGGCTTCGCCGAACGATGGGCCGGCTTCGCCGGCCACCCTCCGTGTAGTATTCGTTCGGCTTCGCCGAAAGATGGGCCGGCTTCGCCGGCCACCCTCCGTGAAGTATTCGTTCGGCTTCGCCGAACGAAGGGCCGGCTTCGCCGACCCCCTCCCTCTACATTGTATTCGCTCGGCTTTGCCGACCCCCTCCCTTTACGTGGTATTCGTTCGGCTTCACAGAACGATGGGCCGGCTTCGCCGGCCACCCTCCCTCTAGCTAGTATTCGTTTGGCTCCACCGAACGATGGGCCGGCTTCGCCGGCCACCCTCCCTCTAGGTAGTATTCGCTCGTCTCCGCCGAACGATGGGCCGGCTTCGCCGACCCCCTTCCTCTACGCAGTATTCGTTCGGCTTCGCCGAACGATGGGCCGGCTTCGCCGGCAACCCTCGGTGTAGTATTCGTTCGGCTTCGCCGAAAGATGGGCTGCTTCGAGGGCCACCCTCCGTGTAGTATTCGTTCGGCTTCGCCGAACGAAGGGCCGGCTTCGCCGACCCCCTCTCTCTACATTGTATTCGCTCGGCTTCGCCGACCCCCTCCCTTTACGTGGTATTCGTTCGGCTTCACAAAACGATGGGCCGGCTTCGCCGGCCACCCTCCCTCTAGCTAGTATTTGCGGCTTCGCCGGCCACTCTCCGTGTAGTATTCGTTCGGCTTGGCCGAACGAAGGGCCGACTTCGCCGACCCCCTCTCTCTACATTGTATTCGCTCGGCTTCGCCGAACCCCTCCCTTTACGTAGTAATCGTTCGACTTCGCCTAAGGATGGGCCGGCTTCGCCAGCCACCCCTCGTGTAGTGGTCGTTCGGCTTCGCCGGCCACCCCTCGTGTAGTATTCGTTCGGCTTCGCCGACCACACTCCATGTGATATTCGTTCGGCTCCGCCAAACGATAGACCGGCTTCGCCGACCCTCTTTCTCTACGCAGTATTCGTTCGGCTTCGCAGAACGATGGGCCGGCTTCGCCGGCAACCCTCGGTGTAGTATTCGTTCGGCTTCGCCGAAAAATGGGCCGGCTTCGCGGGCCACCCTCCGTGCAGTATTCGTTCGGCTTCGCCGAACGAAGGGCCGGCTTCGCCGACCCCTCTCTCTACATTGTATTCGCTCGGCTTCGCCTACCCCCTCCCTTTACGTGGTATTCGTTCGGCTTCACAGAACGATGGGCCGGCTTCGCCGGCCACCCTCCCTCTAGTTAGTATTCGTTTGGCTCCACCGAACGATGGGCCGGCTTCGCCGGCCACCCTCCCTCTAGGTAGTATTCGCCCGTCTCCGCCGAACGATGGGCCGGCTTCGTCAACCCCCTTCCTCTACGCAGTATTCGTTCGGCTTCGCCGAACGATGGGCCGGCTTGGCGGGCCACCCTCCATGTATTATTCGCTCATGTTCGCCGAGCGATGGGCAGGCTTCGCCTGCCACCCTCCGTGTAATATTGGTTCAGCTTCACCGAACAATAGGCCGGGCCACCCTCCCTCCACGTAGTATTCGTTCGGAATCGCAGAACGATGGGCCGGCTTTTCCGGACACCCTTCCTCTGTGTAGTATTCGTTCGGCTTCGCCGACCACCCTCCGTCTAATGTTCGTTCAGCTTCACCGAATGATGGTCCGGGCCACCCTCCCTCTACGTAGTATTCGTTCGGCATCGCAGAACGGGGGGCCGGCTTTGCCGACCCTCCGTTCAGGTGGTATTAGATTGGCTTCGCCGAACGACGGGCCGGCTTAGCGGGCCACCCTTCGTGTGGTATTCGTTCGGCTTCGCCGGCCACCCTCCGTGTAGTATTCGTACGGCATCGCAGAAAGATGGGCCGGCTTTGACCACCTCCCTCTCTACGTAGTATTCGTTCGCCCTCGCCGAACGATGGGCCATCTTGGCGGGCCACCCTCCATGTAATATTCGATCGGCTCCGCCGAGCGATGGGCAGGCTTGGCGGGCCACCCTTCGTGTAGTATTCGTTCGACTTCGCCGGTCACCCTCCGTATGGTATTCGTGCGGCTTCGCAGGCCACCCTACATGTAGTATTCGTTTGGCTTTGCCAAACGATAGGAAATTCGCGCCTGATGTGCCTTTGGATGGTTGCGCTGGAGCGCGTATGTATGACGCGAGCGCAAGGAACAGTTACCCAATTTGTCCATATGCGGACCGTCGGCTTCAATCAGGCGTGAGGATTCAGCCTTTCTCTCAATGATGTAAGTATACAATCAGTTATAGATGTTTAATGAAACTGACAATTCAGAAAAAGTAAGGATTATCTGATTAGGTTTATAGTTAGTAAAGTTAAACGGATTATCTGATTTCGACATTAATAATTTCACGTAAATTCCTTCCAGTTTGTTTGAACGTCCGCCGCATGAATATTTTTTCTGCCAGTGGAAATAGTCATCTGTGATTGATCTCTTCTTTTTTTTTCACAAAATACAGCGGATTTTTTCAGATTTAAAACAGTTAAAATACCCCGAAAATCATTATTGAATTCTTTGGAAAAAACTTGGTTGTAAAATTTTCACCGGAAAGTTCTGCGATATTATCAACTTCTTCGTGAAAAAATCTTTGTTTTCTTACAGACAAAAATCCGATAAAAAAGAATGCGCCACGTGAAAAAGATTTTTTTGCTAAACGTCTTGCATTTTCTTCTGTCGAAAAATCTAATGAAGAATTTTTGGGCACAATGCTCACCATGAAAGTTTTCTGACTATTATTTTTCGAAATAAATTTTTTTTCTTTTCAAATTTGCTTGTTCATTCAGAGGTCTCCTGCAAATTTTCATGACTCCGTAGTGAAAAATACTTCAGCAAAAAAATTTGGGAAAAAATGAGCGTGTAGAAATTAGGAGAAAATGAGCGTGAAGTGAAGAAATCTCTCCATTTTTTTTTTGAAAAAAGGGCTGAAATGTCCGTCTTTCTAAATGAAAAATCGTTCAAAAATTCTTTGAAAAAAAATCTGGCTGCAAAACCTCCCACAAAATTTCTCGTAAAAAATGACAAAGCAACAAGACAGAACAAAGAAAAAAAACGAAAAACAAAAAGTCAAAATAAAAAAATAAGCACAGAACAAGAAAAATAGAGCACATAAGTGAAAAAAACGGCTTAGCGGGCGAAAGCGCTGCAAAATCGAAGTGTTTATATTAGCCGCGAACAAAATGTAGAGTAAACAGATCGCCAAAACCTTGAAAACGTAAGAAATGGAGCAAAGTGGTGGAAACGGAAATGAAAATGATCAGCTGTGAGGCGCCGCGCGCGACACGCCGCGCTGCGTATCGACAATGCTGAAGAGTTCAGGCGCGGCCGATTCCGCGAATTTCTCGTCGCGCCGTTCCCATTCTATATATATAGGATTGTGTTTTCCGAAATTCTCGAATGAATGATTAATTCGAATATTGCGTTATGGGAAATTTCGAATGAATGAACTTTTCGAATATCACCTTGACAAAAACGTCGAATGAATGAATGATTCGAAAAGTGTTTTCTTCACTCGGATCGAATGAATATTCAAATACTAATTCGGAAAATCGGATATTTTTCGAGTATTCAAATAATCTTCGTTTATTTGGATCTGAGCTACCAAAGATTAAGCAACAGACTTAAATCTGTCTATATGTAGCTTCACAAGTTCTATAAAATGTTACATTTATTACCGACGATTATTCCAATGACAAATTCCACAACAGAAGATTCCTTCACAACAAAATAGTTTGTTGAGCAAAATGAACCACAGTAAATCCATAAGCAGACCTCGAAGTCGGTTTAACATTCCAAAATAACTAACAAGGAAAGTGCTTAGAGTGGTAAACGCATCTGCGAAAACGACCAGTATCGTCAGTATCTTTTTGGCATCCATAGTAAAAAATGCGCAGTATCCCGCTCCGAGCTGCAGGTTCGAACAAGTTATAAGCATTTTTCAAGCTTCGCGAAAAGGCAAGGGAAGAGAAGAGAGGCAATTTCTCCCTGGTGTTTCAAAATTTTTTTGGGGTTCAGCCCAAAACTTGCATGTAAATGTAATCTAGGGTGGTGAACACGAATCTGGAGTCCATTCGTCGAAATTTCGAGGTTCACTGTAGGTTGCGGTAGGTAACATGTCACTTGGGAGGCAAAACCTACTTTAGTGTTTGGAAAATCGACAAACGGACGTTAAATCCGTATTCTCCACCCCGAACAGCCCCCGTACACAAATTTTGAGTAAAATCTGAGACTTTCTCCAAACTACCGTATACCCACAGTAATATACCGTAATTTGCAAAAAATCGATAAACGGACTCCGGATTCGTGTTCAGCACTCCAAATAACCACATAGGAGCAATTTGAGCAATATCTACCGTAGCACTCCGAAAGTCTCGAAAGTGGCGTTTTTCCCTCGAAATTTCCCCGGTTGGAAAGCTTCGAACGGAATTAGCCGAAAGCTTTGGAAAATCGACGAATAAACCACAGATTCGTGATCAGCACCCCGAAAAACCACCCTGAGAGAAATTTAAGTCAAATCTGGAACATTTTCCTAAAATGCTTCCAGAGCCCTGTAATCGGTATGAATCTCTCTCTCCCCATCAGCTATCTTTTCAGGTGACTTCAATGCTCACACGTTCTGTTCTGCGCTTGAGTCCGACGCCAGAGGAAGACGTCGAAGAATGGACTGAGGAGTGTGATCTGGTTATCCTCAACGATGATCAGCCTACTCGTCTCCCTACGGCCGACCTTCTAGCCAGGACATCTCCCTCCTTCCATCCAATCTTTCTGATTCTTGAACATGGTCCACTTCCACAACTCTTTCCAGCGACCACATTCCCGTCTTTCTCCATACTGATCTCTCAAACTCTCTTGCCCCTTATACTGGTATTCGTCAACGTTCTTATCTCAATTTAGGCCTTGCTGACTGGGTCCTGTTCAGAGAGGTTGCGCTCCGCCAGGCAGCTGAATATCCATGGAATGGCGATGTGCACCAGAAATAGCGTCACATATCTGACGCCATCCGGAAGGCTACGAAAGCGGCCATACCTGAAGGACGTGTGAAAAGTTTCTACCCCAATGTCACCAGGGAGATTCTACAGAAGATCAGAACAACAGATGAACAGAGAGCGGAGAATCATTTGGACAAAGGATCTGGACAAGCACAAGAAAGACAGTTGGGAGAAGTTCACTGAAAGGTTGAATTTTAAAGCCGACGGAACAACGGCGTGGAAAGTATTGAGGAAGATCTCTGGCAAGTGCGCCCCATCCTCGAACTCTACCATAGAGTTCGATAACAGCGTCTTAAAATCAGGAAAGGCTGCCGCATATGCTCTTGGCAAAATTTTTTTCATCACACGTACCAAGCGAGGCGTACAAAACAGAGTCACGGTAAGAGAACTAAGCCGTCTGCCGCTGATGAACGCCACTGAGGCCTTTACTCCTGCTCAAGTGGAGAAGGCTATCAAGTAAATGCGGAACTCGAAGGCTCTCGGACCCGATGGTATCTCAGCAGCCATCCTGAAGAAGCTTCCCACGGAACTTCTACCGATGATCGCAGATATCATAAACACTTCTTTCCGAACCTGCACTCTACCCCAAGCATGGAAGACCGCCAATGTGATACCCCTGCCTAAGCCAGGCAAATCGCAAAGCACGGCGAAGGGCTATCGCCCTATTAGCCTGTTATCACCAATCGCGAAACTAGCCGAAAAGGTAATCGTAAGGGACCTGGCAGAGCAGAATGAGGCACAGCAACATCAACATGGGTTTAGAAAGCTTCACTCCACCACCACTGCCCTTCTGGAGATTGTCAGCTATGCGCTCGATGGGTTCAATATCAGAAAGCCTCATGAAACAGTGGTCGTTGCCCTCGATCTAACCAAAGCATTCGATTCTGTTAACCTAGGACTTTTGTCCGAGAAACTATTGAAGTCCTCGCTGCAACCGTGGCAGAAGCGTTGGATCGTAGCGTTTACGAAAGGTCGTCGGGCCAAAGTGCTATTCCAGAATCACGTCTCCGATAGTATACCTGTAGCAGCCGGTGTGCCGCAGGGTGGAGTTTTGTCACCTGCCCTCTTCAGCCTGTATATTGAAAACCTACCTGAGCTTCTGAAGATATAAAAATTGTTGCGTATGCCGATGATATCACCATCATGTGCCGTAATCGTGACATACAGGTAGCCGCAAACAAGATCAGCGACTATCTTGTCGAGCTTAAAACTTTCTCGATAGTATGATGCTCACAGTTTCCGCGGCGAAATCTTCTGTTTCGGTATTCACATCTGACCCAAAGGAACACGGCGCCCAACCTGTTGTCAGGTGGGATGGTGACCTCTTGCCTACAGCGAAATTTGCCGAACTGCTGGGCCTCGTTTTGGACCCATCGCTGAAGTTTCACAAAAATGCTGAACAGAAGCAGGCAATTATCAAGGCAAAGCTTAATGTGTTGAGAGCCCTAGGAGGAACGTCCTGGGGTGGCAGCAGAGAGACAATCTTGACGACATATCGAGCTATTCTGCAGCCTGCATTGGAGTATGCTGCACCTGTCTGGCAGCACATCGTGTCGGACAGTTCCTGGACTAAGATGCAGCGAATTCAGAATGCTGCACTACGAATAGTCACTGGATGTGCAAAAAGCTCACCGATTGAGCACCTTCACGCCGAGGCCCGTATCTTGCCAGTGAAAGAGCATTGTCAGCTCCAGGCTCAGCAGATGTTTATTAATGTCCTTAAGCAGCCTAATCATTCGTCGAGAAGACTATTAAATCCCGTGAGAGAGAGAGATCGATCAGAGTGCCGTTTGCCGATGCTCCGAACAAAGTGAATGTACAGAGATGGACCGACTCTAATCAAGAACGGCTTCGTCTCTTACGCGCGGAGCTTACCCGGTTTGTGAAGGATCATCTCGCCAAAGCGGCCGTCAACCCTATTCTCGGTGATGTGCCGCCCAGGGTATGCGATACCGAGTCCGAGCTCGGTAGGCGCGCCAGGTGTATCCTCGCTTCGTTGGGCTGCGGACATTCTCCATTGCTTATGTCTTACCTGCACAGGATCGACAATAGCCAGCCTGACGTGTGCCCGGACCAGGGATGAGCGGAGTTCCGCGTTTCGCGTTCCGAAACCCGTAGTTTCGCGCATTTTTGGCGTTCCGCGTTCCGAAAACCGCAAAAACGCTGCGGAATGCGAAAATATCAGGTCATCTAGGAGGAAGAAAATGTCAGATAATTTCGGAATTTTTCCGCGTTTCGCGTTCCGAAACCCGCATTTCCGCGCATTTTCAGGCGTTTCGCGCCCGATTTCCGAAACCCGATAAAAAAATTTTATTTCTGAAACCCGAAAACCGATTTCCGAAATTTCATATTTTTGTTCCGCTCATCCCTGGCCCGGACTTTGGAAACCAAGGCCACGACACTAAACGCCTATTTGATTGTCCGAAGAAGCCAACAACGCTCACTACAATAGACTTGTGAACGAATCCAGTGCTAGTCGCCCAGTTTCTCAACTTGTGACGAAACCCCTCTCAGTGGCTGCAAAGAAGAGGAAGAAGACCGTACACCCACCGTTATCTACCGCAATCTGCCAAAACTCAATAAACGGGCCACAGATTTGTTTGAGCATTTCAAATAACCCCAAGAGAAAGATTTATAGCCTCGTGGGCAGCTTGATGAAAATGGGACATATAGCGCAACATTCGACCGACTGTACAAAGAAAGGCCAAGGTTCACAAAGTTGATTTCTTCAGTTACCCTTTGCGAGGTCGACCCTTCTTATTTGGATCTTACTTAGTCAAATTCGAGCAAATCTAGTTAATGATGTCATCTCCAGCTCATTACAACTCACCTTGGGATTTTACAAAATTGGATGAGGATGGAGTGTTTTCAACGGTATGTGGGTATGCAACCGGCAGCCATGATTCGTGGCGAAATGGCAGTATACGTTCTTGCGTATATTCGAATATTGCCACCAAAGTTCGGCCGAATATTCGAAAAATCGAATATTCTGATTTTCCGAATAAACCGAATATTCGAGAAAGCAAATATTCTGTTTTCCGAATAATTCGAATATTCGAAAAACGAATATTTTGATTCTCCGAATAAACCGAATATTCGAAAAAACGAATACTTCGCTTTTCCGAATGAATCGAATATTCGGAAAAACTAATATTTTGATTCTCCGAATAAACCGAATATTCGAAAAAACGAATACTCTGATTTTCCGAATAAACCAAATATTCGAAAAACGAATATTTTGCTTTTCCAAAGAACCAAACATTCGAGAAAACGAATATTTTGATTCTCCGAATAAATCGAATATTCGAACATTCGAATATTTGAAAATTCGAATATTTATTCGAATATTATTCTGATCTGTACTAAAGTATAAAGTATATATATATATATATATTAATATATATATATATATATATATATATATATATATATATATATATATATATATATATATATATATATATATATATATATATATATATATATATATATATATATATATATATATATATATATATATATATATATATATATATATATATATATATATATATATATATATATATATAGTCTTTTGAAACGCGCTGCATGACCTACATGTGAATCGATCTGACAACCGATAGGGCTGATATGCTGCAAAGGGGATGCAATGTGTTTAGATTATCCGGGACAAAAGGCCTATGAAATATACCGTACCCGACATGAGCGACTGGATTATCATCCGCAATGTCCACCAGTTGTTATTTTTCATACAAAAATACGACTTATTACTGGGCGATCTAAAAAGAGCTCTCGAAATTGATTTGTTATAGGCGCATGACCGAACATCTCAAATAGACGGCTTTATACCGAAGCAAAGTACATGAGTAATGAGTAATCCTAAGTTAGCAGCAGGAGTCGCGATTCAAAATCTCTGGAAAGAAAAGTGAGTAAAGCTGTAAGACATGGACCTTCTGTACAACAAAAACCTGTGATAGGAAAATGGAAAAGTGGGACTGTTCGCAGAGACCTTCGAAGTGAGAAAAGTGCTAGTTGTAAGGAGCAAGTTAATGAACATATGGCAACATAAAAATAAGGTGCTAAGCTGAGGAGCTATGGAACATGTTCTTCACTGACTGAGAAGCTGGTTGACCTTTTTATCAGTTTGATTTTCGAATAGTGACGCCTCATATCGTTTTATTTCAGCTGTAATAAAAATAATTATTCAGTGTTGACAGAAGAAGAGTGGCAGTATAAGGTTAAGAGATTCATTCTACCTTCAAACTCCGCATCGAGAACGGGCCGCACCGGTCTCTTCCGTGGACCGGATGGTTCTCTGAATATAAAGCGATCGGACTCAACGTTTGAAAAACACCAGCAAATGCACAGCCGGCACGGATCGCACTCATACTTTGCGTTCAGTGTTGTGCGTTGGCGCAAACTCGGCACGCGCATGCTATAACATATGCGCACTGAATTTGCGCCCACACACAATGACCCACGCAAAGAATCAACGCGATCCGTGACGGCTGTACACTACAACAGATAATTACTATTACCCAAGTTTGTAACATACCCCGCTTCATTTCCCGCGCTATCGAGAGCATTATCGAGAACAAGTTTCGCTACGTTTTCTGTAAGGACAATAAATTACTATACTGCTAGCAGCGTTCAGTTAGGCATGTACCTTCGAAGTTCGCATTCGCAGAATCCAGTTTTTGCTCCTTCGAGTTACATAACCTGTATTAGCGGAATTTGCTCCCGACATCGACACAAAAAACCTCGTCGTAGCATCAATCACTAAGGACAAGCATCACCAAGTTTGAATATGATTCATAACTTCTCTGTGAGTTTTAACCGATGTTAGCCGAGAAATAGCCCACCAGGCACAGCAGCGGCTCCTGGTGAGTTATTCCTCGGTTATTCCTCCAGTTGCGCAAAATAACCAAGCAATACCCGAGAATTAACGAGCGAAAACTAAAAATCAGTTAGACGCGGCTGGCACACAGACACGCGACGCGGCCGCCGCCGGCCCGCCATGCGAGGCCACTAACGGTTAAGCTGTTCCTCCAGAGGCTGAGCGGGGTCCAAGTACCTCAAACCTGGATAATTGAACCGACGGCGGTGTGACATTTATTTATTTATTTAGGTACGCTGTATAATAAGACATACGCTTAAGAGGAAAAAAAAACTAGAACCAATAAACATGAGCTCAGATACGCAAAAAAAAACGCCTATGATTTCAGCAAGAGTTTGGCGTTTCCCCGCTTGAATGTTATCATTGAACTGGAAGTGAGTGTGGTTTTACTTACACAAAGATACGCAGAACCCGCCCTTACCGTGAAGAATTTGCATCTAATTGTGGTTTTCGGCCTCGCAAATGATATTTTCCTTTCCCCACCTCGTTTTTGAGAGGACTATACTGAAGAAATGTGAAAATTTAGCACCAGACATCTCAATCACGCCTCAGAAAAGAGTCGCATACTTCCTTGGAGAATATTATTTCTCGGCTATTTCGTGGCGAACGTGATTTGGCGGCTATTTCTTGACTAGTAGGTGGAAAACAGGCACTCCGTGGCTATTTGATGGTTATTTCTCGGTCAAAACTCTCAGAGTAATGTTGTACGAAGTTTATGACCTACTTTTTACTGCGCTTTCGCTTCCCGGGAGTCGCATCACCTTCACCTCGATCTCCTGCAAAGAGCTGTACAGCTTCGAGCAAACCTAGAGACACTTTATGGAAGCTTTTCGCGCTTCTTTGTGTTGGCAAATCGGTATAATGACAACTACCTGCAACTCAAATATAAGGTTTGAATACAGTCCAGGGCAACGGAAAAAGGCGGTGGTGCGGTTGCGTATTTCATAGCGTATTCTGTAGCCATGGCTGGCTCTGTCCCAAGATTCTCCTTTAAGGAAGCATAGATACACGCTCGTAAACGTGTTTGAGATAACAACGGAAATAAAATCGTATGGCTCAGAACACAACGCCTACGCATTTTCAAGCGTCAAAAAGGATCCACAATGCCGCTACACGAGTGAGAAGTTGGACCCGCCCCTGTATCTGCCCTCCCCCTGTATTTGCTGTTCTCCTCTAAAACAGGAGTGCTGGGCCATTCCACCGTCGGTGACGTTTGTGGATGGAAGAATAGGCACAATAAGTAAACCACATACATCGGCGACGGTGGGAAAGGCCCAGTACCTCTGTTTTGGAGAAGAACGGCAAATCCAGGGGCGGGCAGATACAGGGCGGGGCTAACTTCTTACTCGTGTAGCGGCATAGTGGGTCGTTTTCGACGCTTCAAAATGCGTAGGCGTTGTGTTCTCAGCCATACGATTCCGTTTCCGTAATTATCTTAATCACGTTTACTAGCAGGTAGGCTGCCCTCAATCGATAAGAAAAGAGCTTACAACTTTATTCGTGCTGTGGTTTCGTTTCCTTCGTTTTCTTTCTGTTATTTCTGCGGGTAACTATCTAGAGTAAAGATTTAAGTTGTTTTTGGGTTGTACGTATGGGTGAAAATTTAACGTTTTCAACGTTTTCAGTGCTTTTTTCCCTCAAATTAAGGCAAAACTGTAAGAATATGGCGCCAAAAATGGCGCAAGCAAAGGCGCACCAAAGGACCTCAGTGAACGACATTTTTATTTCTTCCTCAATTTAGAGAGAAAGCACTGGAAACTTTAAGAAAAACAGTATTACCGGTCCCCCTCCCCACACACACACACAATACCAATACACCTGAAGTTTCACTGTAGAGACACGCAGGAATAACACGAAAAAATGAGGGACCACTATGGTATCGCACTTGGCCGAGCCCATTCTTTCGCGTCACAACGACCGTCCTGATTAAGATCCTGGGCTGGTATTCAAATTGCGATGCGGTGCGAAAAAAATGGACGAGGCCAAGTGCGTCATAGTGTCCACCCGTTTGCTACAGCACCGAATTGAAAGAAACTGAAAAAAAAACAATAACCCAGAAAAATTTATCAGTTGTTCCCTTAATCGATTAACGACAATCTCGAAACGGAGCCAGCCATGGCTACAGCCTGCTTAGGGAAAATACACAGCTGAATAACCGTTTTTTTATACTTTGCCGTGGACTATACTCATTTTGAGCATTTGACTTTTGATATGCTGCTGGCTGCGAAAGAATCTGCCAAAAGGATCCAGATAACAACAAGAAAGACCAACGTACCTTTCTCACGCCGCGGTGCTCTCACTCTTTGACGTCGCTTCGAAGGAGAAGGATTCTAAAACCTTGAACTGACCCAAAACCGAAAATCTGCTCTATCCTACGCTAAATGACCAACCTCGCCCTCTACGTCGTTCACGGCTGGCCCTTTATTATCGTCAGGATTTTCCGGATTTGCACTCAGGTTACTGAACTTCAAAGATGATAAAAACGCTAGATTTTTCAGGAATCACAATTTTGAGCTCTCACAGTTTAGATCTTCGTCTCTGCTTCTTTGGACTCGCTGGTGTGCCAATAGGCGGCGGTTTCTTCTCGCCCGAAGCTGACTTCTTTCTTGGAGTTACCGCGTTCTCAATGTCTAGCCCAGAATCAGGGAAGTTCTCTAAAACATCAACTTATTCCAACCAAGAAAATTACAAAACATCTATTGCGAGTTGGCTGCGCTGGGTAATTTCCGTATTGAAAAAAAATTCTGTGATTTTTTTTTGCACTCAAATATTTTTAAAATATGCAGCATAAGGGGTCGAGAAACTTTTCTAAAACACAATACAATTGTTCTGTATTATTCATGTTATAGTTTGAAGTATAAAATCAACGGATTCACCATCCATGTTAGGGTCTGCATATCGTCGATTTCTGGCATATGCGACAGACGACGAGTAAGCTTTGCTCTTTATAGACGATCGGCTCGGACCCTGTTTTTGTCCTTGTACATACGCATTAATCGCATCATCATCAGATTCCTGAAAACTTACTCGCAATTTACCGAAAAAAAAAACAAAGAATGCAACGCGGGTGTCACTATTCGGTGGAAGGAAGCCTATACTTTTGCCCCTTAATTGAAACTACCCCACGTAAAGTACATGTAACATCGGCATGGATCCTGAGGAGACTTTTCGTTCCGTATTCGGGGTTGGCGCAAACATGGTGCACATATGTTATAGCGTATGGCACCGAGTTTGCGCCAACCTTCAACAATGAACGCGAAGTCTCTTCCGGATCCATGTCGACGTTAAATAGGATTGCCTAAGACTCGAACATCTGTACACAAGAATTCGTCCAAATGAAACTTTGCAATAAAATGGGCCGATATATTTCACAATGCGATTATAAAGTCCTGAATTTCGCACAACAGTATGGCTCAAAATTGACCAAAACAAAGTTTTTTTTTCATTTTCCATTTCATCCCTTGGAAGTTTCTGAAATGTTGCGTTTATGCAGTAAAATTGCTAGCTCAATTTCTCTGCATCAAAACTCCCTGGTGGAAAAATTCAGCCGCCTCCGAAGTCAAGCAGGGACAACACTGCTGCACCATCTATTCGCATTAATCGAGAAAAAAATCACCGATTCGTCATCTTCCAGTTGAGCTACATCGACTACCTGAATCTGTTGCCTCATCGACCTGTACAACCTAAAAAAATCTGTTCAACAGGGCTGTATCCGGTGATGGGCCTGTTGCGCCCAATTTTGTACGGTCAAGACATTCAATACCGCCGACAACATTCGGAAAACAGGGTGAAATGGGAAAAGTTGGCAACAAAAGCGTCTTTTACCTATTAGTTGTTTTGAAGTGCTCCAATCAAAATTATTACAGAAACATCCTATTCCACGTGAGCTTTTGGTTATAATAATATCAAGAATGTTTGGAAATTTTCACGAGGAAAGCTTTTTTTGGAGCAAAGTTTCATGATGCTATCACGTGTAAACTCGTGCGCGGTGATTAGAGAAAAGGAACCACCGCGCGCGAATTTATGCGTTATAGCATGACGGAACAGCTTTGCTAAATAAAAGGGGTTTCTTCGTAAAGTTCTTCATTCTTTCTTGATATGATTGAAACCAATAGGTCGCGCTAAAAATTATGTTTTTTTTAAACTTAAATTGGAGCACGTTAAAGGCGGCATACACTCTTGTAAACGTGGTGGAGATATTTACGGAAATAGAATAGTATGGCTCAGAACACAACACCTACGCATTTTGAAGCGTCAGAAACGATCCATAATGACGCTAAACAAGTGAGAAGTTGCCCCCGCCTCTGTATTTCTCCGCCCCTGTGTTTGCGTCCTCATCTAAAACAAGGGTGCTGGGTCATTTCCACCGTCATCGATGTATGTGGTTTACTTACTGTATTTAATGTACCACCCACACACGTCGACGACGGTGGGAATGGCCCAGCACCCTTGTTTTAGAGGAGGACGCAAATACAGGGGAAGAAATAAAGAGGCGGGGGCAACTTTCTCACTTGTGTAGCGTCATTATGGATCGTTTCTGACGCTTCTAAATGTGTACGTGTTGTGTTCTGAGCCACGCAATTCTATTTCCGTAGTTATCTCAATCACGTTAACGAGCGTTTTTGCTGCCTTTTAAAGCAAGTCATAGGCAAAAGACGTTTTTGTAGCCAACTTCACCTTTTTTTTCATCCGTTAGCAGCGGTGTTGTACAAGATCCTACTTGATTGAATTAGCTAGGTCATTTCTCATTCGTCGGCTCAATTCTCTGTTATATGTATAGTGCATATATCCATTAGTTGGCAGCGGTCTTACACCCGAACGATCTATAATGTGACTTCAAGCCTGCTCACGAGAACGCTTCGCGTCGTAGAATCCGATTACGGTCTATGCAGCTGCCAAAACTACTCTGAAAAAAGTTACAGGCGTTTTCCGCCACATTTCCGTACCCATTGTACCTTCCAAAACGCGCACTTTTCTTTGAAGATTCTGGAAACGGACTTCATAATTGGGTTCAGTGCCCAAACCCCCCCCCTAAGCGAAGTTTGGGGGAAGGCCCATTTTATAAACGTTGCGAAAACTGATAGCGTCTTGGACCAGACTTCACTTAAAACCCTCCCAGGTGGGTTTTTTGGGGCGCTGATCACAAATCTGGGGTTTATTTGTCACTTTTCCGAAGTTTTCGACTTGATTCACTCAAAGCCTTCCATGGGACGACAATGTGATGTCAAATCGCGACTTTTGACGATTTCCGGAGTGCTACGATAGATTTGGCTCAAATTCTATCTCTGGCGGTTGTTTCGAGTGATGAGCACGAATCTGAGGTATTCATTTTCAGCAGACTACGCTAGAAAATTTGTATGCGGCGGTTATTCGGGGGTGGTGAACATGAACTTGATGTTCATCTGTCAATTTACGAATTACTAAGGTAGGCTTGGCCCCCTAAATAGCATGGTATATAGCGCAAACTACAGTTGGCCTCAAAATTCCCACAAGCGGACCCCAGATTCGTGTTCAGCATAATAGATTACTCCGTACATACAAGTTTTGAGCCGATACTGAAACTTTTTTCAAAACGCCCTAAAAATTTCATGGGGGTACCGTTGCCTTGCCGCCAGGCTTCGAAAAATACGTTTAACTTTTTCCGAGTGGTTTTAGGCAGCTGCGAAAACCACAATAGGATTCACGCCAAAGAACGTTCTAGAAACGTACTTTTTTCCGGAACGGCCAAGCTGACTGAAAGTAGTTCCCTTGTGGAAGGAACAGCATTTTCATAGAGATGCATTTAAATGCATGTATAATATTGATTTGTATGGAAATAATACTGTTTTAACGGCACATACGAGTTAATTCGAGTCAAAAAGTTATCCTGTACTTCAGCGACAGTGACGCCATCGGGAAGTTGACTCTGCTTTAATTCCATTTCCTTCTGTACGAAAGACATGGTCTGAAATGTCGCAAGCCCTAAATACGGACCGAAAGGGAACTTTCTTCCTAACACTACCTTCAGAATTGGATTTTCCATGACAGATGCAGTGGTTTTCCCAGGCACGTGCTTCTCATCATCATCGATGACATCGTCCGGATTCGGCACAGCATAGCCACGATGACTGACGGGATCAAACTGAAAAAGTTGCATAGCGATTATTGTAAGTGTGATAAACGTCACAATCTCAAATTACTCTATGCTCTACAATAGACGAGCTTTAAAAGAGAGAATATAGCCCAACAATTCCCAACCACTGAATACTAGTTGGGTGAACTCACACATTTTGCGAACGCCGCAACACTGAATGCATCGTCAGCAAACAATTTGTAGACACAGCCGATAGTGTCCAAATGTCGACCAGGCAATAGAGTATTCGTTATAAATTCTCTAAGATCCACAAGATCGGTTGGGGTCACTTGGACCTGAAAATGAAGTGGCAGTACAAAACTGCTGGTTCCAAAGATTAATTCCATAGATCGATTCGGCCAAATCGCAAGAGCAGTGGCCAAATGTGCATGTATTGGATTATTGAAACTACATATCCTTAATTTCGAGGCCAAACTTTGTCTGTGTAGATTTGGGACGCATGCTCGCAGCGCGCGACGACGCATTAAATTGGATGAGGTACAGTCGGAACGAATCGCATTGACCTTTTCGCGCCCTTTTGACGGTGTAGTTTGTGCCAACGCAGACTACACGCTGTAAAGCCTATTCCACACTTCAATCGCAGATCGCCGCGCTGGCATGTTTTGAATACAGAGCGACGTGCGACGCGGTCTCGATCGATGCTCATGGTTATCATCCCGTCGCGCCGCGCGGTGAACTCTGAAAGAGACTAAAACCACGAAACTCTCATGGTTTCTACGCGTGCTGATGCGCAGCGGAGGTAAGAAACATCGAGAGAGTGTTTGACATACGGAGGAGGGAGAAGCAACGCGCGCGCTGTGAGTGATGAGAACTGCGATTTCTCAAAGAGGATACTCTGTAAAGCGTGCACCGAAAATGTCAGTTCGGACCGCGCTGACTGCACCTAATCTCTCCCCGAATCAGCTAAGACTTTTTGTTTACATTTATCTGTTAAACTTCTACATTTGAATTTCTAGGGTTTTTCGTATGTGCATCCTCAGTAAAAAAATAGTAATTCTATTCTCTCATGGCGCGAGCGACGCGCGCGATGCTGCTTCCTCGATTTGACATACGCTCTCTCCATGTCTCTAACCTCACCACCGCACCAGTACGCGTAGAAACAATGAGAATTTCGCGGGTTTACAGCCTGAACGAATAACATGCAATATTATCTGTTGTGGTTAGTGTTCGATTTGTTTCCAGATGCTTTTGCTTCATAAACAGCACAGATGGAGAAGGAGAAGAATGTTTTCGATTTGGATTTTTCTTCACGCCGGCTTCACAGTCGGCATGGATCCTAGTGATACTTTGCATTCCATATTGAAGATTCAGTGCCATATGCTATAACATAGGCGCACCGAGTTTGCGCCACCCTCCAATGTGGAACGCAAGGTATCACTAGGATCCATTCCGACGTTGTGAATTCTGTTATAGGGCCATAACTTCGGTTTTTCTTTCAACTGTAGGCCATGCTTAAGTTTGCTTTATTCAGATCGAACCGAATCCTTCCTGCATCAGTGCTGCTGGTGCTCACCTTTGCAACATAATCGATGGGCTGCGCATAGTAAAACACGTATGTGGCGTATATCCCAAAAGCTCGTTCCTAGAAATAAAGATTTAAGGAGAATCGTTTGACACTCTGAAAGGAGGACACAGCAAGACTCACCGTTAAACTTCTCTCCGTCTCCACGCCAATTTTGGATGTCTTTCTCGGTCTCGCATAATCGAACGCAGATTTTAACAAGATTTCTTCGAACTGAAGGTGGAAACAAATACTTCTCTGTAGCTACCATAGATAAAATCTAGTTCAAATACCTCTACAAGCTCCGAAACACTCAACCGGCCGCAATAAATGCTACTCAACTCGAAGTCGTTTGCCACCTCATGAAATTTCACAAGCCTGGAATCTGGAGTTTTTCAGTGGAATTATTCCAGTAGAGTGAAAAAATGCGAAGCATAGCCTGTTCCGGGAGGACAGGCGGCTTGAGGGTACACAAAAAGAGAACAAGCTAAAACAATCCATGAAAATAATTACTGTCCCATCAGGATCAATCTCTACATGTACGACAGAACGGTGATGTGTTGCCGCACTCCCCAGCGACCTACCCCAACGCGTCCTCCCGGGTCACTTTAACGCTCTCGAGCAACCTGACAGAGCGGAAAAGGCTACACGTCAGAGCAACAGAGGTAAACGTCAGAGCGTCAGACTACAAAGGATAATACTTTAACTTACCGAACAGAACCCTTCCCCTTGAAAGCCTCAAAAAGCATCTCCAAGTCGCTGAGAATACCCGCATTGATCGCTGGCACGGTTGTGCCTGGTGGCATACCTGGGAAATCTGAAGCACCGTTTACTTAGGACGTATATAAGTTACTATAACAAGAATAATCGCTCAACAACAATGTCGGTGCTTTATTATTAGACAAGTGAGTCCCTTAAAGGCAGTGTTCACGATAAAAACTGTATTCCACTTTTCGATGTTTTTGAGTAGGCAAGTCCACTGTCAACATGGGACAATCCAGACGTAGGAAATGGTTTTGAGCTTCACAATCATTAGAAAAGTGACTACGCTTTGTTTCTTGTACCGAAAACTCTGAAAAAAGATGGTCTAATGCACATGCTTGGATGTTAGAACCCTTAGCGACAGAAGATTTTCCAAATTCGGCAACTGTTCCCCAGGTGAAACGAATGGTGGACAACTGTTATATGACGTGGGGGGGGGGAATCCAATGGGTCAGCTGGTCCACGGGATTTTCACCCACTTCCTGTCCGTTTTTCGTCGTTTGGTAAGGTCCGTGGCTTGTTTTCTCAAGAAAAAACATTTGAATCTCACACGCGGCTGGCGCGGTGTTCACGTGCGCCAATCCGCTAGTCGATCCACTGAGAGATGAGCGCAGCTGATCAGCTTACCATACCGCCAGCCTCCGGTGAGATTTCAACTGCCCGCGCCAGCAGTGGATGAGATTTAAATGTTTTTTTTTTCTTGAGGGAACAAGCCACGGACCTAGCTGTACTTCCATCGTTACTCCTCTAAAAGGAACCAAAAGCTTACGTTTCCGCGGAAAAACGGGCAACTTTTTTTTATCATGAACAGTACCTTCTTCTTTGCAGCCACGTAGATGGTTTTGTCATAGCTGAAGAAGCTGGGCGACCAGTAGTGGACTCGTCCATAGATCCATTGTAGTCAGCGTGGTAGGTCTAACCGGACAGTTAAATAAATGTGCTGTATCATGGCCGATAGTACCGCAGTCCGGACAAACATCAGATTTGCTGCTGTCAATCTTGCTGACGTAGGACATGAGCATTGACGAGTGACCGCAGCGCAACGATGCGAGTGTGCATCTAGCCCTTCTTCCGAGTTGAGTCTCGGATTTGCAGACTGGAAGCGGTACTTCTCCTAGTATAGGATTCATCGCCGCCTTCTCAAGATGACAACGTACGAACTTGGTGTGCTCCTCGCGCAAAAGACAGAGTCGTTCTTGCTATAAGTCGTGCCATCTTTGCTAGTTGACCTTGCTTGGAGCATCGAACAATGGCTTTCTTTTGGCTCTCTCTCTAACGGGGTTAAACACTCTCCAGGAATATTGATACAGAATTGTTGGGCTTGGAGCTGACAGTGCTCCTTCACAGGCAATAGGCGGGCTTCGGCATGCAGATACTCGACTGGGGAACTCTTTGCACATCCGGTGGCAATGCGAAGAGCGGCATTTTGTACGCGCTGCATCTTAGTCCAAGAAGATTCTGAAACTAGATGCTGCCAAACCGGTGCGGCGTATTTCATGACTGGCTGGAGAACCGCCTTATACGTCATGAGTAACGTTTCCTTGCTGCTACCCCATGAGGTAACCCCTAGGACCCTGAAAACATTGAGTTTGGCTTTGACGACAACCTGCTTCTGCTCGGTATTATTATGAAACTTGAGCTACGGATCGAGCACAAGACCGAGTAGTTTTGGAAATCGAGCAGCAGGCAGACGGTCTCCATCCCACTCTACCTCCGGATGAGCTCTATGCTCGGATGGGTCCGTTGTGAGGACGGATACTAATGATTTCGATGCGGAGATCTTTAGCATCTTGTCGTCGAATAACCTCTTCAGCGTCTTCAGGTGCTCGTTGATCTTGATGGCGGCTACCTTTCTATCCCGGTCTCGACACATGATTGTTATGTCATCGGCGTAGGCGACAACAGTCTTGATATCCTGTGGTGGTTCAGGCATATCTTCGAGATACAGACTGAAGAGAGCTGGTGATAAAACACCGCCCTGGGGGACTCCAGCTGCCATAGAAATTCTGTTGGAGGCATAGTTCTGGAACATGACTCTTGCCCGTCGACCTTTGATGAAGGCCGATATCCAGCGCTTTTGCCACGGTGGTATTGACGACTACAGAACGTTTCTTGACAGGATTCCTAGGTTAACCGTATCGAAAGCCTTGGTGAGATCCTAAGCGACAGCTACATTGTGTTTTCCGAAATTCTCGAACAAATTCCACAACAGAAGATTCCTTCACAACAATATAGTTTGTTGAGCAAAATGAACCACAGTAAATCCATAAGCAGACCTCGAAGTCGGTTTAACATTCCAAAATAACTAACAAGGAAAGTGCTTAGAGTGGTAAACGCATCTGCGAAAACGACCAGTATCGTCAGTATCTTTTTGGCATCCATAGTAAAAAATGCGCAGTATCCCGCTCCGAGCTGCAGGTTCGAACAAGTTATGAGCATTTTTCAAGCTTCGCGAAAAGGCAAGGGAAGAGAAGAGAGGCAATTTCTCCCTGGTGTTTCAAAATTTTTTTGGGGTTCAGCCCAAAACTTGCATGTAAATGTAATCTAGGGTGGTGAACACGAATCTGGAGTCCATTCGTCGAAATTTCGAGGTTCACTGTAGGTTGCGGTAGGTAACATGTCACTTGGGAGGCAAAACCTACTTTAGTGTTTGGAAAATCGACAAACGGACGTTAAATCCGTATTCTCCACCCCGAACAGCCCCCGTACACAAATTTTGAGTAAAATCTGAGACTTTCTCCAAACTACCGTATACCCACAGTAATATACCGTAATTTGCAAAAAATCGATAAACGGATTCCGGATTCGTGTTCAGCACTCCAAATATCACATAGGAACAATTTGAGCAATATCTACCGTAGCACTCCGAAAATCTCGAAAGTGGCGTTTTTCCCTCGAAATTTCCCCGGTTGGAAAGCTTCGAACGGAATCAGCCGAAAGCTTTGGAAAATCGACGAATAAACCACAGATTCGTGATCAGCACCCCGAAAAACCACCCTGGGAGAAATTTAAGTCAAATCTGGAACATTTTCCTAAAATGCTTCCAGAGCCCTGTAATCGGTATAAATCTCTCTCTCCCCATCAGCTATCTTTTCAGGTGACTTCAATGCTCACACGTTCTGTTCTGCGCTTGAGTCCGACGCCAGAGGGGAAGACGTCGAGGAATGGACTGAGGAGTGTGATCTGGTTATCCTCAACGATGATCAGCCTACTCGTCTCCCTACGGCCGACCTTCTAGCCAGGACATCTCCCTCCTTCCATCCAATCTTTCTGATTCTTGAACATGGTCCACTTCCACAACTCTTTCCAGCGACCACATTCCCGTCTTTCTCCATACTGATCTCTCAAACTCTCTTGCCCCTTATACTGGTATTCGTCAACGTTCTTATCTCAATTTAGGCCTTGCTGACTGGGTCCTGTTCAGAGAGGTTGCGCTCCGCCAGGCAGCTGAATATCCATGGAATGGCGATGTGCACCAGAAATAGCGTCACATATCTGACGCCATCCGGAAGGCTACGAAAGCGGCCATACCTGAAGGACGTGTGAAAAGTTTCTACCCCAATGTCACCAGGGAGATTCTACAGAAGATCAGAACAACAGATGAACAGAGAGCTGAGAATCATTTGGACAAAGGATCTGGACAAGCACAAGAAAGACAGTTGGGAGAAGTTCACTGAAAGGTTGAATTTTAAAGCCGACGGAACAACGGCGTGGAAAGTATTGAGGAAGATCTCTGGCAAGTGCGCCCCATCCTCGAACTCTACCATAGAGTTCGATAACAGCGTCTTAAAATCAGAGAAGGCTGCCGCATATGCTCTTGGCAAGATTATTTTCATCACACGTACCAAGCGAGGCGTACAAAACAGAGTCACGGTAAGAGAACTAAGCCGTCTGCCGCTGATGAACGCCACTGAGGCCTTTACTCCTGCTCAAGTGGAGAAGGCTATCAAGTAAATGCGGAACTTGAAGGCTCTCGGACCCGATGGTATCTCAGCAGCCATCCTGAAGAAGCTTCCCACGGAACTTCTACCGATGATCGCAGATATCATAAACACTTCTTTCCGAACCTGCACTCTACCCCAAGCATGGAAGACCGCCAATGTGATACCCCTGCCTAAGCCAGGCAAATCGCAAAGCACGGCGAAGGGCTATCGCCCTATTAGCCTGTTATCACCAATCGCGAAACTAGCCGAAAAGGTAATCGTAAGGGACCTGGCAGAGCAGAATGAGGCACAGCAACATCAACATGGGTTTAGAAAGCTTCACTCCACCACCACTGCCCTTCTGGAGATTGTCAGCTATGCGCTCGATGGGTTCAATATCAGAAAGCCTCATGAAACAGTGGTCGTTGCCCTCGATCTAACCAAAGCATTCGATTCTGTTAACCTAGGACTTTTGTCCGAGAAACTATTGAAGTCCTCGCTGCAACCGTGGCAGAAGCGTTGGATCGTAGCGTTTACGAAAGGTCGTCGGGCCAAAGTGCTATTCCAGAATCACGTCTCCGATAGTATACCTGTAGCAGCCGGTGTGCCGCAGGGTGGAGTTTTGTCACCTGCCCTCTTCAGCCTGTATATTGAAAACCTACCTGAGCTTCTGAAGATATAAAAATTGTTGCGTATGCCGATGATATCACCATCATGTGCCGTAATCGTGACATACAGGTAGCCGCAAACAAGATCAGCGACTATCTTGTCGAGCTTAAAAACTTTCTCGATAGTATGATGCTCACAGTTTCCGCGGCGAAATCTTCTGTTTCGGTATTCACATCTGACCCAAAGGAACACGGCGCCCAACCTGTTGTCAGGTGGGATGGTGACCTCTTGCCTACAGCGAAATTTGCCGAACTGCTGGGCCTCGTTTTGGACCCATCGCTGAAGTTTCACAAAAATGCTGAACAGAAGCAGGCAATTATCAAGGCAAAGCTTAATGTGTTGAGAGCCCTAGGAGGAACGTCCTGGGGTGGCAGCAGAGAGACAATCTTGACGACATATCGAGCTATTCTGCAGCCTGCATTGGAGTATGCTGCACCTGTCTGGCAGCACATCGTGTCGGACAGTTCCTGGACTAAGATGCAGCGAATTCAGAATGCTGCACTACGAATAGTCACTGGATGTGCAAAAAGCTCACCGATTGAGCACCTTCACGCCGAGGCCCGTATCTTGCCAGTGAAAGAGCATTGTCAGCTCCAGGCTCAGCAGATGTTTATTAATGTCCTTAAGCAGCCTAATCATTCGTCGAGAAGACTATTAAATCCCGTGAGAAAGAGATCGATCAGAGTGCCGTTTGCCGATGCTCCGAACAAAGTGAATGTACAGAGATGGACCGACTCTAATCAAGAACGGCTTCGTCTCTTACGCGCGGAGCTTACCCGGTTTGTGAAGGATCATCTCGCCAAAGCGGCCGTCAACCCTATTCTCGGTGATGTGCCGCCCAGGGTATGCGATACCGAGTCCGAGCTCGGTAGGCGCGCCAGGTGTATCCTCGCTTCGTTGGGCTGCGGACATTCTCCATTGCTTATGTCTTACCTGCACAGGATCGACAATAGCCAGCCTGACGTGTGCCCGGACCAGGGATGAGCGGAGTTCCGCGTTTCGCGTTCCGAAACCCGTAGTTTCGCGCATTTTTGGCGTTCCGCGTTCCGAAAACCGCAAAAACGCTGCGGAATGCGAAAATATCGGGTCATCTAGGAGGAAGAAAATGTCAGATAATTTCGGAATTTTTCCGCGTTTCGCGTTCCGAAACCCGCATTTCCGCGCATTTTCAGGCGTTTCGCGCCCGATTTCCGAAACCCGATAAAAAAATTTTATTTCTGAAACCCGAAAACCGATTTCCGAAATTTCATATTTTTGTTCCGCTCATCCCTGGCCCGGACTTTGGAAACCAAGGCCACGACACTAAACGCCTATTTGATTGTCCGAAGAAGCCAACAACGCTCACTACAATAGACTTGTGGACGAATCCAGTGCTAGTCGCCCAGTTTCTCAACTTGTGACGAAACCCCTCTCAGTGGCTGCAAAGAAGAGGAAGAAGACCGTACACCCACCGTTATCTACCGCAATCTGCCAAAACTCAATAAACGGGCCACAGATTTGTTTTGAGCATTTCAAATAACCCCAAGAGAAAGATTTATAGCCTCGTGGGCAGCTTGATGAAAATGGGACATATAGCGCAACATTCGACCGACTGTACAAAGAAAGGCCAAGGTTCACAAAGTTGATTTCTTCGGTTACCCTTTGCGAGGTCGACCCTTCTTATTTGGATCTTACTTAGTAAAATTTGAGCAAATCTCGTTAATGATGTCATCTCCAGCTCATTACAACTCACCTTGGGATTTTACAAAAAATTGGATGAGGATGGAGTGTTCTCAACGGTATGTGGGGTATGCAACCGGCAGCCATGATTCGTGGCGAAATGGCAGTATACGTTCTTGCGTATATTCGAATATTGCCACCAAAGTTCGGCCGAATATTCGAAAAATCGAATATTCTGATTTTCCGAATAAACCGAATATTCGAGAAAGCAAATATTCTGTTTTCCGAATAATTCGAATATTCGAAAAAACGAATATTTTGATTCTCCGAATAAACCGAATATTCGAAAAAAACGAATACTTCGCTTTTCCGAATGAATCGAATATTCGGAAAAACGAATATTTTGATTCTCCGAATAAACCGAATATTCGAAAAAACGAATATTTTGGTTTTCCGAATGAACCGAATATTCGAAAAACGAATATTTTGCTTTTCCAAATGAACCAAATATTCGAAAAAACGAATAATTTGATTTTCCGAATAAATCGAATATTTGAAAATTCGAATATTTATTCGAATATTATTCGATTCGTACCAAAGTATTATATATATATATATATATATATATATATATATATATATATATATATATATATATATATATATATATATATATATATATATATATATATATATATATATATATATATATATATATATATATAGTCTTTTGAAACGCGCTGCATGACCTACATGTGAATCGATCGACAACCGATAGGGCTGATATGCTGCAAAGGGGATGCAATGTGTTTAGATTATCCGGGACAAAAGGCCTATGAAATATACCGTACCCGACATGAGCGACTGGATTATCATCCGCAATGTCCACCAGTTGTTATTTTTCATACAAAAATACGACTTATTACTGGGCGATCTAAAAAGAGCTCTCGAAATTGATTTGTTATAGGCGCATGACCGAACATCTCAAATAGACGGCTTTATACCGAAGCAAAGTACATGAGTAATGAGTAATCCTAAGTTAGCAGCAGGAGTCGCGATTCAAAATCTCTGGAAAGAAAAGTGAGTAAAGCTGTAAGACATGGACCTTCTGTACAACAAAAACCTGTGATAGGAAAATGGAAAAGTGGGACTGTTCGCAGAGACCTTCGAAGTGAGAAAAGTGCTAGTTGTAAGGAGCAAGTTAATGAACATATGGCAACATAAAAATAAGGTGCTAAGCTGAGGAGCTATGGAACATGTTCTTCACTGACTGAGAAGCTGGTTGACCTTTTTATCAGTTTGATTTTCGAATAGTGACGCCTCATATCGTTTTATTTCAGCTGTAATAAAAATAATTATTCAGTGTTGACAGAAGAAGAGTGGCAGTATAAGGTTAAGAGATTCATTCTACCTTCAAACTCCGCATCGAGAACGGGCCGCACCGGTCTCTTCCGTGGACCGGATGGTTCTCTGAATATAAAGCGATCGGACTCAACGTTTGAAAAACACCAGCAAATGCACAGCCGGCACGGATCGCACTCATACTTTGCGTTCAGTGTTGTGCGTTGGCGCAAACTCGGCACGCGTATGCTATAACATATGCGCACTGAATTTGCGCCAACACACAATGAGCCACGCAAAGAATCAACGCGATCCGTGACGGCTGTACGCTTACAACAGATAATTACTATTACCCAAGTTTGTAACATACCCCGCTTCTTTTCCCGCGCTATCCAGAGCGTTATCCAGAACAAGTTTCGCTACGTTTTCTGTAAGGACAATAAATTACTATACTGCTAGCAGCGTTCAGTTAGGCATGTACCTTCGAAGTTCGCATTCGCAGAATCCAGATTTTGCTCCTTCGAGTTACATAACCTGTAATAGCGGAATTTGCTCCCGACATCGACACAAAAACCTCGTCGTAGCATCAATCACTAAGGACAAGCATTACCAAGTTTGAATATGATTCATAACCTCTCTGTGAGTTTTAACCGATATTAGCCGAGAAATAGCCCACCAGGCACAGCAGCGGCTCCTGGTGAGTTATTCCTCGGTTATTCCTCCAGTTGCGCAAAATAACCAAGCAATACCCGAGAATTAACGAGCGAAAACTAAAAATCAGTTAGACGCGGCTGGCACACAGACACGCGACGCGGCCGCCGCCGGCCCGCCATGCGAGGCCACTAACGGTTAAGCTGTTCCTCCAGAGGCTGAGCGGGGTCCAAGTACCTCAAACCTGGATAATTGAACCGACGGCGGTGTGACATTTATTTATTTATTTAGGTACGCTGTATAATAAGACATACGCTCAAAAGGAAAAAAAAACTAGAACCAATAAACATGAGCTCAGATACGCAAAAAAAAACGCCTATGATTTCAGCAAGAGTTTGGCGTTTCCCCGCTTGAATGTTATCATTGAACTGGAAGTGAGTGTGGTTTTACTTACACAAAGATACGCAGAACCCGCCCTTACCGTGAAGAATTTGCATCTAATTGTGGTTTTCGGCCTCGCAAATGATATTTTCCTTTCCCCACCTCGTTTTTGAGAGGACTATACTGAAGAAATGTGAAAATTTAGCACCAGACATCTCAATCACGCCTCAGAAAAGAGTCGCATACTTCCTTGGAGAATATTATTTCTCGGCTATTTCGTGGCGAACGTGATTTGGCGGCTATTTCTTGACTAGTAGGTGGAAAACAGGCACTCCGTGGCTACTTGATGGTTATTTCTCGGTCAAAACTCTCAGAGTAATGTTGTACGAAGTTTATGACCTACTTTTTACTGCGCTTTCGCTTCCCGGGAGTCGCATCACCTTCACCTCGATCTCCTGCAAAGAGCTGTACAGCTTCGAGCAAACCTAGAGACACTTTATGGAAGCTTTTCGCGCTTCTTTGTGTTGGCAAATCGGTATAATGACAACTACCTGCAACTCAAATATAAGGTTTGAATACAGTCCAGGGCAACGGAAAAAAGGCGGTGGTGCGGTTGCGTATTTCATAGCGTATTCTGTAGCCATGGCTGGCTCTGTCCCAAGATTCTCCTTTAAGGAAGCATAGATACACGCTCGTAAACGTGTTTGAGATAACAACGGAAATAAAATCGTATGGCTCAGAACACAACGCCTACGCATTTTCAAGCGTCAAAAAGGATCCACAATGCCGCTACACGAGTGAGAAGTTGGACCCGCCCCTGTATCTGCCCTCCCCCCTGTATTTGCTGTTCTCCTCCAAAACAGGAGTGCTGGGCCATTCCCACCGTCGGTGACGTTTGTGGATGGAAGAATAGGCACAATAAGTAAACCACATACATCGGCGACGGTGGGAAAGGCCCAGTACCTCTGTTTTGGAGAAGAACGGCAAATCCAGGGGCGGGCAGATACAGGGGCGGGGCTAACTTCTTACTCGTGTAGCGGCATAGTGGGTCGTTTTCGACGCTTCAAAATGCGTAGGCGTTGTGTTCTCAGCCATACGATTCCGTTTCCGTAATTATCTTAATCACGTTTACTAGCAGGTATGCTGCCCTCAATCGATAAGAAAAGAGCTTACAACTTTATTCGTGCTGTGGTTTTCGTTTCCTTCGTTTTCTTTCTGTTATTTCTGCGGGTAACTATCTAGAGTAAAGATTTAAGTTGTTTTTGGGTTGTACGTATGGGTGAAAATTTAACGTTTTCAACGTTTTCAGTGCTTTTTTCCCTCAAATTAAGGCAAAACTGTAAGAATATGGCGCCAAAAATGGCGCAAGCAAAGGCGCACCAAAGGACCTCAGTGAACGACATTTTTTATTTCTTCCTCAATTTAGAGAGGAAAGCACTGGAAACTTTAAGAAAAAACAGTATTACCGGTCCCCCCCCCTCCCCACACACACACACACAATACCAATACACCTGAAGTTTCACTGTAGAGACACGCAGGAATAACACGAAAAAATGAGGGACCACTATGGTATCGCACTTGGCCGAGCCCATTCTTTCGCGTCACAACGACCGTCCTGATTAAGATCCTGGGCTGGTATTCAAATTGCGATGCGGTGCGAAAAAAATGGACGAGGCCAAGTGCGTCATAGTGTCCACCCGTTTGCTACAGCACCGAATTGAAAGAAACTGAAAAAAAAACAATAACCCAGAAAAATTTATCAGTTGTTCCCTTAATCGATTAACGACAATCTCGAAACGGAGCCAGCCATGGCTACAGCCTGCTTAGGGAAAATACACAGCTGAATAACCGTTTTTTTATACTTTGCCGTGGACTATACTCATTTTGAGCATTTGACTTTTGATATGCTGCTGGCTGCGAAAGAATCTGCCAAAAGGATCCAGATAACAACAAGAAAGACCAACGTACCTTTCTCACGCCGCGGTGCTCTCACTCTTTGACGTCGCTTCGAAGGAGAAGGATTCTAAAACCTTGAACTGACCCAAAACCGAAAATCTGCTCTATCCTACGCTAAATGACCAACCTCGCCCTCTACGTCGTTCACGGCTGGCCCTTTATTATCGTCAGGATTTTCCGGATTTGCACTCAGGTTACTGAACTTCAAAGATGATAAAAAACGCTAGATTTTTCAGGAATCACAATTTTGAGCTCTCACAGTTTAGATCTTCGTCTCTGCTTCTTTGGACTCGCTGGTGTGCCAATAGGCGGCGGTTTCTTCTCGCCCGAAGCTGACTTCTTTCTTGGAGTTACCGCGTTCTCAATGTCTAGCCCAGAATCAGGGAAGTTCTCTAAAACATCAACTTATTCCAACCAAGAAAATTACAAAACATCTATTGCGAGTTGGCTGCGCTGGGGAATTTCCGTATTGAAAAAAATTCTGTGAATTTTTTTTGCACTTAAATATTTTTAAAATATGCAGCATGAGGTGTCGAGAAACTTTTCTAAAACACAATACGATTGTTCTGTATTATTCATGTTATAGTTTGAAGTATAAAATCAACGGATTCACCATCCATGTTAGGGTCTGCATATCGTCGATTTCTAGCATATGCGACAGACGACGAGTAAGCTTTGCTCTTTATAGACGATCGGCTCGGACCCTGTTTTTGTCCTTGTACATACGCATTAATCGCATCATCCTCAGATTCCTGAAAACTTACTCGCAATTTACCAAAAAAAACAAAGAATGCAACGCGGGTGTCACTATTCGGTGGAAGGAAGCCTATACTTTTGCCCCTTAATTGAAACTACCCCACGTAAAGTACATGTAACATCGGCATGGATCCTGAGGAGACTTTTCGTTCCGTATTCGGGGTTGGCGCAAACATGGTGCACATATGTTATAGCGTATGGCACCGAGTTTGCGCCAACCTTCAACAATGAACGCGAAGTCTCTTCCGGATCCATGTCGACGTTAAATAGGATTGCCTAAGACTCGAACATCTGTACACAAGAATTCGTCCAAATGAAACTTTGCAATAAAATGGGCCGATATATTTCACAATGCGATTATAAAGTCCTGAATTTCGCACAACAGTATGGCTCAAAATTGACCAAAACAAAGTTTTTTTTTCATTTTCCATTTCATCCCTTGGAAGTTTCTGAAATGTTGCGTTTATGCAGTAAAATTGCTAGCTCAATTTCTCTGCATCAAAACTCCCTGGTGGAAAAATTCAGCCGCCTCCGAAGTCAAGCAGGGACAACACTGCTGCACCATCTATTCGCATTAATCGAGAAAAAAATCACCGATTCGTCATCTTCCAGTTGAGCTACATCGACTACCTGAATCTGTTGCCTCATCGACCTGTACAACCTAAAAAAATCTGTTCAACAGGGCTGTATCCGGTGATGGGCCTGTTGCGCCCAATTTTGTACGGTCAAGACATTCAATACCGCCGACAACATTCGGAAAACAGGGTGAAATGGGAAAAGTTGGCAACAAAAGCGTCTTTTACCTATTAGTTGTTTTGAAGTGCTCCAATCAAAATTATTACAGAAACATCCTATTCCACGTGAGCTTTTGGTTATAATAATATCAAGAATGTTTGGAAATTTTCACGAGGAAAGCTTTTTTTGGAGCAAAGTTTCATGATGCTATCGCAAGTAAACTCGTGCGCGGTGATTGGAGAAAAGAAACCACTGCGCGCGAATTTATGCGTCGTCGCATGACGGAATAACTTTGCTAAATAAAAGGGGTTTCTTCGTAAAGTTCTTCATTCTTTCATGATATGATTGAACCAATAGGTCGCGCTAACAATTATGTTTTTCAAAATTTAGATTGGAGCACGTCAACGGCGGCATACACGCCTGTAAACGTGGTGGAGATATTTACGGAAATAGAATGGTATGGCTCAGAACACAGCACCTACGCATTTTGAAGCGTCAGAAACGATCCATAATGACGCTACACAAGTGAGAAGTTGCCCCCGCCTCTGTATTTCTCCGCCCCCTGTGTTTGCGTCCTCATCTAAAACAAGGGTGCTGGGTCATTTCCACCGTCATCGATGTATGTGGTTTACTTACTGTATTTAATGTACCACCCACACACGTCGACGACGGTGGGAATGGCCCAGCACCCTTGTTTTAGAGGAGGACGCAAATACAGGGGGGGAAGAAATAAAGAGGCGGGGGCAACTTCTCACTTGTGTAGCGTCATTATGGATCGTTTCTGATGCTTCAAAATGCGTAGGTGTTGTGTTCTGAGCCATACCATTCTAATTCCGTAGTTATCCCAATTACGTTAACGAGCGTTTATGCTGCCTTTTAGAGCAAGTTATAGGCAAAAGACGTTTTTGTAGCCAACTTCACCTTTTTTTCCTACGTTAGCAGCGGTGTTGTAGAGGATCCTACTTGATTGAATTAGCTAGGTCATTTCTCATTCGTCGGCTCAATTCTCTGTTATATGTATAGTGCATATATCCATTAGTTGGCAGCGGTCTTACACCCGAACGATCTATAATGTGACTTCAAGCCTGCTCATGAGAACGCTTCGCGTCGTAGAATCCGATTACGGTCTATGCAGCTGCCAAAACTACTCTGAAAAAAGTTACAGGCGTTTTCCGCCACATTTCCGTACCCATTGTACCTTCCAAAACGCGCACTTTTCTTTGAAGATTCTGGAAACGGACTTCATAATTGGGTTCAGTGCCCAACCCCCCCCCCCCCTAGGCGAGGTTTGGGGGAAGGCCCATTTTATAAACGTTACGAAAACTGATAGCGTCTTGGACCAGACTTCACTTAAAATCCTCCCAGGTGGGTTTTTTGGGGCGCTGATCACAAATCTGGGGTTTATTTGTCACTTTTCCGAAGTTTTCGACTTGATTCACTCAAAGCCTTCCATGGGACGACAATGTGATGTCAAATCGCGACTTTTGACGATTTCCGGAGTGCTACGATAGATTTGGCTCAAATTCTATCTCTGGCGGTTGTTTCGAGTGATGAGCACGAATCTGAGGTATTCATTTTCAGCAGACTACGCTAGAAAATTTGTATGCGGCGGTTATTCGGGGGTGGTGAACATGAACTTGATGTTCATCTGTCAATTTACGAATTACTAAGGTAGGCTTGGCCCCCTAAATAGCATGGTATATAGCGCAAACTACAGTTGGCCTCAAAATTCCCACAAGCGGACCCCAGATTCGTGTTCAGCATAATAGATTACTCCGTACATACAAGTTTTGAGCCGATACTGAAACTTTTTTCAAAACGCCCTAAAAATTTCATGGGGGGTACCATGACCTTGCCGCCAGGCTTTGAAAAACACGTTTAACTTTTTTCCGAGTGGTTTTAGGCAGCTGCGAAAACCACAATAGGATTCACGCCAAAGAACGTTCTAGAAACGTACTTTTTTCCGGAACGGCCAAGCTGACTGAAAGTAGTTCCCTTGTGGAAGGAACAGCATTTTCATAGAGATGCATTTAAATGCATGTATAATATTGATTTGTATGGAAATAATACTGTTTTAACGGCACATACGAGTTGATCCGAGTCAAAAAGTTATCCTGTACTTCAGCGACAGTGACGCCATCGGGAAGTTGACTCTGCTTTAATTCCATTTCCTTCTGTACGAAAGACATGGTCTGAAATGTCGCAAGCCCTAAATACGGACCGAAAGGGAACTTTCTTCCTAACACTACCTTCAGAATTGGATTTTCCATGACAGATGCAGTGGTTTTCCCAGGCACGTGCTTCTCATCATCATCGATGACATCGTCCGGATTCGGCACAGCATAGCCACGATGACTGACGGGATCAAACTGAAAAAGTTGCATAGCGATTATTGTAAGTGTGATAAACGTCACAATCTCAAATTACTCTATGCTCTGCAATAGACGAGCTTTAAAAAGAGAGAATATAGCCCAACAATTCCCAACGACTGGATACTAGTTGGGTGAACTCACACATTTTGCGAACGCCGCAACACTGAATGCATCGTCAGCAAACAATTTGTAGACACAGCCGATAGTGTCCAAATGTCGACCAGGCAATAGAGTATTCGTTATAAATTCTCTAAGATCCACAAGATCGGTTGGGGTCACTTGGACCTGAAAATGAAGTGGCAGTACAAAACTGCTGGTTCCAAAGATTAATTCCATAGATCGATTCGGCCAAATCGCAAGAGCAGTGGCCAAATGTGCATGTATTGGATTATTGAAACTACATATCCTTAATTTCGAAGCCAAACTTTGTCTGTGTAGATTTGGGACGCATGCTCGCAGCGCGCGACGCATTAAATTGGATGAGGTACAGTCGGAACGAATCGCATTGACCTTTTCGCGCCCTTTTGACGGTGTAGTTTGTGCCAACGCAGACTACACGCTGTAAAGCCTATTCCACACTTCAATCGCAGATCGCCGCGATGGCATGTTTTGAATACAGAGCGACGTGCGACGCGGTCTCGATCGATGCTCATGGTTATCATCCCGTCGCGCCGCGCGGTGAACTCTGAAAGAGACTAAAACCACGAAACTCTCATGGTTTCTACGCGTGCTGATGCGGAGCGGAGGTTAGAAACAGCGAGAGAGTGTTTGACATACGGAGGGAGAAGCAACGCGCGCGCTGTGAGTGATGAGAACTGCGATTTCTCAAAGAGGATACTCTGTAAAGCGTGCACCGAAAATGTCAGTTCGGACCGCGCTGACTGCACCTAATCTCTCCCCGAATCAGCTAAGACTTTTTGTTTACATTTATCTGTTAAACTTCTACATTTGAATTTCTAGGGTTTTTCGTATGTGCATCCTCAGTAAAAAAATAGTAATTCTATTCTCTCATGGCGCGAGCGACGCGCGCGATGCTGCTTCCTCGGTTTGACATACGCTCTCTCCATGTCTCTAACCTCACCACCGCACCAGTACGCGTAGAAACAATGAGAATTTCGCGGGTTTACAGCCTGAACGAATAACATGCAATATTATCTGTTGTGGTTAGTGTTCGATTTGTTTCCAGATGCTTTTGCTTCATAAACAGCACAGATGGAGAAGGAGAAGAATGTTTTCGATTTGGATTTTTCTTCACGCCGGCTTCACAGTCGGCATGGATCCTAGTGATACTTTGCATTCCATATTGAAGATTCAGTGCCATATGCTATAACATAGGCGCACCGAGTTTGCGCCAACCTCCAATGTGGAACGCAAGGTATCACTAGGATCCATTCCGACGTTGTGAATTCTGTTATAGGGCCATAACTTCGGCTTTTTTTTCAACTGTAGGCCATGCTGCTTTATTCAGATCGAGCCGAATCCTTCCCGCATCAGCGCTGCTGGTGCTCACCTTTGCAACATAATCGATGGGCTGCGCATAGTAAAACACGTATGTGGCGTATATCCCAAAAGCTCGTTCCTAGAAATAAAGATTTTAAAAGAATCGTTTGACACTTTGAAAGGAGGACACAGCAAGATTCACCGTTAAACTTCTCTCCGTCTCCATGCCAATTTTGGATGTCTTTCTCGGTCTCGCATAATCGAACGCAGATTTTAACAAGATTTCTTCAAACTGAAGGTGGAAACAAATACTTTTCTGAAGCTACCATAGATAAAATCTAGTTCAAATACCTCTACAAGCTCCGAAACACTCAACCGGCCGCAATAAATGGTACTCAGCTCGAAGTCGTTTGCCACCTCGTGAAATTTCACAAGTCTGAAATCTGAAGTTTTTCAGTGGAATTGTTCCAGTAGAGTAAAACATGCGAAGCATAGCCTGTTTCGGGAGGACAGGCGGCTTGAGGGTACACAAAAAGAGAAAAAGCTAAAACAATCCATAATAATAATTACTGTCACTTCACAATCAATGTCTACATGTACGACAGAACTTTGATGTGTTGCCGCACTCCCCAGCGACCTACCCCAACGCGTCCTCCCGAGTCACTTTAACGCTCTCGAGCAACCTGACAGAGCGGAAAAGGCTACACGTCAGAGCAACGGAGGATAATCATTCACTACAAAGGATCATACTTCAACTTACCGAACAGAACCCTTCCCCTTGAAAGCCTCAAAAAGCATCTCCAAATCGCTGAGAATACCCGCATTGATCGCTGGCACGGTTGTGCCTGGTGGCATACCTGGGAAACCTGAAACAACGTTTACTTAAGACGTAATAGGTTGCTACAACAAGACTAATGGCTTCACAACAATATCGGTGTTCTATTATACGACAAATGGGTCCCTTATAGGCAGTGATCACGATAGAAATCGTGTACTAGTTTTCGAAGTTTTTGAGTAGGCAAGTCCACGAGGCAAAGGATAATATGGAAAAGTTCTCAAAAAACTCTCAAATATCCGAGAAACAGAACTGTTTTAAAAAAATTTCTAAAATTATATTTGCCCTGTGTGTTGCTTCGCGGGACTGTGGACTTTTGAACAATCCAGACGCAGGAGATGGTTCTGAGCTTCACAATTCTTAGTGAAATAATTTTGCTTTGCTTCTTGTACCAAAAACCTTTAAAAATGATGGTCTAAAGCGCATGTTTAGATGTCAGAATCTCGCGATAGAAGATATTTCAAATTCTGCAACTGTTCCACCGATGAAACGAACGGTGGACAACTGTTATAGGACGTGGGCGGGGTCATCCAATGAGTCAGCCGATCCACGGGATTTTACCCACCTCCTGTCCGTTTTTCGTCGTTTAGTAAGGTCCGTGGCTTGTTTTCTCAAGAAAAAAAAACATTTGAATCTCACACGCGGCTGGCGTGGTGTTCGCGTGCGCCAATCCGCTAGTCGATTCACTCCCCGCGCCAGCCGCGGATGAGATTTAAATGTTTTTTTTTGAGGAAACAAGCCACGGACCTAGCTATACTTCCACCATTACTCCTCTAAAAGGGACCCAAAGCTTACGTTTCCGCGGAAAAACGAACAACATTTTTTTATCGTGAACAGTACCTTTGAGGTATTGTCTTGTGCCCATACAATATACCCATGCAGTTTGAATCTTTCTGCTCATCTATTTTTTTACACTTCCATTTTCAACTGCTGCGATTATGAAAAATGAATATGAGCCACTTCGTAGCCAGTGCGCTGTCAGTGAGCGATGTAAGAGGCGGTACAACCGGGAAAAAGTGATTAGTGTTGCTACCTCCCAAGTAAGGCTCCCAAATTCATTCCCTCTTGCTGCCCGAATTACCACAGTATTGATCCGAAGTCCAGCTACACACATTTTTGTGATAATTTATCCATCACCTTCATCATAGGAATGAAGGAAAAGCAAATACTATCTCTAGTGATTCTCGGCCCCGAGCCGTACCGATAGGAATCGGAGCCTCGTTCTCCCAATGTATGGCGCACTGTTGTATTTGTTTGGGCGAACTGGAGCAGCACGGACAGGAACAGCAATGGCTGCTCCGATTCGCCCGAACAAATACAGCAGTGGCCCGGACAGCAACAGAAACCGACCCGCATATTGGGAGAACGAGCCGAACTGCTCTTATATGCTTTGTCCTATACTAAGACTTATAAGGGTATGTATCTTGCTAATCCATCGAACTCCTAGTCAAAGCATCGGGTTAGGCTTAGCAACCCCTAACCTGAAGGCAACATACACGCTCGCAGGTGTTTGAGACAAGGACCACAGTTGGGTCGTACGACTCCACATAGAACGAAAACTCCATTGGCAGTGTCAAAAACGAGTCAGATATATCGGATTCGAGCCTTATGGGGCCAAAAAACGTGCAGTCTCCACCCACTTTCTTTACAGTTGCCGCCCATCAGTACAAACTCATCCGAATTGATTGCTCGCATACGGTTATTTTGGCAAGTTGTTTGTGCTTCCAGTGAGGTAAACGTTCTTTGACAGGCCGCAGATACTTTTTTCCATCGTGAAAGCTGCCTTTCAGCTCAGATCTTTAGAGGTAAGGTTTAACGAGTATCTCCTCAGAAAAAAATTCGTAACCTTCAAACGAGAGATAAAACAAGGATAAAACAAAACTCTGAATCTCATCGGTCAACGCTAACAGTGCGATGGTTGTTCTCCCTTGCGGTAAGGAATCAGTGACCCGACTGAATTTTCAGGGGTTACTGAAAGTCATCTATCGATTGGATTCACTTCTACAGTCTTTTATTAATTTTTTGCAAAAAAAAATTCCAGAAAGTCGATAAAATTCTACGGCGGTGATTTCTGTTGCTACGGGATACTCAGAAACGCACAACTGTCAGGTTTGACCACTGATTTTCTTTAAAAAAAAAACTACTGGAATACCATCACACTGCTAGCGTTGACCAGTGAGATCTCAGAAACACACTGGGTCCGACCGCAGATTTCTGTCGGGTCGAAACCCTTTCCGTTCTCGCCCCTCACTTCTTCCAACTGAGACGACGTGGGGGAGAATTTATTCCCCTCCATGTCTCCGCACTTGGGACTACGTGGAGGAACAATGCTGAAGGGTCGGACCCGACAGAAATCTGGGGATGGACCCCGTTCGAGCTGGGTTCGGACCAGGGGTGTGCGGAAATTTTTAAAAAATTTCCAGAAAACAGAAAACAGAAAATCGAGTTTGTCAGAAAACAGAAATCAGAAAACAGAAAGGCCAAAACGGCCAGAAAACAGAAAACAGAAATCAGAAAACAGAAAAATTTCAGAAAAAAATACTCATTGCATTTTAACTTTTTTTCAAGTGAAGAGAGGATGTAACTCTGAATACCTTTGCCATACTTAAAGTATAATTACTGCGGAACTGCACAGATGACCTATAAGGCATTGGTAGTCGCGATGTCGCGTCAATGACGGATATAAGGTCATTAAAGACACGCTGATAGTCTTGGCCGAGAAATAGGCTCAACAACTGATCCTGTCGAGCAGATTCTCGAGTATTTCTTGATTATTCCTTGGCTGCTAGGTGGCTGCGGCCATGTTGTTCGCGAAATAATCGAGGAATAACCGAGAAAACATGGGTAGTTTAACCGACGGCGGTGTTGACATCCAAATCTGACTCAACAATGCGTCTTACACTCCCCTTTGAGAGCATTCTTTCGCGGCTGTTTCTCGACGACCATTAATTGACGCCTAGTTCGCGGCAACCAGCTATTCTCTGAACACGACCTTGTTCTCGGCTATTGCGCGAAAATCAGGCATTTTGTGGTAATTTATCGGCTATTGCTCGGCCAAAACTCTCAGAGAACTCACCCGTATGGTAGAACGTCAGCAAAATAAGGGTTGCATCCTGGGACAGACATCGGGTTCAGACCCTCGCTGTGTGCAGCAGCTGCTGCGAACAACTAACTGCAGCAGCTGCTGACAAGGGGAAGTTGAATTCGTGCTGCTGACAAGGGGAAGTTGAATTCGTGCATTTCCTAGGATGCTACCCCTATTGTGCCAAAGTACTACCCTACGAGTGCGTTAGCAGGGTTACCGGTAAAAACGATTGTTGAAATTTCTTTATAAGAATGCAGGTCTGGCCATCACAAAAGTAAAAATAAGTGACAAGTTGCATGGAAAACGCACAAAAGCAAGTAAGAACGGCTAAATGGTAGGTGTACGCACACCCCCAACTAACAGGTTTTTTATAAATGCATATTTTCCGCCTTCTATTTTGCCGCTAAAAAAGTTAGTAGTCTCTCGATGTCTAGCAGCTACTTTAACTGCAGAATAAAAGACTACAAAACAAGCAATTGTAGAAATCTTGGGCGGGCTGAGACCCAGCAATAGCTTGTTTTTGAGCGTTTTTTCTCCGACTTTCCACTTATTTTCACTTTTGTGATGACCAGGCCTACCTTCTCAAAAAGATACCGCAATTAACTTTTATATCGCGAACCCTGCCCTTAACACCAATCGTACATTGAATACAAATAGTACCTCGTAAAGGACTAAATAAGCTGCGCTGTTCCACAGATCCGGATTTCGTTCATTTTTTCTGATTTTTCTCTGTTTTCTGCAGATTTTCCAGAAAACAGAAATCAGAAAACAGAAAGGCCAAAACGGCCAGAAAACAGAAAACAGAAATCAGAAAACAGAAATTTCCGCACACCCCTGGTTCGGACCCGGCGAATGTCTGAGATACAGAGGCTTGTGGAAAAAAATCTTTTTCCATGAGGAACCATGCATGGCCACTGAACCAACAAATATTCAAAAAAAAAAACACAATTTATCAAAAACTTGAGTGCAGGAAGGGTGACTATAGCACATGAATACAGCTGCAGTCAGCTGGTTTACGCTGGGCCAACACTCGTGCGCACGCCGGGCGGGGCTGACGCTCACCACGCACGCATGGGCGGTTACTCAGGAATTTCTGATTAAGTTACGTGCGAATTAAGGGCTCTTAACATGTTACCCGCAACTTATCTTTCCAATTTTATGTTACATGTTATCTTCAACATAGTGAATATTTTGCACGGTGCGAGTTGACCTATAGCCTTGCTCCCTCATTTTGAGCCGGTCGAAGTAAGGCTTATCGGTCTTTAAATGTCATAGTCTCCTTATCACTGTTATATTTGGCCATGATCGACCGATCCGCTGCTTGCTCCTCCCGGACTCGTCCGAGCAAGCTACGCTTTACATGTTACATAAGGTGTTCGCTTGTAACTTCAATGTGTTATTTTATCGCACATGTAACTTATCTACGCCGCAGGCGTCTCCAAGGGAACTATACGACGCACTACTGAGGCACGACTCAGATGTGTGCACCGTCGTCGGATCAATTACCCAGGTTTGAGGTACTTGGACCCGCCCAGCCCCTGGCAGCCCCAGGTGGCGCTCGACTGCATTGCGCGTCGAATCGTCGGCCGCGTCACGTGTCGGTGTGCCAGCCGCGTCGCATGTCGGTGTTAGTTTACTTATAACAACATTTCAAGTTACTCCCAATGTTCTGCAAATGACGTATAATATTTATGCAAGTCGTGCGTGACTTTAATCGAAAATTATGGCAAGTTACGCGTAACATCGTCCAGTTACATGTGAATTCGCAGTTGGTTGCGTGAAGCCATCACGCAGTTTGCGTCGAAGTGTCAGATAACTTGTTCAGAAATTCCTGAGAAGTCGCGTTCGGACAAACTTTACGATTAGTAACTAACATTCGCCGCAGAATGTTTCATCGGATCGATGGCTTTTCTGCAGACAGAGACAATGCGCGCAGCATACATAAGCACTCAGACACGCAGACTGCCCGGGCAAACATCGATCCGACGGAGACTTCAGCGTCGACTATGGATACTACAATGAGGACGCTTTTACAGATGACAGATCGAACGGATTTCGGATGAACTCGTTCGTTTTTCATTTCGAGCGAGCGAATTTGGAATGAATTTGTACATTTTTTTATTCCGAACAAAGGTAATTCGATCAAATGAGTCATTTTTTATTCCAAAAAAACGAATTCTGAATAAATTCGATTTTTCAAAACGAACGAACGATTATTCGAAATTCAAATAATTGAAGGTCAAATAATCTGAGCATTTGTAGCAATACCCCGCTCCTTTTTTTCAGCAACATTCTGAAAGGCGGTTTCGAGCGTGTTCGGAGAAAATTGTTTCAGATTTGGCTCAAAACTTTTTTCTACATATTATTTGGGAGCTGATTACAAACCTATGGTCCATTTATCAATTCTTTAAAGATTTCAGCTGATTTGCTTCAAATCTCCCCATTGAAAGAATTTCGCTGGCCAAAGACCACTTTTGGGGACATCCAGAATGCTACGATAGAATGGCCACAAAAACCCCATAGGGTTTGATTGGACTCCACAACACAAATCTGAGGTCCGTTCATCCATTTTCCTCTGATTACGGTATTTTCCAGTGGGTATACTGTACTGTGGTCAACGTCTCCGATTTGGCTCGAAAATTCTCTGTGGGTTTTTTGCGCGACGAACACGAAATTGAGGTTCATTTGTCCACTATCGCAGTACTAAGGTACTATATAGTCTACAGCAATGTTAGTCGGACCTGGTGAGGTTGCGGACTCGTCCTAACATACGGTAGTTTGTTAGTGGTATCACTCATTTTTCGGAACAGCTTTGATAGATCGGTGAGTCTGTGTGTTTACCGATACGACTACACCTGTGGAAGCAATGAAAACAGGTAAAAATGTGAGAGAGGAAGCCGAAACTCACCGACCAATTTTATTTATTTCGAAAAAATGAGTGATAACACTATCAGGCTACAGTATGATAAGAAAAATCCGCAACGTTACCAGGTCCTACTTCCATTGCTGTAGACTATATATACAATAACATGTAGTAATTCTCGGAAACTTCGCACCTCAGATTCGTGTTCAACACCGTTAATTTCCTCAAAATAGAAAGTTTCGAGCCGAAGCCGGATTTTTCGGAACAGCATTCAAACACCGGGATGATACCTTCACCTTTTCGTGTGCAATATGATCATTTTATTTAAATTCTCCGAGGGATTTAGGAGATCTCAATCATCGCATTATTTGCGTACTCTCACACACCTACAAAAACGAAAATATTGAAGCAAGTTACACGTCACTTTAATCAATAATGATGCCAAGTTACATGCAACATCGCTTCAAGTTTGCGAATCCAGATAGTTGCGTGAAGCCATCACCCAACTTGCGTTAAAGTCGTAGGAAACTTGTTTGAAAACTCTCCTAAGTAGGGACGACGCAGGTCGGCGTAGGATTACTAGGGACGATTCAGTGCGGCTGCCGGCCGACAATGACGGGGACCTAAGAGTATGCCGCTTGCGCGCCATCACAAGGATGCAAGAGTTGTACGCAGAACTGTGGGCACACGCACTCAGACAACGGGAGCGGCGGACAGCCGGCGAAAATTCGCTAGTTGCTCAACAGCTGGAGGACAACTGGCATTTAGCTGGCCAATGGCAATTACGAGGCCGACAGTTGACATACACTCATCATGTCCGGTAGTGCCAGCGGCGGACGGCTGGTGAATATGTGGCAGTTGCCTAGCAGCTGGGTAACAACTGACATTTAGCTGGCAATCGGCAATTACGAGACCGACAGCTTTGCCTAACAGCTGGGTAATAGCTGGCGATCGGCAATTACGAGGCCGACGGCTGACTCATTCTTGACATCTCAATCAGTGCCAGCGGCGGACGGCTGGCGAATATGTGCCAGTTGCCTAACAGCTGGATCATAACTGACATTTAGCTGGCAATCGGCAATTAAGAGGCCGACAGCTTTGCCTAACAGCTGGGTCATAACTGGCGATCGGCAATTACGAGGACGACAGCTGACTCATTCTTGACATCTCAATCAGTGCCAGCGGCGGACGGCTGGCGAATATTTGCCAGTAGCCTAACAGCTAACTGGCATTTAGCTGGCAATCGGCAATTACGAGGCCGACAGCTGACTCATTCTTGACATCTCAATCAGTGCCAGCGGCGGACGGCTGGCGAATATTTGCCAGTAGCCTAACAGCTAACTGGCATTTAGCTGGCAATCGGCAATTACGAGGCCGACAGCTGACTCATTCTTGACATCTCAATCAGTGCCAGCGGCGTACGGCTGGTGAATATGTGGCAGTTGCCTAGCAGCTGGGTAACAACTGACATTTAGCTGGCAATCGGCAATTACGAGACCGACAGCTTTGCCTAACAGCTGGGTAATAGCTGGCGATCGGCAATTACGAGGCCGACGGCTGACTCATTCTTGACATCTCAATCAGTGCCAGCGGCGGACGGCTGGCGAATATGTGCCAGTTGCCTAACAGCTGGATCATAACTGACATTTAGCTGGCAATCGGCAATTAAGAGGCCGACAGCTTTGCCTAACAGCTGGGTCATAACTGGCGATCGGCAATTACGAGGACGACAGCTGACTCATTCTTGACATCTCAATCAGTGCCAGCGGCGGACGGCTGGCGAATATTTGCCAGTAGCCTAACAGCTAACTGGCATTTAGCTGGCAATCGGCAATTACGAGGCCGACAGCTGACTCATTCTTGACATCTCAATCAGTGCCAGCGGCGGACGGCTGGCGAATATTTGCCAGTAGCCTAACAGCTAACTGGCATTTAGCTGGCAATCGGCCATTACGAGGCCGACAGCTGACTCATTCTTGACATCTCAATCAGTGCCAGCGGCGGACGGCTGGCGAATATGTGCCCGTTGCCTAACAGCTGGGTCATAACTGGCATTTAGCTGGCAATCGGCAATTACGAGGCCGACAGCTTTGCCTAACAGCTGGGTCATAACTGGCGATCGGCAATTACGAGGACGACAGCTGACTCATTCTTGACATCTCAATCAGTGCCAGCGGCGGACGGCTGGCGAATATGTGCCAGTTGCCTAACAGCTGGTTCATAACTGGCATTTAGCTGGCAATCGGCAATTACGAGGCCGACAGCTTTGCCTAACAGCTGGGTAATAGCTGGCGATCGGCAATTACGAGGACGACAGCTGACTCATTCTTGACATCTCAATCAGTGCCAGCGGCGGACGGCTGGCGAATATGTGCCAGTTGCCTAACAGCTGGGTCATAACTGGCATTTAGCTGGCAATCGGCAATTACGAGGACGACAGCTTTGCCTAACAGCTGGGTAATAGCTGGCGATCGGCAATTACGAGGCCGACCGCTGACTCATTCTTGACATCTCAATCAGTGCCAGCGGCGGACGGCTGGCGAATGTGTGCAGTTGCTAACAGCTGGGTCATAACTGGTATTTAGCTGGCAATCGGCAATTACAAAGGCCGACAGCTGACTCATTCTTGACATCTCAATCAGTGCCAGCGGCGGACGGCTTGCGAATATTTGCCAGTGACCTAACAGCTAACTGGCATTTAGCTGGCAATCGGCAATTACGAGGCCGACAGCTGACTCATTCTTGACATCTCAATCAGTGCCAGCGGCGGACGGCTGGCGAATATTTGCCAGTGACCTAACAGCTGGGTCATAACTGGCATTTAGCTGGCAATCGGCAATTACGAGGCCGACAGCTGACTCATTCTTGACATCTCAATCAGTGCCAGCGGCGGACGGCTGGCGAATATTTGCCAGTAGCCTAACAGCTAACTGGCATTTAGCTGGCAATCGGCAATTACGAGGCCGACAGCTGACTCATTCTTGACATCTCAATCAGTGCCAGCGGCGGACGGCTGGCGAATATGTGCCAGTTGCCTAACAGCTGGGTAATAACTGACATTTAGCTGGCAATCGGCAATTACGAGACCGACAGCTTTGCCTAACAGCTGGGTAATAGCTGGCGATCGGCAATTACGAGGCCGACGGCTGACTCATTCTTGACATCTCAATCAGTGCCAGCGGCGGACGGCTGGCGAATATGTGCCAGTTGCCTAACAGCTGGATCATAACTGGCATTTAGCTGGCAATCGCCAATTACGAGGCCGACAGCTTTGCCTAACAGCTGGGTAATAGCTGGCGATCGGCAATTACGAGGCCGACAGCTGACTCATTCTTGACATCTCAATCAGTGCCAGCGGCGGACGGCTGGCGAATATTTGCCAGTAGCCTAACAGCTAACTGACATTTAGCTGGCAATCGGCAATTACGAGGCCGACAGCTGACTCATTCTTGACATCTCAATCAGTGCCAGCGGCGTACGGCTGGCGAATATGTGCCAGTTGCCTAACAGCTGGGTAATAACTGACATTTAGCTGGCAATCGGCAATTACGAGACCGACAGCTTTGCCTAACAGCTGGGTAATAGCTGGCGATCGGCAATTACGAGGCCGACGGCTGACTCATTCTTGACATCTCAATCAGTGCCAGCGGCGGACGGCTGGCGAATATGTGCCAGTTGCCTAACAGCTGGATCATAACTGACATTTAGCTGGCAATCGGCAATTACGAGGCCGACAGTTTTGCCTAACAGCTGGGTAATAGCTGGCGATCGGCAATTACGAGCCCGACAGCTGACCCATTCTTGACATCTCAATCAGAGCCAGCGGCGGACGGCTGGCGAATATGTGCCAGTTGCCTAACAGCTGGGTCATAACTGGCATTTAGCTGGCAATCGGCAATTACAAGGCCGACAGCTGACTCATTCTTGACATCTCAATCAGTGCCAGCGGCGGACGGCTGGCGAATATTTGCCAGTGACCTAACAGCTAACTGGCATTTAGCTGGCAATCGGCAATTACGAGGCCGACAGCTGACTCATTCTTGACATCTCAATCAGTGCCAGCGGCGGACGGCTGGCGAATATGTGCCCGTTGCCTAACAGCTGGGTCATAACTGGCATTTAGCTGGCAATCGGCAATTACGAGGCCGACAGCTTTGCCTAACAGCTGGATCATAACTGGCGATCGGCAATTACGAGGACCACAGCTGACTCATTCTTGACATTCAATCAGTGACCTAACAGCGGCATTTAGCTGGCAATTACGCCGACAGCTTTGCCTAACAGCTGGGTAATAGCTGGCGATCGGCAATTACGAGGCCGACAGCTGACTCATTCTTGACATTCAATCAGTGCCAGCGGCGGACGGCTGGCGAATATTTGCCAGTAGCCTAACAGCTAACTGGCATTTAGCTGGCAATCGGCAATTACGAGGCCGACAGCTGACTCATTCTTGACATCTCAATCAGTGCCAGCGGCGGACGGCTGGCGAATATGTGCCAGTTGCCTAACAGCTGGTTCATAACTGGCATTTAGCTGGCAATCGGCAATTACGAGGCCGACAGCTTTGCCTAACAGCTGGGTAATAGCTGGCGATCGGCAATTACGAGGCCGACCGCTGACTCATTCTTGACATCTCAATCAGTGCCAGCGGCGGACGGCTGGCGAATATGTGCCAGTTGCCTAACAGCTGGTTCATAACTGGCATTTAGCTGGCAATCGGCAATTACGAGGCCGACAGCTTTGCCTAACAGCTGGGTAATAGCTGGCGATCGGCAATTACGAGGACGACAGCTGACTCATTCTTGACATCTCAATCAGTGCCAGCGGCGGACGGCTGGCGAATATGTGCCAGTGACCTAACAGCTGGGTCATAACTGGCCTTTAGCTGGCAATCGGCAATTACGAGGCCGACAGCTGACTCATTCTTGACATCTCAATCAGTGCCAGCGGCGGACGGCTTGCGAATATTTGCCAGTGACCTAACAGCTAACTGGCATTTAGCTGGCAATCGGCAATTACGAGGCCGACAGCTGACTCATTCTTGACATCTCAATCAGTGCCAGCGGCGGACGGCTGGCGAATATGTGCCCGTTGCCTAACAGCTGGGTCATAACTGGCATTTAGCTGGCAATCGGCAATTACGAGGCCGACAGCTTTGCCTAACAGCTGGGTAATAGCTGGCGATCGGCAATTACGAGGCCGACGGCTGACTCATTCTTGACATCTCAATCAGTGCCAGCGGCGGACGGCTGGCGAATATGTGCCAGTTGCCTAACAGCTGGATCATAACTGACATTTAGCTGGCAATCGGCAATTACGAGGCCGACAGTTTTGCCTAACAGCTGGGTAATAGCTGGCGATCGGCAATTACGAGCCCGACAGCTGACCCATTCTTGACATCTCAATCAGAGCCAGCGGCGGACGGCTGGCGAATATGTGCCAGTGACCTAACAGCTAACTGGCATTTAGCTGGCAATCGGCAATTACGAGGCCGACAGCTGACTCATTCTTGACATCTCAATCAGTGCCAGCGGCGGACGGCTGGCGAATATGTGCCCGTTGCCTAACAGCTGGGTCATAACTGGCATTTAGCTGGCAATCGGCAATTACGAGGCCGACAGCTTTGCCTAACAGCTGGGTCATAACTGGCGATCGGCAATTACGAGGACGACAGCTGACTCATTCTTGACATCTCAATCAGTGCCAGCGGCGGACGGCTGGCGAATATGTGCCAGTTGCCTAACAGCTGGTTCATAACTGGCATTTAGCTGGCTATCGGCAATTACGAGGCCGACAGCTTTGCCTAACAGCTGGGTGATAGCTGGCGATCGGCAATTACGAGGACGACAGCTGACTCATTCTTGACATCTCAATCAGTGCCAGCGGCGGACGGCTGGCGAATATGTGCCAGTTGCCTAACAGCTGGGTCATAACTGGCATTTAGCTGGCGATCGGCAATTACGAGGACGACAGCTTTGCCTAACAGCTGGGTAATAGCTGGCGATCGGCAATTACGAGGCCGACCGCTGACTCATTCTTGACATCTCAATCAGTGCCAGCGGCAGACGGCTGGCGAATGTGTGCCAGTTGCCTAACAGCTGGGTCATAACTGGCATTTAGCTGGCAATCGGCAATTACAAGGCCGACAGCCGACTCATTCTTGACATCTCAATCAGTGCCAGCGGCGGACGGCTGGCGAATATTTGCCAGTGACCTAACAGCTAACTGGCATTTAGCTGGCAATCGGCAATTACGAGGCCGACAGCTGACTCATTCTTGACATCTCAATCAGTGCCAGCGCGGACGGCTGACGAATATGTGCCAGTTGCCTAACAGCTGGGTCATAACTGGCATTTAGCTGGCAATCGGCAATTACGAGGCCGACAGCTGACTCATTCTTGACATCTCAATCAGAGCCAGCGGCGGACGGCTGGCGAATATTTGCCAGTGACCTAACAGCTAACTGGCATTTAGCTGGCAATCGCCAATTACGAGGCCGACAGCTTTGCCTAACAGCTGGGTAATAGCTGGCGATCGGCAATTACGAGGCCGACAGCTGACTCATTCTTGACATCTCAATCAGTGCCAGCGGCGGACGGCTGGCGAATATTTGCCAGTGACCTAACAGCTAACTGGCATTTAGCTGGCAATCGGCAATTACGAGGCCGACAGCTGACTCATTCTTGACATCTCAATCAGTGCAAGCGGCGGACGTCTGGCGAATATGTGCCCGTTGCCTAACAGCTGAGTCATAACTGGCATTTAGCTGGCAATCGGCAATTACGAGGCCGACAGCTTTGCCTAACAGCTGGATCATAACTGGCGATCGGCAATTACGAGGACGACAGCTGACTCATTCTTGACATCTCAATCAGTGCCAGCGGCGGACGGCTGGCGAATATGTGCCAGTTGCCTAACAGCTGGTTCATAACTGGCATTTAGCTGGCAATCGGCAATTACGAGGCCGACAGCTTTGCCTAACAGCTGGGTAATAGCTGGCGATCGGCAATTACGAGGACGACAGCTGACTCATTCTTGACATCTCAATCAGTGCCAGCGGCGGACGGCTGGCGAATATGTGCCAGTTGCCTAACAGCTGGGTCATAACTGGCATTTAGCTGGCAATCGGAAATTACGAGGACGACAGCTTTGCCTAACAGCTAGGTAATAGCTGGCGATCGGCAATTACGAGGCCGACCGCTGACTCATTCTTGACATCTCAATCAGTGCCAGCGGCGGACGGCTGGCGAATATGTGCCAGTTGCCTAACAGCTGGGTCATAACTGGCATTTAGCTGGCAATCGGCAATTACGAGGACGACAGCTTTGCCTAACAGCTGGGTAATAGCTGGCGATCGGCAATTACGAGGCCGACCGCTGACTCATTCTTGACATCTCAATCAGTGCCAGCGGCGGACGGCTGGCGAATATTTGCCAGTGACCTAACAGCTAACTGGCATTTAGCTGGCAATCGGCAATTACGAGGCCGACAGCTGACTCATTCTTGACATCTCAATCAGTGCCAGCGCGGACGGCTGACGAATATGTGCCAGTTGCCTAACAGCTGGGTAATAACTGGCATTTAGCTGGCAATCGGCAATTACGAGGCCGACAGCTGACTCATTCTTGACATCTCAATCAGAGCCAGCGGCGGACGGCTGGCGAATATTTGCCAGTGACCTAACAGCTAACTGGCATTTAGCTGGCAATCGGCAATTACGAGACCGACAGCTTTGCCTAACAGCTGGGTAATAGCTGGCGATCGGGAATTACGAGGCCGACAGCTGACTCATTCTTGACATCTCAATCAGTGCCAGCGGCGGACGGCTGGCGAATATTTGCCAGTAGCCTAACAGCTGACTCATTCTTGACATCTCAATCAGTGCCAGCGGCGTACGGCTGGCGAATATGTGCCAGTTGCCTAACAGCTGGGTAATAACTGGCATTTAGCTGGCAATCGGCAATTACGAGGCCGACAGCTGACTCATTCTTGACATCTCAATCAGTGCGAGCGCCGGACCGCTGGTGAAAATGCACCTTTGCCTGAAAGCTGCGTAATAACTTGCATTTAGCTCGCAGTGGCAGTCGCACCTCGAATGCACCGAACGCTAACCATCAGGGCTGTGCGGCAAAAGAATTTAAAATGTCGGCAAACGACAACGGCAACGGCAAACCCCAAAAATGGCCGGCAAAACGGCAAACGGCAAAAGCTGGTCTGTGCTATAATACACCCACATTTGATAAGTCGTGTGGTGAACCATGCAATATTTGCCAGTTATCTGGCGTTTAACTAGTCTTAGGGGAAACCTCATATATCAAAAGCCACTTGAGAACCTCAGGTGATCAGAGAATTACAGTAGCGCTGTACTGTGTGATAGTATACAGTGCGTTGCAAAATTATACGACATACCCCGATTTCCGCGGTTCTTATCTTCGCGTCAATTAAAGAGACAAACGGTAAACGACAATCGATGCAGCACCTTCGAAAACTTCTGGGTACGAATCTTCATGATATTAGAGCCACTAGCAGGAAACTGGCAATGGAAATTGTCGAAAATGGCCGTTGCAAAATTAAACGACATAGCTGACGTTCTCGCAGGAATTTCTATTCTACACCATCTGTATCAGTTCGCTCATGGTGAGAACCACTAGAAACATCGAGTTATTAGTCTTCAGAAATGTCTTGGTGCTGAACCACTTCGAAAACTCTGTTTCGTATCTTTCAACCCAGCTTTTTGTGAACGCCCCTTTCAATCTGCGCCCATTCGCCTATAACGGCTAGTTTCAGCGGAGCCACACGCTCGTATTGTCTGTTCTGGATGTAGATTCAAAGCCCAAGATCACCTCATACATTTTCCACAGGGTTGAGGTCCTGCAAACCGGCCGCCCATTCTGACAAATTGGCAGGATCGGCCTGAAACAAGCATGCGTTGTCCTACTGACAAGAATTGAAGGCGGAAACGGACTAGAAAGAAATGGAAATGATTTTCCGGCACATTCTGATAATCTGTGGAGTTCATAGGTCATGTCGCTATTAGCTTGTCCAGCTTGAAACCCCACCTGGATACGGGTCAATGCATTATTCGTTCTCCTCCGAAATTTCTACTCAAGGATATATTCGGGTCCTTTTGTAGATCTCTCCAATGCTTGGAATGCTCAGTCAAAAATACATAATGTAGTAGAATTGATCAAGCTCCTTCGGATTGCTCTTGCTTTCGGCCGATGAAAGAGGATTTCGAAGGATCCACACAAGGACCCGAACTTGTCCTTGAGTAGGAACTTTGGAGGAGAAAAAATAGTGCATTAACGCGGATCCAGGTAGGGTTTTGAGCTGGACCAGATTTTCGCGACATGGCCTATGAACTCCACAGATTATCAGAATGTGCCGGAAAATCGTTCCCAATTCTTTCTAGTCCGTTTCCGCCTTCAATTCTTGTCAGTAGGACAACGCATGCTTGTTTCAGGTCGATCCTGCCAATTTGTCAGAATGGCCGGCCGGTTTGCAGGACCTCAACCCTGTGGAAAATGTATGAGGTGATCTTGGGCTTTGAATCTACATCCAGGACAAACAATACGAGCGTGTGGCCCCGCTGAAACTAGCCGTTCTAGGCGAATGGGCGCAGATTGAAAGGGGCGTTCACAAAAAGCTGGGTTGAAAGATACGAAACAGAGTTTTCGAAGTGGTTCAGCACCAAGACATTTCTGAAGACTAACAACTCGATGTTTCTAGTGGTTTTAACCATGAACGAACTGATACAGATGGCGTAGAATAGAAATTTCTGCGAGAACGTCAGCTATGTCGTATGATTTTGCAACGGCCATTTTTGACAATTTCCGTAGCCAGTTTCCTGCTGGTGGCTCTAATTTCATGAATATTCGTACCCAGGGGTTTTCGGGGTGCTGAATCGATTGGCGTTCACCGTTTGTCTCCTTAATTGACGCGAAGTTAGGAACCGTGGAAATTGGGGTATGTCGTATAATTTTGCAACGCACTATAGAGGCCTCTCTCGAGTTCAACTAGGCCGTTTAGTTGCGCGACCCAGCCTAGTCGATCCGAGCACGTGCAGCAAAGCGTAGGCAAGCTTGGTGCGGTGGGAGTGTACGCCGACCCAAAGACTGTGGCCGATACCGGTACCACAATCAGGTGGGAATAGATGGATGAATACGCGTTGATTGGTCGGCATTTTCGGAGGAAGATAGTCCATACCGCGATCAGCAGCGCGCGGTTTAGGTTATGAACGGAGTCACTCACAATTTTTACTGTTAGTAACAAGTAGTAGGCTCAGGGTTCCTTATTTCGCTCATCTAAAACTACGCTCAAATTGTTTCCTTTTTGAAGGTACAGGATTGGAGTGAGACTAGTCTAAATAAATTAGACTCTTAAGCCCCTTTCACAGTCTGCCGGACGACGCCGTCCGACACGTTGAAAGTGAGTCGCAGTGAGAGGGGAACTGCGGTGAACAACCGTCAGTTCCGACTCTCCAGTACAAAATGTAAGGCGAAAACAACACGTTCTAACCCGTTTAAACTTGATCCGTGTCGATGATTTCACCGCACTGAGACGTCGGTCGGCCGACACCGCAGTGCGGGGTGCACTGACGCCGCAATCCTATCTTATAACATGCCGGACAGCTTCGTCCGGCAGACTGTGAAAGACACTTTATAACGTGTCGGACGGCAACGTCCGGCAGACTGTGAAAGGCGCTTTAGCCATCCCACTTGACCATGCCCATTTTTTCGCGCCGCCGCGCACTTTGAGAACCAACCTAGGGTTTTCCTCCCATTCCAAAATTAGTAGAGTAGAAGCGGAACACAAAAATGGGCGTGGCCGGGTGCCTCCCCCCTCGCTGCGATAACGATAACACCGTCAACCCTTCGTATCAGCTAATGATCTCGAAATCAAAAATGTTATTAAACACAGCCTTTAACGACCGCTGTGAACTTTGTTCAATTTTTAGAAAGCCGGACAAAGTGTTTCCAGAATTGATCATTATTCTGCCCCAATTATTGCCATCAGCCAACCAACCGACGATAAGCGGGCCTATTTTCACTAGTTCTCAAGTGGTTCATATGTCTAAAAAAAGATGCTTTCACGTCAAAACTTCTGTACCATTTGTTTTTGCAATTTCGGAACTTGCAGGAATCGGTATGCTTCTGAAAGAGCTGTTCTGCGATCTCTGCATTTCTAAGGAGTTAAACATTTCATGATTAAAAAGAGACATTTGGAGGCTCCCAACATAGAACCTAAAAAACTCCTCCGATAACCTAATCAAAATATCTTCATTAGTTACAGGATCATTGGGTACAATTACCCATTAAATGAGCTGGAACTAGTAGCTGGATCTAGCCAAAATAAATATTTGTTGCAGCTTCGAATCGCTGACCAAAACAGAAACTGAGGTGAGAGCGCAAACCAGGCCCTGTTGTATTAACGCATTTTCGCCGAAAATTGGCCGTTTTAAGCGAAAATTTCGGCAAACGGCAAAGGCAAACCCCAAAAATGGCCGGCAAACGGCAATCGGCAATTGCCGCAAACCCCTGCTAACCATCCAGTGGCAGTCGCTTGGCAAAGAGCCGTCACATGGCTGGCACTCGAGAGAGTAAACGACTCCTCACGTTTTAACATGTTATAGTTTGATCACTGATTTCGTTGATAAGCCCAGCCGGTATATAAGGCGATTCACTCCTATGAGTGCTCCCTCGGCACTTTGATGCCGACCCTGGAAGGTGACCAGGCGTGCGTTCCAAGAATGTTCCCACGGCGCCGTGGGAACATTCTTGGAACGCACCCCTGAAGTCACCCTACGGAAGCCAGCATATTTTTGAAAACACCAGAGGGGAAATTCCCCATGGCTTGGAGAGGGGGAAGGTGGGGAGGGTGCTTCACCTCATACCGTTGCGTAGGCGACCTCCTACGCAACGATCTGCTCTGAGGGACCCATGTCGGCCCTTCGGTCTGCCAAGAGACTGGCGGACAGCACTCAAGTGATTGATCAAAAGTGAAACTGCCAGGTAGCAGCCCACAGGCTGCCAGCAGTCGGCCAGCGTCCTGGCGGACTGCCGGCAGGGTTCTGACGGACCGCAGTCCAAAGCTTGGCGGAGACCGGGAATGGTTTTTGCTCACCAGGTGAATGCCGACGGTCCGGCAATTCCATTGTCTGAGAGGATCCGAACTTATATTGCATCGCTTTCCCTTTTTTTTTACTTCGAAAACACATTTTGACGGCAAAGAGCGCTGTACATGTGCGCCTCCGACAGAGGGGCAAAAACACAAAACACTGCGCTGCGCAGTACGAAACGTTTAAAAACGTTATCTACGCTTACACGGAGCACGAAAAGCATTCTGAGCCTTCTTGGAAATTACTGGCCCATTTTTCATAACTGCATAGCGAGCTGAAAATGGATTTTCACGAAAGCCCGATGACCGTGGACCAGAAAAAAACCGAGTTGACTAGATGGATCAGGTGGTTGGCTTAGACTGGTTCCTAATAAGAGTAGAACCACAATGCATCTACAGCAGAAATGAGAAAGAATAGTTTTCAAAATTTCAGAGGACGGAACGACACATTCAATTTCGGAAAGCGGAAATGGGAAAGTCAAAAAACCATCAGAAATCAGGCTATTGAAAATGAGCGATTACCAGATTCTGGATCACCTAGAGCGGTATTTCCGATTTTCTTTCGCAATTTCAGGCGTTTTCGGAAAACGAAAATCGCATGGCCGAATACCATCAGAAATCGGAAATTCCGCTCATCCCTGATCTACAGTATATCACGATTGTTACTGCGAAAAAACACAATCAAGGAACAAACCCCACTTTCTTCAGAATCTCAACAAATCCTCGTTTCACAACTACAACGGACTTAATGTGAATACCACCTCAAGAGTCTCAAAAATGTCAACTGCTACTCAGAGGGAGACACAATCCCTTGTAGAACAGATACTCTTGCGCCGAGAAAAGACAAATTGTGAGAGAAAGTTTTCATTTATGCTATGATATTGTCAATTTAAGTAAGATAAAGCGGAACCACGTAGTCTCAATTGATAGAACTCTATTCTAAAACCCATTGTCTAAATGACTGATAACGAATGGCATAAGAAATACTTAGATTATACAAAATGTACAGAAACAAATATCGCGCGACAGCTTCTACATATATTAGATTTGAATCACAAAAGGGAGCACAGATAAATTTTTGGAAACAAATGCCAGCACCGTATATACCGATTTCTGGCCAAGAACGCTGTTAATATGAGAAAGAGAAGAGCACGAGCAATCACAGTAGTCATGAAATTTGGTAAACAAGAAGGTAGAAAGCTCTAATAGAACAACTGATTGCAAAGATGACAAGTTCGTTAATAACAGAGATGATATGATGATGTCAATCAGACCAATGATCTATCATAGAAGATCAAATCAAATGAAATATTGTTAAACAAATGTCATTTATTAAAATTAGGATTTGAGAAACCCGACTGTGCATTTCGCATAAACTGTAATATATCCTTCTTCGTTATGATTCCCAGCACTTTTCCATTCTTCGTGACTAAGACCTGAAAGTGGAGTGAATATTAGAAAGAAAATATTGACCATATGCCATATGGAGCGGACACCGCTTAGATCAAATCAAGCATGTTTTTCGTACTAAGGTTATTCCAAAAATAGGAGACTATGTTCTAGACCTTTTTACCCATGGAGAAGAGGAAATACCGATGATCGGAGAAGCTTACAAAGTTAATCTGACGACTGGGAACCTCCTTGAGATCAGATTTACCTACGGATCTGGGAAGGAGGCTTCCAAACATAATCAACATGTCTTCTCCAAAGCGAAAAATATCGGATTGCTAGAAGAGTCGAGTGTGAGACGTTTAGGCCCAAAAGCTAGAGCCCAGACAGGACAGAGGGAGGAGTGAGAACTAATTTAACGTTAAGAATTATCGCTTATGTTTTACAATTTTCAGTTCAAATGTTCTTTTTGGCATATATGAGGCTTTTCACGCTTTGACAATCTTCCCCTATGCGAAAGAGATTCACATTAAGCCGTAGAGGAAGTTTTAGGCACCGATAATCCTAGATCGTCTCTTGATCTCTTCTAATGAGCAAGCACGAGGTATGGAGCACAATACTTTTGCTCAGCCCCCTCCCAGCATGATCTTGACATTATGACACTGTCGCTGATTTGCTCAGACCCCCATCAGATACTTTCAGTGACTTCTCACATCGTTCTCTCTCGAAACCTAAAGGTACTCAGGAAGTCGGAGCTCGCCACCCGCGCGCATTTTGGGCCTGGCTCGCCACCCGCTCACCCCTCATTTCGAAGTGCCCGCCACCTGCTACTCCCTCTTCTTCGCTCGCAACCCGCTATGGGTATAGCGGGTCGCGAGCTGTTTGCTAGCGAATCGCCCGCTGAATTGCTATCGTCCTTTAATGTGTTTCGCAACATTTCCCGAATTTTCTCCTACACCTTACCATTCTCATCATTTTTCTGTTTCTGTTTTTGCTTGATTTGTTTTTGAAATACTGTGGAGCTCAAACTTGATATAGACATATTTTCAACGCGCCGAATTTGTGCCAACTTTCAATAGGCAACAAAGTGTAAGCGCGATCCCTACCAACTTTATTTAGGATTGCCTTCAGTTTGAAAACTTACCCAATTCTATTTGAAAATCCACCTCTCGGGCCCTTCAACGCTCCCGATTTGGATGGGGAAACCCCAATTTGGCACAGACGACTATAAACTGCCACCAGCACAAAATTCTCACGGTAAAGAAAACTGATGATACCAAATTGATAAAGGGTAGGGTACAAAAGAGATGGAGAGCGGTGTGTCTTCATTCGCGCACCGTCCTCCTTCAGGGGCCAGTAGTTGAGGCTCTACACGGACTATAATGTAGGAAAACAGCACGAAAAGTTTTCAAAATGTCACAGCACCTGCGGGGTAAACATGGAAAACTCTTGAAGGAAAAACCATTACACTTTCGTGAGAATTTTGTGCCGGTGGCAAATTATAAACTTGTATTCGGCACTTAGCTCCTGGTGAGCTCAAAAAATAGGCGCGCCTTGGTTGTTCTACAACGCTGTAGGGTCATATTTCACATGCTGTGGAGGTGAATACAATTTTCGAATACAACCATAAATTTCGCCCACCCCTGAGCTCCATAACCCTGGGAAGTTCGAGGTACGATCTGCGCCCACGTCATAATTGATGAAAGCCTTGAAAAAAGGAAAGATAATAACGGGCTCCGCGACTATTTTGCAAATGTGATAGCCGAAGATCCCGGGTGCTGGAATCCGTTCTGCGGAATGAGGGTAAGATTACTAGGCTTTTCAGTACTATCAGATGAAAATCATAAACGTGATTTACATGTATCTATATTTTTTGAGAGGCATGGAAACTCCAATAACAGTCAGTGCTCGTCAAGTGGCTCGGAGCAGTCCCCAACTCCAGCGATGCTAGTGGGCAAACTGGAAAACCGGGCAGTTCTATCATTGGCTGGATAATTTCAATATTCGATCAATATGAGCACCATAGTTAGAACGCGATTCAGGAAATTGTGGTCTCGTTAATGAGAAGTATTGCGTCTATTTGTTATGATTTCCTAGCGGGAGCACTTGAAGTTCTGAGAATGTGTTAATTAATTTGAAAGCGATTATTATGAATCTGTGATAATTCTTGTATGTCCTGGCCCTCTGAGTCTTTTTTAAAATATGTGCTGTTACAGGGAAAATAACCGGTGCCATCGCAGCAGAGGGGGACGCTACGATATCGTACTTGACAACGCCCATTTTTCCATGCCGCAACGACTCTCCTGATTTTGAAATGGGAGCAAAACGTTGAGTTGGTGTTTTGTATGTGCGGCACGGAAAAAGAGGCGTAGCCAAGTGCTATACCATTATCCCCCCCCCTTTCAGGCGGTAACGTCGGACAGCCGAAAGCTCAAGTATGGCATGAATTTCAAGCGGAAGCCCTAATCAAGAGCTCGCCACCCGCTATCATTCCGTCGGCGACCAGCGCAAGGCGAGCGCGCCGACGTGGAGTTGCGAGCGCGCCGCCATAATGTGGTGAGCGGGTGGCGAGCGCCAGCATGCAAGTGCTCGCCACCCGCTACCGTTCCGCTCGCGGGCCGCGCGAGGTGCTGCGCGCCGCCGAACTTTTGGTTAGCGGGTGGCGAGCTCCAACTTTCTGAGTAGGTGGTTCATTCCGTTATTTGCTCACACTCCCCCCCCCCCTGCTGCAAGGCACCACACCCCCGGATGTGAGGGAAAATTTCTAACCACAAAACGGAAACGGATTTAAAATTTGGTCGAAGAAAAACACCGGATGAGCTAGAATGGAAAGGAAGGCGGAGAACGGAAACCTGGAAACAGATATTTCCGCAAATCCTTGATCACAGCGCACGCCAAAACCTGCCTCATTTTTCTATCCATCGAGGCTGTTTTACTTCACAGAACATTTGGACCTTTAGACGACCAGATCATACAATCAAAAAAAAATTAACGGAATTTCTTAAATGAGACAATTTTCGGATGTTTCTAGAAAAAGATCCTGAAAATGACGATCTCTGTCATACCTTCATGACCCCGAGAACTTTTAATCACTCAACTTCATAGTTGAGTATTTGCGACAATACCTAGTATGTATTAGCAATATGCAACTTAAAGTTCTCTGTTCGGAAACGATAACGACTTATAAAACGAATGATCAGGCACAGGCTATCACTTTTTTTGCTGGCTTCTTTTTCACAGCACCTGTGGGCTTTTTGGCTAACGATTTACCCTTTGCGATCAGAAAAAAAATCAAAAGATAATTAATTTGTAACTCATACATCATTATTTTGTGAGATTCGAAAAAGTGTGCAATTCAATATTTGAAGAAAAAGGCCAACTGGCAAAATAAATATCACTAGATAACACACGATCCATATTACCTGACAAGGAAGTTTGATGCCCTAAATTCGTTGGAATTTATAGATTTTTGGTTGCCAAACTGCCTCTGCTTTTTTATGTTGAATCCGAAGCAGATTCAGTTTTTAGGGTAGTGATAAACGCTACTTCACAAAGGGATAGGTTTTCGAAAGGGTATACTAAAACTTGATTAATGATCCCAGACGAACAGAGGGAAATTCGTCCACCCAACATTTGGCGCATAAAATTTCTCAACAGCCCAATAATAATAAGTCCAAGACCAAAGCTGGCACTTTTCAAAGAAACCCTACCAGTATTCAAACCAAGCAGGACCTCTTGATCATTAACGCTTTCAAACAACATTTCACGCTAAACGAAGAATTTCTTTCTCGATCTCAACAATATACAGTCGATTTCAGAAAACCTAAACGCATGTTTGCAGCGATGCGGTCTGCCGTGGTAAAACATCAAAGTTCAGAATGGAATTTAGTAGTGCCCCACAGCTCCGCTGATTACTCTGCGGAGCAAACATTTTCGGAGACCTCTACGAAATGAAATCCAGATTTAATTCAAAAAACATGGACCGAACTGATACTTTTGAGTTGATTAGGTCATTTTTTTCTGACCATCATGCCAGCTTTAGCTTTAAAGGCATCGCACGCTCAGAAAACTGTATATTATTTTTTCATGTGCTTGGCCTCTCTAGTGAACAAAAATGTTGAAGGGGCATGAAAAACCCTCATTTCTAAAGAAAAGTCAATCGGAACACATAGTAAATATAAATTTGAATTTCACGCCAAAATCGCTCTTGAATTTTTTCTGCGTTTGAGGCCTCGTCACCGTCATTTTCGATGTTTTCTGCATGTGGAGTTTGTGCCGTAACTGTTTCTCATGTCGTTTGACGGTCGCATCCACATTCTATGGAGAAGTGATAGATGACTGGTAAGAACTGGTGGCGGATCCTCATCTTTAACCCCCTCCAACCTCATTACCCTTGGTTTTTCAAGCGCAAACTCACCGATGTGGTGTACCGGGCTCAATCATAAAATTGAGCGTGAAAAATAGAAAGTGATTTACAGCGCGAACGATGCATCCAACATGACGCGCTAATGGAACAATGCATATGAAGCATATCGATTCACCGTCGATATGGATGATAAGAACTGCGTCGCCTGGTCTGTTGCCGGAAGTATGAACTCGTCATATCGGTCTCCCACTTTCTCCGAATCGGACGTTTTTGAGAGCGAATTCGGCATAATTTGAACTGAACTTGGACAGATTTCGAGCCGGAAACGATGGTTTGCCGATGAATGACTGGACTGTTTAGGAAAGCAGAAACAGATCACAATTAAATCCATGGCGGAGAAATAGGCACAACAAGAAATTGACGAGAAAAATCGAGAACAACTCGAATTCCGCTCTTCACTATAACAAACCTCTCCTCGAAAAAGGATAGGACACTTACCGTTGTGGTCAAAAATGGATGCGTACCTGCAGACAGCGCGAGCGGTCGCGCGCGTCGTGGCACACATCAACTACTTTTGATGGGACGAACGATGCGACAGGGTCAAGCGGTGTTGTGCGTAGCGAAAATTCTAGTCCGGAAATGAAGGTTAGGGGAGATCGCAGATATTTTGGTTCAAAAACGAAAATTTGGTGGAGATATCCCCGAAATTCTCGATATTTTTGATCACCAAAAATTGTAGCATTGCTCTGGTTTTAGACGCTAGAGCCCGGCTTCTGAACGGGTTTTTGGCGTCCGACAGTTTTAGTAATGAAATATAAACTGCCCGGAAATCGCGCCTAGGGGGGGGGGGATGATCGCGAAAATTTTGAATTTTGGAACAAGTAATTTTGACTGGGGATCGCTCTGATTTCGAAAAATTACGCAACGCCCCGCTTGACCCTGCGATGCGAGCTGAGCGCGCTCACTCTCCCAATAAGCGCACCCAATGCGTGCCGCGACGCGTCAGCTGCAACCCGCTGGTGATCGATGACCTTGGGACCCGACTGTACATTTCTGCATATTACATGGTACTAACATGTACTATTATGGAAACCATTGTTTAGACTTCCAAGTGTGTGCTTCAATAGAATGGAATAATTCGGTTGGAAGCGCTCTTTTCGGCAACGCAGCCTATTTTTTCACCATTATTTCTAGAACCATATTATTGAAAATTTTGTGCATTTCGAGTAGTCTAGAGACATGAACATTAAAATCCCGATGCAGTCGACTGGAAATATCCAAGTTTGATAGGATCAATCATGTGCGTTTCTCATATTACTGAGGCATTACTACATTTGAACTGTTCAGTGCTTACCTGCCGGAGACCGAGTTTCCTAAACATATCAATCACAGTTTCCATGGGCGTCTGATCCGTGACAGTCATTGGAGCCTTGAACGAAAATAGCAATCAAAATAGCAGAATTAGACTTTATTTCGAATAGAAACTCACGAGATCAATAATTTTCCTGAGTCTGAGGGGAGCTGGACCTCCCGCTGTTGATTCGGGAACTTGATTAGTAAAATAAGCAATAGAATCTGTTACGACGTATGGTTGCGTTTTCCGTGCCGCGTGCAATGCAAGTTGTAGATCACGACTGAAACAAATAGCGCTTCAGAATAAGGGTCTCGACAAAACGATTTCAAACAGGGCAGTCGAGTTATGAAATGACGGTCGCGAAGCAAACGAAAGACAAGTGAGTTACCGCGGTGAAGGAAAGCCTCATTCGGACTTTTTCAAGAATGATTTTTTGGAAAAAGTTAGCGACGGCGCTCAATCACTTTTTACCTCGTTTTTTTAACACGAGTGTGTTTTTAACACAATAAAGAAGAAGAAGAAGACGATGAGTGCTCTCTTTGCCTGAAGTACTGCACAGGGTAGAAACAGTCTTCGAGTTTTCACTGGCGAAAGATCAGGGATCCATTGCAACAACAATGCCCAAAAAACGGCTAAAAACGAGCCACGATTAGACTGTTCTGTCCCTATGTTCGAATGTGGTATTCCAATCCCGCCCCATTCCTCGCTAGTCACCGAGAAAAAGGGCGGGGCGCGCATCTCATATTCGCATTTTCTGACCGTACAGGGCTAATCGTGGCTCGCTTTTAGCTTTTTTTGGCATTATTGTTGCAATTTACTCCGAGCCTTTCGAGTACCAGTGGAAACTTGAAGACTGTTTCTATCGTGTAAACATTAATTGTGCGCACCCCCATTACAGTAGAAAATGGTCACAACCTTGCGCCTCCCTTTGCGGACTCGACTATGGGATAGGGGCTCTCTACACATCGAGGGAGGAGCTAGCACGAGATTCACGCTTCAACGTGATGCGCAAGGCGAAAATCCCTTCTGTTCACCTCATCACACGCACGTAACTGATAACGTAACTCATGAGCTCCTGGAAATCCGCGGCATTTTTCGAGTTTGATAGTTCCTCTCCTGATTTTTTTTGGAGCTATGGAGGCTTCCACACAAAAGTGCTGGTTCTAACCACCCGGAACTTTTCACCCCTGCGACCTCAAGGAGTAACTCGTCGGAGTGTGTGGTGCTCATGTGGTGCTCAAGCTTTCGGGTAGATGTTGAAACTTCCGGATGGTAGAAACCAGTACTTTTGTGTGGAAGCTTCCATAGCTCCAGAAAAATCATGAGAGGAACTATCAAAACCGAAAAATGCCGAGGGTTTCCGCGAGTTTATGGTAAACGCACTCTGGTAATAAAGTAATCAGAAGGGATTTCCGCCGCACGCGTCGCGTTGGAACGTGAATCTCGTGTGAGCTCCTCCCTCGGTGTGGAGAGAACTCCTATCCCCTCGACTATAGGTGATGGATAAAACACAAAAACGAAAGCGGAGCTTTCGCCAACCCACCGAGTAACGAATCCAACCAGGTACATACTGTTTGTAGACACAACTACAGGGAAGCCATTGTAGTTCGTCTCACGCAACAGCTGCTCGATATCACCCACAGACATACCATCCTGAAGGCAAATCCTGTTACGGTATAATGTGAAGCCCGTCTCAACAGGCGCACGCTCGCCATGCGCCACATGATAGAGGAACTTTCATCTACCAGTCAGGAAATCATGCGCTCTATTGAATTTCGCATTTACTCACAAGGAAACTACTTTGAGTCAGCCTGGCCAATTCGGATGAAATGCACTTTTCTAGAAGCGTTTTTGGCGTCGAATCCGATTGTGGTCCTCGCAGCTGCCTAAAACCACTCTGGAAAAAAATTATGGTGGTATTTTGTCTCATTTCCGTACGATTGATTTGTCGATTTCCCAAAGTTTTCGACTTTATTCGTTCAAAGCCTCCAACTTGAGGAAAATTTGATGGCAAATCGCGACTTCTATTTCCGTAGTGAGATATGATTCTAATTCCTGAACTTGGGAGATATTTGGAGGGCTGAGCACGAATTTGAGGCGCGTTTATCGATTTTTGAATGACTACGGAAGATTACGGTGGGTATACGGTAAGAAGTTTGGTCGAAGCCTCAGATTTGACTCAAAATTTGTATACGGGGGTCATTCGGGGTAGTGAATCCGAATTTAACGTCCACTTGTGGATTTTCGAAATGCTAAGGGAAGTACAAACGGCATGGTACCTACCGTAACCTGCACTAAACCTCAGAATCTCGAAAGGACTCCAGATTCGTGTTCACTACCCTGGATTCCCCGTACATACAGATTTTTAGACGAATCCGATTTTTTTACAAAACACCCTAAGAATTTAATGGTCCTTACCTTGCCCCAGGCTTTCGAAAATGCGTAAAACTTTTTTCAGCGAGATTTAAGGCGGCTGCGAAGAGCTTAATCGGATTCTACGCCAAAAACGGATAAAGAAAAATACATTACCTCCGGAATGGCCACGCTGACTTAAAGTAGTTCCCTTGTCAGTTGTATAGAGAATATTCGAAAATCAGGCTGATTCTAATTCTCACCTGCACAATAACAGACAGCTCATTCCGTTCCCGTTGATTTTCAGCTGTATTGTTGATTATGGCCGTTGGGCATGGGCGCATTACCTATAACCATTCGCTCATAACAATAAGATCCCCATCTTTTCAATTCTCAAATTTCCCACAAACCTGAACCGCTATAGTAGAGTATGGATATTCCTCCTTGTTATCTAGGAACGGATAACCATTCAATTCAATGTGAGCATCGTAAATACCCTGAAGTATTGAATAGTGCCAAATATTTCAATAGACTAAAGGGCTATCTGGTACGGGTAAGGGAAGAATTCACAACTAACGGTTTTACAGATTGCGTCCCCAATCCATTTCGAGAACATTGTCGCTACCATGGTGGGCACGATGAATTCCAAACTACCAGTAAGTTCGAACATGATCACCACAAGAGATACAGTCATTCTGAAAACAATCACCTTCTAAGCTGATCAACATGTTCTCAATCATCTGACCTCGTCACACCACCCAAAACTGCAGCTGCCCCGACCATAGCATATAGTCCAGGCATAACACAGTCCTTTCCAATCTGACAAGACCAATACGTCGAGTGACCACTTTGCATCTGAAAATCAAGAATATAGTCAAAATACGAGGGCAAAAACCTGGTAAGCGCGACCTCTATGCATTCGCAGACTGTTGTCACTCTCTAGCGTAAAGGCAGTGTTTAAGATGAAAAATTTGCCGGTTTCTGGGTGCCTATAGAGAGTAAGAACGGAAGTACGACAAAAAACGGTCAGGACGCGGGGGAAAATGTGGTGGACCAGCCAAACCATTGGATCACCCCGCCCACTTCGTATAACAGTTGTCCTGCGTTCGTTTCATCAGAGGAACATGCACAAATTTTTTGAATATTCTTTCCCGCGTAGGATTCTAACATCCAAGCATTTGCATTGACCTATCTTGTTTTTGAAGAGCTTTCGATGCAAGAAGCACGGCAGTCTTTAACGATTCAAAACAGGGAAGGGTACAGCGCAGCTTGACGACAGTTGCCCTTCCCCTTGGTGACCGAAGTTTCTAAACAACATCGAAAATTATCTCGAACCGCCTTCCTTGTACGGGAAACCTAAGCCCAAAACTTTTACTTCTTACAGATTTTAATTTTTTTCGCCCACGATGTGTACTATCCCTCCTCACCAGCTGTTTCCGATAACAACCCCGCTAAACCGTGAAACAGGGCAAGGAGATGAAGTACTACTCCAAAGCAGGTCCAGGATATATGGACCACATCACCCCCCCCCCAGAAAAAAATTGAGCAACTCTACCTGGAAACTTCGAAACACACTCTCCATGCTCATTCCCATGAGCCTCCCGGCAATTGCACCCATGGCGATCGATGGCACAAACAAACCGCACGGGACCTAAAGTGGAAAAAATTATTTTTCCCTACATCTACAAAATACGTGGAAACAACTGAGGGATCACTCACCTTAATACCAAAGGTGAAAATAGTGAAGATAAATTTAAAAATAAGCGCCATTATTAACTGCCAGAATGCACTCTGGAATTTGCTGATTAATTATGATGAAACCGTTGAACAAGATATATAAATCGCACCTGAACACCGCTTCCAAAAACTCCAGTATGATAATTATCATCCACCTTATTACTTGTAAACGTTTTGTTCTGGTAGTCACACAAGTTCACCATATAGTCCTCAGGACCACATCTATCGAACAGCTGGAAGTTCACATCTAGACATTACCTAGCAATCTGTAACCATGGGAAATCTTCGTCCGGCTGTAGGGAAGTTTCATCGCATCTCACTAGGGAGGTTCTCACTGGCTTAAAGACGCTTACCCAAACTATCTATTGAACTTTCTGAGAATAGGCAAAGGTGAAAATCGAACAAATTTGACCGGGGGGAATACACTTCGGCAGATCAAAGAAGATCGAAACTGATTAGTATGAAACGCTGAAGTGACGCTTGAAATTCAATAATATTATTTCGAAAATGCAGCAAAAGGTATACGAACTGGATACTTTCACATAACAGTTCTGTCCCCAATCTCTTCAGCTAGGAATGACTGCGTGGTTGAACACGAGGAATCAAGACTTCTCAGCACGCGTCCCGGTGGACGAATGGGTTGTGCAGCAGGTTATTACGCAGCAGGAGGCCAGAGGTTCGACCCCCTTCGAATGGAATCGTACTTTATTAGCGATTCTTTACCGTTTTCTAAATTTTCTTCCATGACTTGTCACATTTCTCGACTTTTGAAGTAACCTGAATATTTCGTACACATTCGTGTTTCATTGGAAATTTCGACATTCAACGGGCAAATGAAATTGTGTTTTGGAACGAAGTCTGGTTGTAATCTTCAGCTAGTCGTTACTATCAACCAAAGACCTATATTATGGATTTCACACTGCCGCCCGCCGACCGAAATGTGGCACTGACACATAACAACTGTACAGTTTCAAGCATGAAAATGCATACCCAACTTTTCGGATATGAATTTTTAGCAAAAAATTCGCTTGATTTTCGTTTTGGGGGGTTATTTGGGGTGTTGAACACGAACATGAGTTTCGCTTTCACTTTTTCAAACGGATACAAGGGCTAATTACAAGTACAGCGGCATCATACCTCTAGTCACAAGACGCAATCAACCTAAAAACAGAAAATGGACTCATATTCGGGTTCAGCATCCCCAAATAACCAGGGTCAAGCGGAGCGTTGCGCAATTTTTTCGAAATCGATGCTACCTTACCCCCACCAAATTTTTTCCAAAAATGTCGCGATCCTCCTTCCCCCCCCCCACCGAGAAGCGATTTCGGTGTTATCGCAGCGAGGGGGGGGGACAGTTGGCCACCGCACTTGGCCATGCCCATTTTCCCTAGCCGGAACGATTCTTCTGATTTTGGAAGGGGGAGGAAAACTCCGGGTTGGAGCCAAAGTTCCGCGGCGGCACGGAAAAAAAGGGCGTGGCCAAGTGCGATGGTCAAATGCCCCCCCCTCGCTGCGATAGCACCGCGATTTTTGGGCAGTTTATATTTGATCACTGAAACTATCAGACGCTGAAAATCCGTTCAGTAGTCCAAATCAAGCGTCTAAAATCTGACTAATGTTACGATCCTTTCCCTTGGTGACCAAAAATACCGAGGATTTTTTAGATATCTTCACCAAATTCTCATTTTTGGACAGAAAATCGCCCCCCATTGCGAAATCTTGCAACCCCGCTTGACCCTGCAAATAACCCGCCTGAGTGAAACTTGAGAGTTACTTATTTTTCGACCTCTGATGGCTGGACAGTGGATATAGGAAGATTTTTTTCTCCCAAACTTTATTTAGAGGTTATTTGAGTTGCTGAGCTCCTTTTTATGTTTCCCGGAGAATTACAGTATTCTTAGGTCCGTGGCCTGTGTCCTCAAGAAAAAACGTTTAATTCCAAAACGCGGCTGGCGCGGCGGTTTAATTCTTAGAGATTGAGATTTAAACCGCCACGCCAGCCGCAGGTTTGAATTTACACGTCTTTTCTCGAGGAAACAGGCCGCGGATCTAACCATAGGTTGCGGAGGCAAAATGAGATTTTTTTCTTTCCTGCGCTTTACTTCTTGTCACATTTTGGTCTACCCGGATGCGTTTTGCCGCTACTGAATGGACTAAACTTTTACTATTGCCCATCCTCAAAACCTGCAATAGTTAATTTGAATAGACGTTACCAGCCGGTGGAAGCCTCCTTGGTCAAAACTCGCTCGGTTGACACATAAAAGTGAAGTCTGACAAGAAAGCAAAAACCAAAAATACACTGACCTGCTTGATCATGCTAGAGGCGCTTTTCCTCATATAGGGGTTAAAGTATGAGATGGCAGCAGTGAGAAATGTTACAACTATTACTTCGTAAATTGGATTGCCACCCAGAGTCTTCGACGTCTTTCGAAAACGAGACCACCTTAAAAAGACTTGTACCTTGTAAATACAAGATGATTCACAGAATTGCAGCTTCCAGGGTGAAAACACAGGAAATACTATTTTTGAAGAGAGCCCAAGAAAGCAGTCGTTGGAATACGTTCCAAACCTGATATTTCCAAAGATGAAAAGACTTCCAAGAATGCCACCAAAGAGACCTAGACCTGCGAACGGAATGAGTTCAACGAATGTCCACTTCATCATATAATCGACATGGAATAGAGATGTCTGAAATAGTTCGATATGCTATTGACGGGACTGAGGAGATAATCCCAATGATACCTGGTCGCTTCCAAAAGGATTAACGATTCGAAGGATAATTCCAGCAACGAGAGCACAGAAGAACGAACGCCACATGGTTTTCAAGGGGAAATAATAGGATGCCTCTTCCAAACTTCAAATATCACTCATTCATTGTTTGTAATCTCGATGCATACATATAACATTAGATCTCGCCTGAACAACACACCACCAATCGGTGCACCGAACGCCACACTAACACCAGCTGCAGCAGACGCACTCAGAATTTCTCGCTTCTTCGCCTCATTCATTCCGTATTTGGGAAATAGGTACGAAAATATATTGCCAATACAACACGCTAAGTGCACCATAGGACCTTCTTTACCTAGTGACAATCCTGAAAATATATGTTTTAGCAGTGAAAACCAATGGCAGGAACGATAGAAATTGGAAAGCGAACCTGACGCTGATGCCAGAATCAATCCCACAGATTTGATTATAAAAGTCCATTTTCCCAGATAACCTCGAATAACAAAACCAGACAGAATGCATTTGATTTCGGGTATACCGGAACCACATGCATATGGTGCAAAAACCTACAATGTACGGAAAATAGAGAACAATTACATAAACTTCTACTGAATAGCGAGTTTTTTCCATTTATTTTCGTTCAACACGCACTCTAAATTACTCTCCTTCTCAGACGGGAATCCGGTCCACACTTACGTACGACCCCAGCTGCAAAATGCAGTGCAGAATCGTGATGACACCGGTGGTCGTCTCGAGTCCCCGAACAGTAAGTTACACGTATAAATCAAACGGAAGGCCTGAGCACCGTTACTGGTCAACGCCACTTCGACACCAATAGCGCTGCTCAGCCCTTCCCTCCGATCTGCCCGTCCTTCTCCCTGTTGCCACGAGAATACCACCCTCATGACACCACGGATAACAACACTTAGAGCACGAGGTTGCCCGCAATTGCGGATCGGAGAAATGGACAGTACAGTAACTGCCGGAGCAGTCAACGCTGTTGAACTAACATCTTCTTCTTCTTTGCAGCCACAGAGAGGGGTTCTGTCATAGGCTCAGAAACTCGGCCACTAGCACTGGGTTCGTCCACAGATCCACTGTCGTCAATGTAGTCGGTCTCCTCGGGCAATTGAACAGGTGCGCAGTAGTATGCCCTTGACCACCGCAATCAGGACACTCGTCAGGTTTGCTGTTGTCAATCCTATGCAAGTATGACATAAGCATGGGGGAGTGTCCACAGCGTGACGATGCAAGGGTGCACCTGGCACGCTTGCCAAGTTCCATCTCTGTCTCGGAGACCTTTGGAGGTGCGACTCCCAGGATGGGGTTTATGGCAACTCTGCTCAAGTGTTCGTTCACGAATCGGGTATGCTCCGCGCGCAAGAGACGGAGGCGTTCTTGTTGTGCTTCAGTCCATTTCTGCACATCTACTTTCGACGGAGCATCAGCGAAAGGCTTTCTGATACATCTCTCTCTCACCGGGTTTAGTACTCTTCGCAAAGGATAATTCGGCTGCTTCACGATGTTAATGTACATTTGTTGCGCCTGGAGTTGGCAGTGGTCTCTAACTGGCAATATGCGAGCTTCGGCATGTAAGTGCTCTATTGGAGAGCTTTTGGAACAGCCTGTTGCAATTCGCAGAGCACAATTTTGGACGCGCTGCAGCTTGGACCAAGAGGTGTCCGACACGATGTGCTGCCAGACTGGCGCAGCATACTCCAAGGCGGGTTGCACTATAGCCTTATAATACGTGGTCATGATCGTTTCTTTATTGCATCCCCAGGACGTTCCACCGAGAGCACGCAGGACGTTGAGTCTTGTTTTCACTGTGGCCTGCTTCTGCTCAGTGTTCTTATGAAACTTCAACGAAGGATCCAACACGAGTCCAAGCAGCTTGGGGAATCGGGTGGCCTGCAATTGAGTTTCGTCCCATTTCACCATAGGATGGGCACTGTGCTCTGCATTATCAGTGGAAAAGACGGTGACGGACGATTTGGAGGCAGAGACTGTGAGCATTTTGCGATCGAAGAAACATTTCAACTCGATCAAGTAGTCATTGATCTTACTGGTGGCTACCTTAATGTCGCGATCTCGGCACAGAATAGTAATATCATCCGCGTATGCAACGACCTTGATGTCTTGAGGGGGAACGGGCAGATCTTCTAGATATAAACTGAAAAGTGCAGGCGATAAAACTCCTCCTTGAGGGACACCAGCGGCGATGGGGATGCTATTGGAAACATGTCCCTGGAATAGCACATTTGCCCGACGTCCTTTAGTGAAGGCAGTTATCCACCGCTTCTGCCATGGCTTGATGGTAGACTTCAACAGACTCTCTGATAGTAGGCCTAGATTGACAGTGTCAAATGCCTTTGTTAAGTCGAGGGCCACACCAACAGTACGTTGGGGTTTGATGGCATTGAAGCCGTCCAGAACATAGCTCACAATTTCCAACAAGGCCGTAGTGGTGGAATGTAATTTACGGAAACCATGTTGGTGCTGCTGTTGGCTGTTATGCTCGGCAAGCTCCTCCACAACCAGTTTTTCGGCAATTTTGGCGATGGGTGAGAGCAGACTGATCGGCCGGTACCCTTTAGCCGTGGATGGTGACTTTCCCGGCTTCGGCAGTGGAATAACACGAGCCACTTTCCAATTTTGGGGTAAAATGCATGTACGAAACGATGTATTTATGACGTCGGCAATAAAGGGCAGTAGTTCACTGGGCAGTCTCTTCAGGACTGCAGGGCACAAACCGTCTGGCCCTAATGCCTTCGAGTTGCTCATCTCCTTTATCGCCTTCTCGACCTGTGCAGGCGTGACTGCATCATCTACATCCATGAGAGGCAACTTACAGAGTTCCCGTACAGTTATTCTGTTCTGTTTCTCTCTTTTGGTTCTAGTGATGAAAAAATGCTTCCCAAGAGCATTTGCGGCCTCCTTCCCTGATTTGAAGACTCCATCTTCAAACTCAATCGTGGAATTGTCGGCGGAGGTGAACTTTCCGGAGATCCTTTCAAGGCCTTCCACGTTGCTGCTGCATCATTTCTGAAGTTCATCTTCTCAGTGAACTTTTCCCAAGTTTCCTTCTTGTGCCTGTCAAGGTCGTTCCTGATCTCATCATCCAGCGCAGCGATGTCTGGGTCAAGATGATTTGCGGCTCTCTTTGCGTCCCTTTGTCCTTATCTTCTGCAATGTTTCCTGGTGACATTGGGAAAGAAGGTCTTAACGCGGCCTTCAGGGATCGCAGCTTTCATAGCCTTCAAGATAGCATCAGATAGGTGGCGCTCCTTCTGGTGTACATCGCCATTCCACGGATAATCAGCCGCTTGGCGGAGCGCAACCTCCCTGAACAGGCTCCAGTCTGCAAGGCCTAAATTAAGATAAGAACGATGACGAACACCTGTATAGGGAGCAAGAGAGTTAGAGAGATCAATATCGACAAAGACAGGGATGTGATCGCTGGAAAGAGTTGTGGATGTCGACCAAGAGCAGGCATTAGAGAGATTGGAAGAGACGAGGGAGATGTCTGGGCTAGATGATCGGCCGTTGGCAGGGAGACGAGTGGGCTGGCCATCGTTTAAGATAACCAGATCGCACTCCTCCGCCCATTCTTCGACGTCACCTCCTCTAGCATCAGAATCAAGCGACGAGCAGAACGTGTGCGCATTGAAGTCACCCGCAAAGACAATTGAGGGAGAAAGAGAGCAGTCATACAGCTGCTTGAGAAGGGGGATAGGATTGTATGTTGAGGGACAAGAGGAAGAAGGAGGGATATATATATATATATATATATTAAAAAGAGAAAGTGGTGTTTTAAGAGGTAGATGGATGGGGATGTACTCGAGAGTGCCATCCACTGGAGTGTTTGGAATAATGTGAGAGGGAAGAGAGGACAGAACAAAAGTAGAGACTCCGCCTCCTTGAGATGACCTGGGAGTATGATATGCAGTATAGCCCGGGATGTTTGGATGTCTAGAGGTAGCAGAGGGAGAGAGTTTGGTCTCCTGGACCATGATAACATCCGGGTGATGAGTACGGGCAAAGAGAGATAATTCAGAAAGCTTGGTCCGAAGGCCGTTTAGATTGATGTGTACAATAGATAGGGGGCGGTTGGTAGATGGGGAATTTGAGTTACTGGAGGCGGAGCACACAATACAACGAAAGGAAGAATCGTGGTGCCTCACAGAACTGAGACCCGAACAAGAGAAGTGCACCCACCTTTCGCATCCAAAACATTGGACGCTGGTTCCATACCGATTGACATCTCTGCCGCATGTGGCACATGGGTACTTCTTCTTCTTCGCGGGTCCTGGATTCCTTTCGACGCCGGCCATTTGTAGAAGAATCCTCAGGAGAGCTGCAGCCAGCCAGCACCTCTCCCATGACAAAAACCCTCTCCGCGGAGGGATTGACGTCGGTTTGCACGGAGGTGATCTTCTTTCCTCCACACTTCTTTCCTCCACACTGCCACGGTTGAACTAACATCTAGTACATCACCCTTTCCCTCGAAATGAACAAGTGAATTCAGCCCAGAAACACCCAGAACAGAACGTTGATGTCATTTCAATCAGCTCATGTGTAGAAATCTATGATCACAATGATAAGGTAGGATACCTTCACAAGAATAACCGCCAATGTGGCCATAAAAACAGCCCAGCCAACATAGAACATGAATTCCAGTACATAGAAAAATGGATTTTTCCCATAATAATTCAGCATCTCTGGCCATGCAGTCCAAGCACTGCAGTCTGAATCCTGAAACGCCAGACAACATTTAACATTTCTCTCAACTTAGAATCCCAAATGTTTTTAGAAGCCGAAATCCGGCAAAATTTTGACTAAGTGACTTCTAAAACTTCAAAATTCTAAACAAAGCACATTTTTGTGGAAGCCTGTGGCTGCACATCTCAACGCTTGAAAATTCAGCCGAACAAAGATTTTGAGGGAAACTTACTTTATACACAGTATCATTCGATGACCAACAACAGTGTTCACGATCCAGCCAAAACCGATCAGCGCAAACACCGTCCTTCAAAAACCTGATTGAATACAAGATGATGGGACAGAAGTCAGACCACCCATACCTTAAGATCACTCATCCATCGTGCTCCAATGTCGATTACACCAGCTGTAGCTCCAGCAGCAAGACCCACCTGCAATGATTGAGGCTTAGGCATTACAAGGGGTTCGCAGAGTTGCAGCGACCGAGGGCGCGCCGCTTAGCGAGAGGTTTGGTGTATGGCGTCTATACTCTCTCCCAAACCAGTTGGCAATTGGACAGTCCAAAGAAGCAGCGCTCCGTCTGCGTCTCTGACGGGCGCACAACGAACGCAAATCACGTACAGGCCATAAAACGGCCAAAGTCTCACCGTCGACTGCATAGCATCGCGCTGCGCGACCGCACGCGCGTCGGAAGCAGACGAGTTTTAGCCGCCGCGCGACAAGTTTCGGCCGCCGCGAGGAGGCCGAAACGTCGCGCGGCGGCCAAAACTCGTCTGCTTCCGACGCGCGTGCGGTCGCGCAGCGCGTGGTATGCAGTCGACGGTGAGACTTTGGCCGTTTTATGGCCTGTACGCGACGCAGCATCCGTCTTACCGTAATCCAGAAAATCCAGAATTAATCGATTTTTTATGCACTCATTTCTTTTTCGGTACACTTCATTATTCTTTTGCTTTACTTTGTTCAACGTGCTCGTAAAACTCACTCTTGATGCAGATGCACCTCCTTACGTGGCAGGCAGTGGCCGGTAATCGATGAATTCTGTTTTTTTTTATTACAGTGAGGCAGATGCTGTGTCACGTATGTGATTTGCGTACGTTGCGCGCCCGTCATAGACGCAGAGGGAGCGCTGCTTCTTTGGACTTTCCGATTGCCGATTTGTTTGAGACAGAGCATAAAGGCCTTGCAGAGCTGTGGCGTTGATGCCGCCAGCCTCGCTATTCTGCCGTCACGTACACTCTCTCTCAATCAAGGTCTGATTTCGTTTCATTCTTTTAGAGCTTTCTAAGATGTGGGAACCTTTAAAAAACGAATGCCAACAATTTCTAAGACAAATATGAGCGGAAAACATAATTCGAAGAATGGTATTCATTACTACATATTTATTCCAGTCAAAAACATGTATCACTGAGGGTAAACAGGATACGCCTGCGGAGCTTTTGCAGGTAACCCATCCCCTGCCCTTTCTGAGCCTGTGCACTATCGAAAACAGATTCAGAATTCACCCATCCTCTCAAGTTGTGAAACCTAAATCTTCAAACAGCTTTTGCACTAGCATAAGAATTTAGTCTAGGGCGGCTTCAAACCCTTGCCCAACACCACGAATATTCTACACCAATGGGGATGAGCTACTCCGCAACACTTGCGGTTATGGCTAAGCAAGATGTAGTGGCTTTCCCAAAAATTGAACGCCTGGCTTTGACTCTACTACCGCGACATTCAAAAACCAGGTAACCTTCGAACTTCGCTTCCTAAGGACAATGTCCATAATGGATATCATATTCGAGTGCGACTCAAAAATGGGGTTTTTCGGTCGTGAGCATCGAATAGTGAAGAAACAGCGAAGAAAAGCGCTCAGAACAAGCTAAAGTAGCGGTTTCTAACGTAAGTACAGGTTCAGGGCACGTACAAGTTTCACGCCCCGCTAGTTTCCGCGAGCTCGCGCTCGTTGCGAAATGTGCGCGAATCGGTCAGGCTGGACGTGGAGGAGTTGCTTGGACACTCGCCATCGAAAACGTCCGCGGCGCCACAACCTCGTCAGAAAGGGGGGGGGGCGGAGCGGGATAAGCAGGCGTATTGGGCTAATGAAATCTTCACTTCGCGGCCGTTTTTATCGATTTCTGTCCCGTTTTCGCTGCTTTCTTCGACCCTATCAACTACAGAATCTGCCAACGTAGTGTTTCACACTGAAACCTCAAGAACGAGATTTGTCGTGAACACTTCCTTTAAATGAGATATTGCTAGATGGAGACGATTCTGAGCGAGTGACGTCTAAACCCTAGACGCCACAGCTTTTGAGTGATATAGTCTGATTCACCGAGAGTTGCACACTTGCGAACGGAATGAGTGCATTCAATTGGAGATCAACATGCACGGAACTCAATGCAGCACGTTCGCAGCTTGCTGAGAGAGGTTGTTGCAATGCGTTTTCTGCACATTGACCGATCGTGTCAACTTGGTCTGCGATTGTTCGCCTTCTAGTGAACCGGACTATACATAATTTGGAGCTAACTTAACGAATTTCATCGATAGCACTGATTTAGACAGTTTTAATCATTAGAGTTCGACTCAAAAATGAGGATGTTTGGTCGTGAGTTAACGAATAGCGAGAAAAACGCTCAGAATAAGCAAAAACAACGGTTTGTGACGTACGTCCAGGTTAATGGCGCGGACAAGCTTACGCGCCCTGCTAGTTTCCGCAAGCGCGCGCTGATGGCGAAATATGCGCAAATCGATCAGGCTGGGCCTGGCGGAGTTTCTTGGCGATTTGCCATCGTAAACTTCTACGGCGTCACAAGCTTGTCAGAACGGGGGGAGGAGGGCAGGGCGGGCTCGGCAGGCGCACTAGGCTTACGATATCTTCAGTTGGCGACGGTTTTTATCGATTTCTGGCCCGTTTTCGCTGCTCTCTTCGGCCCTATCCCCTCCAGAATCTGCCACATTAGTGTTTCAAACTAAAAACTTGGAAACGAGATTAATCGTGAACACTGCCTCTAAGAGAACAAAATGCAAATTTATCGACAAATTCGAGGAACTATCAAAAATTTAAAATAAATACCATTAAGACGCATATCCATCCAGCACCAGCATCCCAAGCACTTTGAATGATACCGAGAGGAAAATCTGCTCTGAAATAAAATGTCTTTAGGCCTGCTCTCAGAATTTCTATGCCCACTTTGAAAATTGTTCAACATCAAAATTTTTATAAGGTTTAGGAAAAAACACGGTACAAAAGCCACTTTTGAGATGAAATTCCACAATCGGAGAAAGTTTATCCTTCACAAGGGTAGATTAAAGAACGCTGAGATCACAACCAATTTGATCACACGAGTAATAAACTATGGTTATATAACAAACCTTTTTCCAACAATGTATTTGTGACGTAACCGATCCCTTGCAAGATCCCGCTGCCAGTCTATCGTGTGGAAGTCGCCATACTTGCTAAAAAGCTCAAACGCCATTGAATTGTTGGAAGTAGAGAAAACAGAGACATCAGGAGACGAATAATATGCTGCATTTTCTAGCCGAGGCCGAGAAAGGTCCGCCATTAAAGGAAGCACGCATGCCGACACACAATTTCGCAGAATCCGAATATCGCTTTGTCATCGATTTTTCTACACAACTTATAATATAGCCTACTCTCTCTATTTATTCAGGGTGGAACACGTCAACAAGGAAATGATTCTTGCAAACATCAGCGTGAGAGAAAGAGGCAAAATGGCCTAATGGTCGTATCCCGCCCATTACGCGTCATCGGAATGAACGACTGAGCATCGGACATACGGGAATAAATTTTGTCCTAACGTGGGAGGAAATCGCCACTATTCACCCAACGTATGAACAAACCCCGTTTTCATGTGTTTTTGAACGATTCTATGGGAACTCATACCCGCCGCAATTTCAGGCATCCAGATATCTGCCAAAAAAGCTTACTTTGAACTCCGACTTCTTGTAGAATAAGCAGCCCCTTAGTCAATTACTTTCCCGATTTTGATGAGGGAAGGAAGTCGTGAGTTAATGTGCCATTCGGAGGGAGTGAAACATCGGGTAGTGAAGTCACCGCGGCCTAGCGGGACCGAGTTCTCTGGAAACCGCTTTGAACATCTTGAGGAAACTGGTCAAAAACTATTGCACTATTGCAAACGTTCTAAGTAGGTGTACAGTGGGCCCACCTCTCGGGAACAGAAACTGGAGAGGTTAGAGTAAGGTGTGTGTCTTTCGTATTAAAAAAACAGACATCGCAGAAGTGTTGGAAAGAAATCGCTCACAAGGGAAGTGTTTAGAGTGTCAAACGCATCTGCGAAAACGACTAGTATCGTTAGTATCTCTTCTGGATCAATAGTAAAAATGCGCAGTATCCAGCCCCGAGCTGCAGGTTCGAAAAGGTTACGATCATTTTTCAAGCGTCGCGGAAAGGCATCAGGCATTATTTGAGTTTCAAAAAAAATTTCTCGGATTTAGCTCATAAATTGTGACGAAACGGAAATAAATCACACTCAGAAACAGGGGATATGTAGGGGTAATCTAGGGTGGTGAACACAAATCTGGAGTCCATTTGTCGAAATTCTAAGGTTTACTGTAGGTTACGGTAGGTGCCATGTCATTTAGGGGACAAAACCCACCTTTTGGATTCTGAAAATCGACAAACGGGCGTTAAATTCGAATTCTCCACCCCGAATACAAATTTTGAGAAAAATCTAAGATTTTGACCAAACTACCGTATATCCACCGTAATCTGCAAAAAATCGATCACCGGACTCCAGATTCGTATTTACCACTCCAAATAACCCTCAGAGAATGATTTTGAGACATATCTATAGTAGACAACCCGAAATCTCGAATGTGGCGTTTTTCCCTCGAAATTTCCCCCGTTTGGGAAGCGTCGAACGAAATTAGCCCAAAAATTTGGAAAATCGACTAATAAACTGCAGATTCGTGATCAGCGCCCCGAAAAAACCCCCTGGTAGAACTTTAAGTCAAATCTGGAACATTTTTTTAACCCTTCCAGAGCCCTCTAATCGGTAGAAATAAACGCCCAACCGAAAATCCGTAAAGTCCAAAATGCTGTTAGTCTGGACAAAGTTTGGAAAGTGTGCCTTCACCCAAACTTTGCTCAGGGGGGTAGTTTTGGGCGCTGAACACACTTATGGAGTCCGTTTCTAGATTTTCCGAAGACTAATGCGCTTTTTGGAAGATACGAAAAGCACGAAAAACGACCTTTTCAAGCTTGTAACTTCTTGGAACCAGCTCAAGGCTGGATACTGCGCAGTTTTACTATTGAGCCACAAGAGATACTAACGGTGCTAGTCGTTTTCGCAGATGCGTTTGACACTCTAAACTCTTCCCTTGCCAGGTAAATTTTTTTCCGCTTTGAAGGCACAGTTCAAGCTGAAGGGCGAAACCTGAGATTTCCACATAGTTGTGCAGTAGACCCATCCTATATAATACCTGTCAAGTGCGGGCTCTCATTTCTTGCGGATAATCGAGATATAGGAGGAAGCCAACCTTGGCGCCCACACCAGGAAGCCGCTTTGGCGCGCCCCTTTTACGATCTTTCGAGCTCAACAGTGGCGAGACTAGCGATGGTTACCGATCAATAGCTCCGCTCTTCCATTGCTTCTCAACCTTTCTCTTTAATCTGGAGGCTCACATAGGCAAAATGACGGCTGTTACAAGCCGCGCAAGCTTATTCATGAAGCTGCTCAAAAACACTAACCTTAATTGGTGTTTTCTAGATGAATGCAGAAGGACCTAATGCTCACAAGCGAAGACTGGATAGGGAGGGATCGCATAAGGAACGGGTCGTATTTCAAAGATATATGTCTGATTTAAAATTATTCTGTACGCTTGAAGTGATCCTACGTCGTGGGCGCGAAGATGGGAAGTGATGGGTCGGGTGGGGCCAAACTAAAAAAATGCTTTTCAAAAAATTCATGAGACTGCTCAAAAAAGCTCCTTTCATTTGGAACTTCCTGTATTAGTGTCGAAGGGGCGAGAGGGTTGTGAGCGGAAACTGGAGGCGACGGGGTCGGATGGGAGCAGGGGTCGCACTTAAACAACCTCTGTGAACAATTCTTAATAAAGGCATGTGTCCGGGGTGGAAATTTTTCGTGTTAGCGAATGTGGACCCACGGACAGGTAGGTATCGTATTTCTGAAACTTAATGGAAGTGTTCAAAAGCAACTACTTTATTTGACTTTTTCTGTGAGTGTAGGGTTCGCGGATCGATGAATGAAGATTGGCGATATCGGCAAGGAGAGCTCAGAAAAAATGGAAACAAGTTACTTGCAACATAAAGGCAACTTACTCTCAAGTAACTTACATTTATATTGCATGTAGCATACATTGTCACATGTAAGTTAGCGACTTAACTTATGCTATTTAAGTTACATGTAACGTATAAAAACGCACTTCTCGAGAATTTTTGATCAAGTTACAAGGGAATTAAGGACTCTAAACATGTGAGATGCGACTTACCTTTTTAACCTTGAGTTGCATGTGACCTTCAACTCAATAAATATGTTGCACGTTGAGAGTTGGCTTACATGTGACATAAAATACTCGCGTTTAGCTCATATGGGTGATTTTATCGCACATGTAACTTATCTACGAGGCAGGCCGTCTACAAGGGAAATATACGACGCAGTCTTGAGGCGGGACTCAGATGGCGGTATCGTCGTCGGTTCGTGCACCCAGGTTTGAGGCACTTGGCCCTGCCATACGGCTGGAGACCCTGCTTAGGCCCTAGTTATACACCAGCGGGACGCTGCGGAAATAGCAAGACAACTATCACTTATATGCGCCCTAACTGCGCTCAGGCATGCCAAAAGGAACAGTAGTCGCAGAAAAACGCGTCGGGAGGCCGCACAGAGCAGTTATACACGCCGCGGCACCGTATACTGCATCCTTACGGGACCTGCCCTGTTGGAAATTCGCCAATTTCCGTCAGCTGATTATTTTTCAGATTTAAAATTGTTAAAACATCACCAAAACGACATAACGAGCACTGTAATGACGAGAGGAATTGATTATTAGTGCTATTCTGCAAATAAAAAGTGTCAGAAGCGAAAAAACCGATAAAATACTATTAAAAACGCCTGGAAATTTCTGTCCGCAGTATTGCGTCAAAGACGCCGAAGACGCAACATTGCAGACGAATCCCAGATTCACGCAGCAAGCGGCGGCAATGTCATCGCGAGACGTTTTCATTCCGCTGGTGTATAACTTGGGCCTTCACCGGTGACGTCCCCAGATGGCGCTCGGTGTGCCGGCCGCTCCGCGTGACGGTGTCAATCACATGTAACAACAATGCAATTTACTTGCAATGTTGTGTAAGCTATATTTTATCAGCGCAACTTACAAGACACTTTAATCGAAAATCTAGTCTAGTTTTACGTAACATCGCTTTAAGTTACTTATGAACTTGAAGCAAGTTTTGTGAAGCCATCACGCAACTTGCGCTAAAGTCTCAGGTAAGCTGTTCAGGAATTTCTGAATTCCGTCGACATGCTGCATGTAACTTAAATGACATGAGATAAGCCGCGAGTAAACTACATCGGTTTAGAAATGTTACAAGTAACTTGTTTACAACATTTTCTGTTACAAGTAACTTGTTTTCATTTTTCTGGTAGCAAAGTCATATTGCTAGGATCTTCATAAAAGTGCTCGAGAACATTACTTTTGTCTGGAATTATCTGAATGCGCGTATGGCTGACCCACGATTTAGAAGCGGAGATGGTGATGAAGTGAGGTGGGAGGGGGGTGTATTTTGAGGAAATCTTCAAAAAAAGCTGCACAGGACATGCGCTTCAGTAAGAATATCTTGTGTAAGTATAGAATGGGTCCGCGGGTTGGGAGTGGAACTGGAAGTGCCTGATGGGAGGAAGAGTCGTATTCCGAAAACTATCTAGAAACTGTTCAAAAATATTCCTTCGACATGCTTACGGGAAAACCGATTATCGAGAATATTGGCCTCCCATTACGGGAACTTCGACCCCAACCCCCATTAATTATGGTGCTAGCAGGCACTGACCAGGTGCGGCATGCATGAACGCTTAAAAGACTAGGACAGGGAGCCGCTCCGCGTTCTACTCGCGAAGCGTCGAGCCAGATGTGGCCCGAAGAACATGCCGTCTCCAGTGTGTAAGGACGAAACCTCACCACGCACGGTGAACTCCCCGCCTAATTGTTTTGTTTTAAATTCCAATCGTGCGTAACTTCCATCTTTTTTATTTCTCCTTGATGTTAACAGACTTTTTATTGAATGTCCCGTTTGGCTCGGGGGTGTGTATACAAGTCTGTTAGTACCTGCTCGTTGGTGCCCCTGCTTCTACTGAACCCAGCAGACGTTTGAGTGTACACAGGGAACGTTCGAGCGATATAGCGTGCACAACTACATCGCGAAAGTATCCCGCACATTGCATAAAGGTGTCGCCGTCCGGCACACCAAGGCCTCTGGTCCATAACACTTTAGGATCCGTACCTAGGGAGTTCATGGAGTCTTTGGTCACAAGCCACAGTTTCGCCACCCTGAACTGTCGATCGCTTTCGAGTGATATCCAAAAAACTGCGCTATCCAGACTTCTGAGCTATTTCCATGCACCGTTTGCTGCTTTGCAGGAAACTCGCCTCAAGGATAGACCCGTCATCAGCGTCGGAGAGTACACCATCTACTGCGGTAACGCTGACGATAGGAGAGTGGGAGGCTGTGCAATAGCTGTAAGGAAGGATTTCAATGGTATGGTCAAGGAGTTCGGCTCAACGTCGTGTCGGAATGCATTCGTACGACTGCGGGATCAGAGAGGATTCAATCTGTGGATAGTGAGTGCTCATGAGCCCACTGAAACCGCCGAAGACAATTCGAAGGATGCGTTTTATGAGGAACTAAATACGTTGCTGGCCAGGATACCATGTCAACATGCTGTTGTCGTGGGGATTGACGCAAATCCGAAGATGGGACTTGATCAGGAATCCGGAGTACTCGGTAAATGGTTCTACCCAGTGGAGCAAACATCGGACAATGGCTATCGCCTTGTCGGCTTTTGTGAACGCAGTGGTCTGATTATTGCATCGACATTCAAGAGGAATCATCGCCGCCATCAGCTTACGTGGCAGGGACCAACCCAGCTATCTCCAGAAGAGCAGCGGAAGCGGAAGATGACAACTTTGAAACTACAGCTTGACTATGTCCTGACGAGGAATATTCCAGTATCGGACATTCGAAGATCTAGAGCTGTGTGGGATGTCGCATTCGATTCGGATCACCGTCCTGTTCTGTTGAACTTCACTGCAAGGATTCATAAGAGGAAGCGAGGGGCTCAGCCTCTCCAGAGGATTGACATGACAAGTCTCAGAGATGAAGAGTGCAGAAGGAATTTCCGACAACGCGTTTCTATTCACATCGGAGTACGGACTAAGAAGAAACTTTGCGACGCGGATTCTTTTGTCAAGTGCATCCAGGACGCTTCGAAAGAGGCACTCCCGGTTGTACAGCCTAAGAAGAAGTTCGCCTACGTCTCAGAAGAAACAACATCTACCTACAACAGAGTATGCGCTCACCGAACTGCAGGAAACTTCGTGGAGGAGAAGCGTCTGAGGAGGAAGTTGCGTCGGCAGCTTCAAAGTGACCGCGAGCGAGAGTGGACGTGTAGAGCTAAGGAGTTCGAGAAGGCTTGGGAGGAGAAGAATCCGAGGAAAGCCTACACGTTGCTGCGACAGTATAGCGGGAAAATAAAGAGATGTTCTCCTGTCTTGAACACTACCAATGGAGTTGCAGTTGGTGATGCGACGCTGCCAATACGGGAGGATTACTTCAGTTCACTACTGAATCGTCCAGCGCCAACAGTACCTGAGCTCCCGCATGTTCAGAGAGCACATTACGATGTCAGTGAGGAACCGCCGACTGAGTCTGAAGTTTTGGACTGTGTCCGGAAAATGAATGGAAAGGCTGGTGGAGATGACAACATCACGGCTGAAATGCTGAAAGCTCTTCCTCCGTCTGGGATTCGTGAAATGACAACACCATCCGTGCTATATGGATGAGCGAAAGGATACCCGATTCGTGGAGACATGCGATCATCGTACCTCTTCACAAGAAGCTATCCGTCACGGATCCTAAGATCTACAAAGGAATCTCTCTACTTCGTGTCATGTGCAAGGTTTTAGAACGTATCATTCTCAAGCGACTTATCAAACATCGTGAAAGAACGACCAGAGATGAGCAAGCCGGTTTTCGACCTGGAAGATCGACCATCGACCAAGTTTTCGTCGTGAGAAGGGTAATTGAATCGTGGCAGCGGTATTCGAAGCCATTACAGCTTGCTTTTTTGGACTTTGAAGCCGCGTTCGACTCTCCTCATCGTGATCGATTGCTCAATGCTCTGCGAGCAGATGGAGTCCCGGAAAAGTATGTTCGGTTAATCTAGGACATGAACAAAGGAACAACAGCAGCAGTTCGTACACCTGTCGGATTTACGTCAGCTTTCGAGGTGAAAACAGGAGTAAGGCAAGGAGCTGTAGCAGGACTTTTTCTTTTCAACTTCGCCGTTGATGACATCATGCGTAGAGTTGCAGAACAGTTTTCTGCGGATGTAATCCTAACACCATCAGGACGCTCTCTTGTCGACCTGAAGTACGCCGACGACATCGTGTTATTCGCTGAAAACAACGCAAAACTGCAAAGGATTGTGAACCTCGTTTCAAAGTATGCCGCAGCTTACGAACTTCGTCTTCGCCCGACAAATGCAAGCAGATGTGGGTCTCTCAGAGGCCTTCAACGGGAGTTTGTGTGGACGGACAACGTATCGAACTGGTGGACGATTTCTGTTATTTGGGCTGTTTGCTTAAGAACGATGGTAGTTATGCAGCGGATATTCGACAACGATGTGCGAAAGCTACGTCTGCATTTAATTCTCTAACCAAGTGTTTGTGGTCTACCACCATCGCGAAGGAAGTCAAGTTGCGCGTCTACCTACCCGCTATTCGCCCTATCATGATGTACGGATCGGAGACGTGGGCAGCACCGAAGACGCAGATGGAAAGCTTGGATTGCACGGAGAGGAAGCTTTTTAGGCGTTTGCTTGGATATTTCTGGCCGCGTGTATGCCATAACGAAGACCTTTACAAGGAAATCGACGCAGTACATAAACGCTTGACACGAGGAAGGTGCCAGCATCTCCTAACGCCATCTCAAGCAGCAATGGAAAGTCGACTTCGACTGCTCGGGCATATACTAAGAAGAACGCCGGATCGTCTCGTACAACACACTTTAAGAATGCTTCCAAATCCTGTCTGGAAACGGCCACCTGGGCGTCGGCGTAAGTTCTGGACGGATGTGGTTAAAGAGGATTTGAAGTCACTCGGCATCGCAAGACAGTTCAGGCGCGATGTTTCGTTTCGCAGGAAATGGAATAGTGACAGCTGGATGGAATGTGTTCAAATTGTGGCTGAAGACCGTGAAAATGGACACGGCTGACTACTAGGACGGCACACCTCGGTGAAGATGCGGAATGACCGCGTCAGGCGAAAGCCAACCGATTAAGTCAAGTAAGTCAAGTCCCGTTTGGCCTTGGTATTTCGCTAAAATGAAGCCGCCTCGGATGAGGATAAAATCGACAATCAGCTGTTAGGCGGGGGTTTCGCTGTGCGTAGTGAGGTTGCGTCCCAAAGCTAAAGGGACGGCAGCTGAAGGGGCGGCACGGCATTTTCCGGTGACCTCTGGCTACACGCTTCGCACGCAGAGAGCGGAGCAGCTCCCTGCCTTCCTCATAAGAGTTCATACATGCCGCCCTACAGAGCTCACACCTGGAGAAAGTGGAAAAACACAAAGTTTCACCTGAACAAAGGCGGAGCACTATCAACGGAGAACTCCTCTTCTTCACGGTCATGAGAATGACCTGCGGAGTTGAATGACGCATAGCCACCTAAATCAGTTACTCATTTTCACTATAATGGAGATAAAGTACAGCAGAATTGCTTGGAAACACAAGCACGAGGGACCAGAACGCACGATAACTACACAGAGAAAATTAATCAATCTTAATACCTCCACCTGTTTCAACATGGACGAGGGCGGGTCCATCTATTTCAACCTCATCCAGAGAAATCTCCCGGTTGCGACGTTCCATCTTAAGTGAGCTGTTTATGATGATGTTTAAGGACGTAAACAAATCATGGGGCTTCCAACAGAACAAAATGACTGACTTAATACCTGAATAATCCCTCGACGATTTGAAACAGTGGAGTGGGGAACCGTACGAACGGGTGAAGATATGAGTGACTCCGACTCTGGCTCCTCCTGAAACTCAGATATTGCTGGTTAATTGAATGTAGATTATTGAAAAAAGGCAGAAAAGTCATAGACCACCCTATACGGCCTCAAAACTTGATGAAGCATACCCGCCCCGCCCACTTCCTTAGAGGCCATCGATGAAAGGGGGGCAGGGGAGGGCACGCCACGATCAAGCATCGGGGCTGTGTAGGACTGAATATTCATAGGTGTTTTTGGCAATTTTTTCGACAGTAATGTTCCAATGTGCCCGTAACATTCCTTTTCGGTAAAAACCCGAAGCCTGCCTTAGAGGTTCCATGACCGCTTCCAAGGGCAACATTTGCGTGAAAATGCAAGCAGGGTGGCATGGAAAGGACATCAGGCAAGAGCGTGTACCCGTGGCAGGCAACTTCGAACGCTGAAAGGCTGCAAGGACCTCTTTTGTCCTCTCATGGACTGTCCTGCAATCAACAGGGAGATGCGTCCCTCCCTCCTTGTCAACCAAAAACTTCGAAAAAATGACGAAATTTGTACGTCATCCTTAGGTCTGTTGGGGCGACCTCCCAGAATCTTCATTTGGCACCAAACTTTCTAGATACAACCTCCCCTCACAAATCTCCATGTTTCTAAGAATTTCCACGTCCCCCAATGTCCCGCTGGAAAGTAACCGCTTGATCCTCGTTGATGTTCCAGTTACCCATCCTCCTGCATAAGCACGATTCCTGGTTCCGATTTCGGTATGTAGATGACAATCGAGTGGCAGAGATACCCCTTTTTGGAGGATCTCTCGTTTATATTGGTTTTTCCTTCTTTTTCATCTAAATTATTTTTCATTCTCTTCAGTATTTTATTCTTCCAGCATTAAAGCAACAGAAAATTGGCTACCTCTGCGAGTTAGCGCCAGCGATCTTCAACTGCGAGGTCCTTGGATTTTCCGAGAACGAGACCATGTGAGATACTGTGCGCTCCTCCACACTACTTTTCGGACAAGGAGGGTTGTCGGCTACACCAATCTTGTGAGGGTAAAATCGTGGTTTCAAGTATTATCCACCCTGCAATCAAGAGAAAGCTGATCGAATTGGTCTTTGAAGAGCCTCTTCTTCCTTTGCGAACTTCGGAGGTGGTCCATTTAGCAGGGGAGAGCTCAGGGTACTAAGGAACTTCTCGACGATTTCATTGTAAACTTCTTTGAATTGAGTTCTGCATTTTCTGGCTTTACCGTCATTGGTTTGACAGTTCTAAGGTGTCTATAAATCTGTTGTGGCAAAGCCGGCTTCTTCATCATGTCACGGGGAGTGGGGGCTTTTCTGTGCCAGGTGGCTTTACCGTCCGATACTGAAGTGTCAGCATTTTATTATGAGATTGAGTTGGAGTGATTCCCGACTCGCTACTCTGATGGGTGATGCCCGCCATTGCCTGGCTTGCGGTCGCCCATCTCAGAGGGTAAGCATGAAGTGTAGTCCACCAAGGATTGCACATCTACGAACGATTGAGAAGCGATCCCTTGGAGATCAATAGGCACGGAACCCAAAGCAGCACAACTGCTCTCGCTCAACCAGTTGCGAACGCGCATCGGATCGACCTTTTCAATTTCGGCAACCGGAACGCCAAAAACCATCGGAAATCGGAATTGCGCTCACCCATGCGCCTCATTGATATGTTGAAGTGCAGCTTCGGGTGATCTACACTCTATGAGGGAGAGCATTACAGAAAACAAAATGACTGGCTCCGAATACAACAAAAAAAAAACCACGAAACCTAAAAAGAAGTGTTTAAAACAGCGGTCTGGACCATGTAGACCCCCTTCTTCACCATTAATACAGCAGTCACAAAGTGGATGCAACCATATTTTCTACAACCAACTAATATGCCAAAATCTATGCCTTGGCGGAGTGTTTCAGGAAACACTCGTGAAAAGCTATTACGAATTGCTGGGCTTCACATATGAGAGTAGAAAATTTAATCAAAATGCGCGTATCGACAACTTTTCGAACCAAGCGTGAGTCATCAGGCGCTGACGTCCTTGGCTGAGACACATGCTATTTTTTCCGCTGCATTGTCATTTAGAGGAAATTCCACCGTGATTATATATCGAAAACGTAACAAAGCGAATAATGAATGCTAAATTCCAAAGGCTTGCGCGAAGTGTGTCAAAAAACAGTTAGCATCAACAAGCAAGAAAAATCGATGACTGAGAAACATTAAAGGGGACCGTATTGCCCTCAGGGTTCAGAAGGGTTGCGACTTGGCACAACGGTGGGTCGTAGAATAATCGGAGTTTTTGGAAAAAAAGAGAACTGGGGGGGGGGAGGGGCTCATACCATTCGACAGAATTTTACCACAGATCAGGGTTGAGCAGGCCGTTGTGGCGATTTTCGTCGCGGCTACTACCCCCCCCCATTTTCCTTTTTTTCAAAAAAAAAATCCCAAAATTTTACGAACCCCTGGTTCCATTTTTAGGCTTTATTTAGCGTCTAATTGTCAATTTTGTGAAAAGTGTCAACTTTATGAACATCTTCTCTGTATGTAATCTGCCTTTATACCGTTGAAAATGTATAAACCTCTCATGCGACTGACTATTCCTACCTCATTTTACCTTACCGAGTGGTTTGGATGAAAATCCTATTTTCCCCCCAAAAATTTCACGACCCCTCCCAATTTTCTTTTTTTTTCTCAAAATTTCCAAAAATTTTACGATCCCCCGTTGTGACCAGTCACAACACTGCTCAACCCTACCACAGATATGAAAATTTCCCAACTTTTCCACTTTCGAAATGCTTGAAGAAATTTCAACCTCGGGAGGGATCCTAAAAATTTTGGTAATTAAAAAAAAACTTGGTCAACGTGGGGGGAATCGATGACTGAGAAACATTAAAGGGGACCGTATTGCCCTCAGGGTTCAGAAGGGTTGCGACTTGGCACAACGGTGGGTCGTAGAATAATCGGAGTTTTGGAAAAAGAGAACTGGGGAGGGGCTCATACCATTCGACAGAATTTTACCACAGATCAGGGTTGAGCAGGCCGTTGTGGCGATTTTCGTCGCGGCTACTACCCCCCATTTTCCTTTTTTTCAAAAAAAAAATCCCAAAATTTTACGAACCCCTGGTTCCATTTTTAAGCTTTATTTAGCGTCTAATTGTCAATTTTGTGAAAAGTGTCAACTTTATGAACATCTTCTCTGTACGTAATCTGCCTTTATACCGTTGAAAATGTATAAACCTCTCATGCGACTGACTATTCCTACCTCATTTTACCTTACCGAGTGGTTTGGATGAAAATCCTATTTTCCCCCAAAAAATTTCACGACCCCTCCCAATTTTCTTTTTTTTTCTCAAAATTTCCTAAAATTTTACGATCCCCCGTTGTGACCAGTCACAACACTGCTCAACCCTACCACAGATATGAAGATTTCCCAACTTTTCCACTTTCGAAATGCTTGAAGAAATTTCAACCTTGGGAGGGATCCTAAAAATTTTGGTAATTAAAAAAAACTTGGTCAACGTGGAGGGGGTTGTAGCTCCACCGAAAATTGGCGCAACGGCCTGCTCAACCCTGATTGCACTTTAACCTCAAGATATTACACGTCAATCATTGCTGACTTTCTAACTTCCGAACGCATTCATAAATTGTATACAACACCCACCTCGCTTAATTGAATGAACGAATTATACAAAAACGTGCTTGTATCAGCCTAAAACTTGCTTGTCACGCAAATTATTCAAAACCTGCCCAAATTTTTTTAATAGACAAAATAGGTACGTGTATTGAACACGTTACAAAAACCGATTTCCCAATCGAGTTATCGAGTTACCCTCAGATATTCCTTCCTGCTACATCCTTTTGTCCTAACTTTTACACTCACCATGATTTCACACTACTATTTTACGCCCGCCCACGAACTGAATAGTAGATATAGAATATGTTACAACCCGTTACGCGGGTTAAGGATGGATGCTTTAGTGAAGGTATTTTTACCAAGCAATTGAGTGAGAGCGCCGCTGGATCAGGTTCGAAGCGGGTTGCGGAGCTCCACGGGAAGGATCTGACTTGCTAGCCGAGGGATGGAGAGAGGAGGGGTCTGGGCTGCTAGGGAGATTAAAAGGACAAGTACGTGTGGGGGTTTACATTGTTTAGGACTTCAAGTACTCCGTCCGTGGTCAAATTCGCTGTTCATTTTTTTTCAGATGAATTGTTCCTCTTTTTCGAATTTTACAAAGAAAAACAGACCATGTTCCGCACCTGGGGGGGGGGGGGTGAGAAAATCGTCGAAATTTTGACTAAATCACGCTACGGGAGGGGGGAGTCTGGGTGAAACTGGACTACCTCGTGCAGTACCCTGCGCTGGATCCAGGGTTGAGCAGACTGTTGAGGATATTTTTGTCGCCGCTACGACCCCCCCCCACTTTCTTTTTTTTTCAAAAAAAAAACCCAAAATTTTACGACCCCGGGGACCAAAAATTTTCAGAGCTTTATTTAGTGTCTAATTGTCAATTTCGTCAAAAAAGTGTCAATTTTCCAAACAGCTTCTCTGCACATAATCTGCGTTTATATTGTTAAAAATGCATACACCTCGCACGCGACTGACTAGTCCTACCTCATTTAACCTTACCATGTGGTTTGAAAAAATACTATTTCTTCCAAAAAATTTACGACCCCTCCCCGAGTTTTCATTTTTTCCGAAACTTCGAAAAGTTTTACGACCCCAGTTGTGACCAGTCACAACGCTGCTCAACCCTGGCTGGATCTTCGGTGGTGCAGTGCGATAAGCCCCTCCGGAAAGGGAAAATGCTGGTTCAATCTAGTCCGGAGCGAAGCAAATTGCGATCAGCTCAGCACCCCGGTTAACATACGATCGGCACCGTTTCACACTGATACTTTGGCTTCCTTGTTGTGTGCGTTGGGGCAAACTCTGTGCGCATACATTACTAATTCCCTTCCCCAAATTTTAGTTTTAAGTCGAAATTCTTAAGATCATCACCTGAAAATCTGAAACTCTCACGATCTCTTCCCCCCCCCCCACCTTCTTCTTCTTCTGCAGCCTCGAAGTGGTCTTTGCCATAGGTTAAGGAACTGGGCGAACATTAAAGGACTCGTCCCACAACCTACGGTTTAGAAATGACACTTGGTACTCATAATTTCGAACTTCCCCTACAACGCCCCGCCTGACCCTGAACCCCGGGTCTTCCTAGTGGTCATAAATTAGAGCAAGTGTTCACATCGCAAAAAGAGTAAACGTTAACAAATCTCATGCAAGCAGATCCCCGACCGAAAAAAAAGAAAAGACAGGAACATATCGAACTAACCTCTCGTAAAAGCTTTCGCATCCAACTTTGCTGTTCACCGGTAAACGTTGAATATTAATTTGTATTAGCAGTCAGTTAGGCCGAATATCTGAATTGATAATAAGCTAATTGAGAATAAGAGAGACAAGTTACAATGGCACAAGTTCCGGTAATTATAAAAACAAGTCGATGTAAGGATGAAGCTTAGATACAGCAGCATAGGGCACTCTTTTAAACACAGCTTACCCTTAAATACTCGGTGGGCAATCACGGAATTGCTCGGCAATAGAGGGCAGCCAGCGTAGCTGAACATGTCCCTCCCAAACTCCTGTCTACGCACCAGGCGCTATCCCTAGAAGCAGTGTCCAGGATGGAAACCGTCTTCGAGTTTTCACCGCAAATCGAAGGGTACGGAGCTCATGGCAGCAGCACTTTCGAAAAGAAGCCTAAAAAAGCCCTGAATTACCCTAAACGGCCCTGAAGTTTTGTGTAAAGCGCGATCCCCGCCTACTCCCCTCAGGAGCAGCAATTTTGCGAATTTTCCAGTTGGGGGTCGCCACCAAAATTGAAAAATGAGGGGGGGGGAGTAGAACCGCCAGAATTTTCGATTCGGTTTTAACTCAGCACCATGGCAGAATGTTTCTTACACAACCACAAGTTGTTCAGATTTGTTTGTCAATGGCTGGTGCTCTTCAAATTGGCAATTGTCCAAACAGCGAAAAATGGTTTTCGGGAGTCTTCCAGTGTCATATACGTTGCTTTTATGGTCGGCAAGAAGTAAAAAAGCAAAACTGCTCATGTAGTGTGAGACATAGGAAGAATCGTCCGTTGAAAGAAGTGCTTTGTAAAAGCCGTTTTTTTTTTCAAAATGGTCTTTTCAGCCTTGGTTTTCACTTCTTGAAGGCGGCAGTCGAGCAAAAGGTGCATCTACTTGAATGTTATCGAAAACTGCATCAGCTAGATTTTTTTCAAAAAAAAATACTGACATTTCTCACCCCCTGTTTTCCCGTGGTGATGTGAAAATTCAACTAATTTAGTTTTCGAAAACCATTCAGTAGGTGCATCTTTTGCTCGACTACCGCCTTTTAGAAAAAAAAACCAAGGCTGAAAAGACCATTTGGAAAAAAATGAGCTTTTTACACCACTTTTTACAACTTTTTTCTATTTCTCTTTTACATATGTGGCTTTGCTTTTTCTGCTTTACTACTAGGTCTTTTTTTTTTGCTGAACCGTCAAGTTACGGGCCGTATGTGACACTGGGAGACCCCCGAAAATCTATTTTTTTGCTATTCGAACAACAGCAATTTTGACAAGTCTTCGGCAAAATATGCGGGTCTACCCTAAATTCAGCGGGGCCACAGAAGGGGGGACTTTATGTACGGCTCGCTCCGTATGCCAGGAAGCTTCCGATGGCCGGGATAACTTAACCCTTGATCTTTCATGTTGCAGAACGTCCCCCGATTTGGAGTCAGGGGATTGAAACCCTCGGGTGGGCGAAATACTAGCTTGAGCGTGCAAGTTTACGATACAGCTACCGCAGTCATTTGTACATAAAGCCCCCCCCCGAGGCATTGTTAGGGAGGGGGTCGCAGAGCTTTGCCACGAATGAGGTTAGCAACAACAAACGCACTTTGTCCAACCGGTTGGTTGACCCTGCTCAGAAGCCACTGTTCGAAACACAAGCACGCCCAGGCCGATCATTTTTTCCGCAGGGCTACCGTAATCCTGCGCGTAAATTAAATAGCGCCGGCTGCATGGCTGCGGACTTTGCCACATATCTTACGGCAATCCTGATTTCTGTACTTATGATCCAAAACATCGACAAAAGCTGTAGTAATCTCCCTTTTCAGCATTAGCCTGGTTCGCGAACGGTCGCGTGGAGATAGCAGTTGATTATAGGGCTATTTTTCATAGCACTTGTAAAGAAGTATGCCTCGGTCGCGATAAAGAAAGTAACCCGAGGCGCATAAGGTCGAAAAATTATCCGCGAAACAAAGAGATTCTTTTGGAAGTTATGAAACTTTTCTTCACAAAATTATGATTTCATTCATACAATCCTCAAATCTTAGTAGACAGACAACCTTTTTCTAACGGCAAATCAAAAGTCTTTTAGGTAAAATACCGTCGACACATTTCGACAGTTATCCGCTTACAGCTGCACAACAAGAATCAACCCCGTCTGCTTATTTATGAATTCGCCAAAAAAAAAACCAATTTTCGACATTTCTGGGGTAGCAAAACGTCTCCTGATCGAAATTTGTCTTGGTGGAAATTCACACGCTACTCCGACACTGGCGGCGGTCTCCTACGGGAGAAAACGACCATCGTGATCAACCACAGGTGTTTTGTTGTGTGGATGACCGGACTAGAGAGAAGCGGTCTCCTACAGATCATAGAGTCGCGCGCGGTACATCGGGCGTCAGTTATGCTGTGGCAGCCGCAGCCGACGCAGGCAAGCATTTTATATGACGTCTTAAACCAAAGAACGGCCAATCAGACGTACACGTTGAACGATCGATGCAAACTTGCGCCGCATACGAGGCGCACAAGGATGGGTGGACAGACAATGGCCATGCATCAAAGTCCGAGAGAGAACCAAAATCGAGTGAGGAGATTTGATTGGATTTATTACACGGTAGAACCGTGTCAAAGACAACAACAGAATAATAAAAGCACTAAAATCAGTCGAACAACAATAAACAAATGGATCAACTGACTATTAGGCATTCATCGGCACCATCAAGAAAAGAGATCTTACAAACATTACTCCTGGGACAACAGATAACACTCAAGTGTCTTTTTGAATTCACTTAGTTTCCCCACTATCAAACCTGACCGAAGTAGTTTATTGAATTCAGACCCCGCTCTATTGACAAAGAAGTGCTGTCGTACGTTCCGCCTGGCCCCAATGAGGCCCAATTTCACCGGTGCTCCCCTAGTGGTTGATGGTCTAAGGTTGAACAGCCGGCTAGCCTTGATACCAGCACTCCCATGAATGATCTTATACATCATTATCATATCAAACCTTCTTCTCTTGCGCTCTAGAGTGGTTAGGCCCAGTTTGGCGTTTCTGGTGACATGACACACGTTGCGATTCGTCTGAAACCACGATGTCCGAAAGTAAACTCTACGTGTGAAAGTATTCTGGACTTTCTCAAGAGCGTCGATGGATCCTTTTTTGTATGGATTAAAAACTACCGTACCATACTTCATTAGTGGACGTACGTACGTTTTATACACCTCGGTCAGCACGTTTGCATTAGTAGTTGATAGTGCTCGAAACGCGCAGTGCATCATCCTATTAGCCGTGGACGCAACCTGGAGGCAGTGATCATCGAAATTAAGATTGTCCTTGATAAGAAAACCAAGGTCCTTAATCTCGCTGACCTCGCTCAACTGCAGACCGTCGATAGTATAGAAGCCACTAACTCGCCTCTTACCAAGCTTCATCACTTTAGTCTTTTCGCTGGAAAGCGGCAATTTCCATTCATTCGACCATTTGGCTACATCATTGAGAGCTTTTTGCAAACACTCCGAATCCTCCATTGTCAAAATAGGTTTATACAACTTAAAGTCATCAGCGAATGCCGAACAGCCGACGTTGTTCAAGGATATGATCGAGGGAAGTTCATACGTATAGATATTAAAGAGAATTGGTGAAAGCACTCCCCCCTGGGGAACACCACTAAGGACTGCAAAGGGAGAGGAGAACGTACTATTAAGCCTGACCCTGAAAGTTCTACCCGTGAGAAAAGCACGAATCCAAGCCACTATACGTGGATGGATACCCACTATTTCCAGTTTGTTTACTAATTTGCGATGAGAAACTCTGTCAAATGCCTTGGAAAAATCAAGGTAAATAACATCCACACCTATATCTTTGTCCAGCGCACGCGTCCAATCATCAAGTGACTCCAGCACAGCCGAAATTGTGGGGTTTCCGTCTTTGACGCGACGAGGGTGCAAAGAGCTATGATTGAGCTCAGTCCCGAAGGCAATTTTTGAATAGGGCAGACAAGTAGCCATGCGTGAGCTCCTTTTTCCCTGCAAGAAAAGTAATCACGGAAAGCCGAAGGATTTGGCTCAGATTCTTCCTTAGAGCCGTATTTGAAATTCCCTCCAAAATGAGATTTCGTTCAACGGGTGGTGGCCATCGTGTATCAACAACGCCTGAGGCGGGAGAAACGGGGGAGGAGCGAGGTTTCTGATTGGACGCTACACGGGCTAGCCCCGGCCCCCGGCTGTTGCGTCCAATCAGGAACCTCGCTCCTCCCCCGTTTCTCCCGCCTCCTCAGAAGTGTTGATACACGATGGCCACCACCCCGTTCAACTGCTGTACACGGTTCGGTCTCCTACAGGAGTCAGATAGGACTCCTACATGTGGCAAACAGGAGTCCTATAGCTGATGAGGCTAGGACTCCCAGCCGACTCCCGTAGGAGACCGCTGCCAGTGTCGGAGTAAAAAATAGTGGCTGTCGTAAGATATGTGACAAAGTCCGCAGCCATGCAGCCGGAGCTATTTAATTTTCGCGCAGGATTACGGTAGCCCGCGGAAAAATGATTGGCATGGACGTGCTTGTGTTCGAAACAAGCAACTAAAAAATGACAAAACGTTTTTTAGCAGCCGGGATTCTGTGTTACCGTAACCCCATTCGCGTTACGATATCATCGAGCGCCAGCGTCGCACCTAAGTGGTATTTTAGACTGAGATCAGCCACGGGGAGTGTTTTTGCTTTGAAACTGAGGGTATTTATCATCTACATTGTTCTTAGGTATTTAGAGCGCATTATAGTGTTTTTCTTGCTTGTATTCCTTGCATTACAGTGTTTTTCTTGCTTGTATCCCTTCTCTTGAAAAGCTGTGTTCTTTTGAATTGCTGCATATGCCTTTATCTTATTATTTTTATCTGAATCGTTCCAATTCTTAAATCCACGGTTCAACATCACAATTTTCTCATCAGTCGAGGTCTTTATATGTGTCGCTCTGATAGGGGATTCGATCGCAACTCCACTCCTTCGGTACACTATTCAATGGCCAGTATTTGCTTATTTAGAGAGATGGCCGGATGCTTCCTTTGCGGTCTGGAAGTGAAGAGGCTATGCGACCATTTATTCAGTAAGCACGGATACACTAAAAGTGAGGTGCGGAAATTGAAAGAAAGCAGAGCTTGTATTCGAAGGAGAGGCGAAGCTAATTCTACCGGCGTGTTTCGATGTAATGGCTGCCAGCGAGAATTTTCCTCGAGGAATTCACACATACGACATGAAAGACTGCTAGAGGAGTACGCCCCAGAACGTGTTGAAGTTTGCGGATTCTGTTTACGCGAAAGCCCCGCCGATAGTAGCACAATGATTTACTGGCTGAAGTGCTCTAATTGTGATGTTTGGGCACATATGGATCATTGTGGGGAACTAGATGAATTATGTTCTGTATGTAAGATCGGTTGGTTGCAATATAGCGAAAGTTGACAGATCTTTCGAATGATCTCCCAGTAATAATAAGTTAAGCTGATCTCCTGGAATGATAACGAATACGGATACTCGCCTCGTCTTCTTCTTCTTCTTTGCAGCCACATCGAGGGTTTTGTCATAGGTGAAGAAACTGTGCGACCAGTAGTGGATTCGTCCATAGATCCATTATGGTCAGCGTGGTAGGTCTCACCGGACAGCGAAATAAATGTGCTGTATCATGGCCGATAGTACCGCAGTCCGGACAGACATCAGATTTGCTGCTGTCGATTTTGCTGACGTAGGACATGAGCATTGACGAGTGACCGCAGCGCAACGATGCCAGTGTGCATCTAGCCCTTCTTCCGAGTTGAGTCTCGGATTCGCAGACTGGGGGCGGTACTTCTCCTAGTATAGGATTCACCGCCGCCTTCTCAAGATGACACCGTACGAACTTGGTGTGCTCCTCGCGCAAAGACGGAGTCGTTCTTGCTGTGAGTCGTGCCATCTCTGCAAGTTGACTTTGCATGGAGCATCGGCAAATGGCATTCTTTTGGCTCTCTCTCTCTAACAGGGTTAAGCACTCTCCAGGACGGGTGGTTTGGTTGCTTAATAATATTGATTCGTAATTGTTGGGCTTGCAGCTGACAGTGCTCCTTCACAGGCAATAGACGGGCTTCGGCATGCAGATGCTCGACTGGGGAACTCTTTGCACATCCGGTGGCAATGCGAAGAGCGGCATTTTGTACGCGTTGCATCTTAAACCAGGAAGATTCTGAAACTAGATGCTGCCAAACCGGTGCGGCGTATTCCATGGCTGGCTGAAGAATCGCCTTATACGTCATGAGTATCGTTTCCTTGCTGCTACCCCATGAGGTACCGCCTAGGGCCCTGAGAACATTGAGTTTGGCTTTAACAACAGCCTGCTTCTGCTCGGTATTTTTATGAAACTTGAGCGACGGATCGAGCACAAGACCGAGCAGTTTTGGAAATCGAGCAGCAGGCAGACGGTCTCCATACCACTCTACCTCCGGATGAGCTCTGTGCTCGGATGGGTCCGTTGTGAGGACGGATACTGATGATTTCGATGCGGAGATCTTTAGCATCTTGTCGTCGAAGAACCTCTTCAGCGTCTTCAGGTACTCGTTGATCTTGGTGGCGGCTACCTTTATATCCCGGTCTCGACACATGATTGTTATATCATCGGCGTAGGCGACAGTCTTGATATCCTGTGGTGGTTCAGGCATATCTTCTAGATACAGACTGAAGAGAGCTGGTGATAAAACACCGCCCTGGGGGACTCCAGCTGCCATAGGAATACTGTTGGAGACATGGTTCTGGAACATGACTCTTGCCCGTCGAACTCTGATAAAGGCCGATATCCAGCGCTTTTGCCACGGTGGTATCGACGACTCCAAAACGTTTCTTGACAAGATTCCTAGGTTAACCGTATCGAAAGCCTTGGTGAGATCCAACGCGACAGCAACAGTTCTCAATGGCTTCAAAGCGTTGAACCCGTCGATTGCATAGCTAGTAATTTCTAGCAACGCAGTAGTTGTAGAATGCAGCCTTTTGAACCCGTGTTGAAACAATTGTTTCTCGTTATGCTCTGCTAAATTCTCCACAATGAGCTTTTCGGCTACCTTAGCGAAGGGTGACATCAAGCTAATGGGTCGATAACCCTTTACTGACGACTGAGGTTTGCCTGGCTTCGGCAACGGGATGACGTTGGCAGTCTTCCAGTTTTGGGGAATAATGCACGAGCTGAATGAAGTGTTAATCACATCAACGACGAGTGGGAGGATCTCAGTCGGGAGCTTCTTCAGTACAGCAGGACAAATGCCGTCGGGACCGACAGCCTTGGAGTTCCGCATGTCCTTTATGATCTTCTCTACGTGCGCCACAGTGTACGCATCGGCCGTGCTCATGAGCGGGAGGCGGCACAGCTCTCTAACTGTCACTCTATTCTGCGGACCACGCCGTGTACTCGTGACAAAGAAGCTTTTTCCAAGAGAGTAGGCGGCTTCCTTACCCGTCTTGAAAACGTTATTATCAAATTCAATGGTGGATACGGTAGCTGGCGAGCTCTTTCCAGATAGCTTCCGTAGTACCTTCCACGTAGTTGCACTGTCCGCCTTGAAATCCAACTGTCCCGTGAACTTTTCCCATTCTTCTTTCTTGTGCCTGTCCAGATCTTTTCTGATCTCGTCATCGAGTTGAGCAACGACAGGGTCTAGATGGTCGGCTGCTCTCCTGGCATCTCTAGTCCTAATCTTTTGGAGAATTTCTCTGGTGACGTTTGGATAGAACGTCTTAACGCGGCCAACAGGAATAGCCGCCTTCATGGCCCGGCGGATTACATCAGACAGGTGGTGCTCTTTGATGCACATTGCCGTTCCACGGATAGTCAGCCGCTAGGCGGAGCGCAACCTCGCTGAACAGGCACCAGTCTGCTTGGCCTAAATTGAGATAAGAACGTTGTCGAACACCAGAATAAGGAGCAAGAGAATTTGAGAGATCGATGTGCACAAAGACAGGAATATGATCACTAGACAATGTAGTCGAGGTAGACCATGAGCAGGTGTTTGAAAGGTTGGAAGAGACAAGAGTTAAGTCTGGGCTAGAAGATCGGCCGTTGGCAGGGAGGCGAGTGGGCTGATCATCGTTTAGTATGACCAGGTCGCACTCCTCCGCCCATTCCTCGACGTCACTTCCTCTAGCATCAGAGCCAAGAGACGAGCAAAATGTATGAGCATTAAAATCGCCCGCAAATATAGACGAAGATGAGAGGGAGCAGTCGTAAAGCTGCCTGAGGAGTAGAATAGGATCATAGGATGGAGGGCATGATGTGGTAGGGGGAATATAGATGTTGAAGAGAGAAAGGGGAGTTTTGAGGGGGAGATGGACCGGGAGGTACTCGAGAGTACCGTCCGTGGGAGTGTTAGGTATGAGGTGTGAGGGAAGAGTAGATAATACAAAAGTGGAAACTCCTCCGCCAAGATTTGACCTTGGAGCATGGTACGAAGTATAGCCCGGGATATTGGGATGAGGATTTGTAGGGGATGGAGAGAGCTTGGTTTCCTGAACCATGATCACGTCTGGATGGTAAGTTCGTGCAAAGAGAGATAGCTCAGAAAGCTTGCCACGAAGGCCGTTGAGATTTATATGTACAATGGAAAGGGGGCGATTGGAGTTTGAGGAATCAGAGTTGGTAGGTGAGGAGCACAAAACACATCGAAAAGAAGAGTTATGATGCCTCACAGAACAGAGACCCGAACAGGAGAGATGCACCCACCTTTGGCATCCGAAGCACTGGACGCTGGTATGTCTCCTGGTAACATCCTTGCCGCACGTGGCGCATAGGTACTTCTGGGCGGGTCCAGGATTCCTCTCCACGCCGGCCCTTTGCAGGAGAATCCGAAGGAGAGCTGCGGCCGGCCAGCACCTCTCCCATGACAAAAACCCTCTTCGTGGAGGGGATGACGTCGGTTTGCACGGAGATGATCTTCTTTCCTCCACACTGCCACGGCACGAACGTACGACATCTCGGCAGCTCTCGCCTCGTGTTGTCAACTTGCTCGCCTACATCGCCAGAAAGGCCAAGTGTTTGACGCGCTCACCGTTTGCGCACTCAATGAAATATAGTTTTATTTTGTGTATGACTGTTACCAGAAGTTGTGCTGTCGATTGCTTTCCAATTTGCTCTCTTTTTCACTATATCTATGTGCTATATCTATGTGCGGCAAGGGTGGTACGCCGCGCGCGGCGAGGACAAGTGACGCGTGTTGCGCCGCGGCGAGGTCAAGCGACGCGTGTTGCGTCGCGGCGTACCACCTTCGATTCATAGATGCACCGTGGAGTCAACACAAACAAAATGACAGCATTTCGGTTTAAGAACGGTATTTGGGTGCCAGGACATCGCATCTCATTGATAATAGCACAGAAATATGGCATTCATAGTGATTTCTATTAGTACGTACCATATTCACAGAAATCAGGCGCAAGAGAAGTCTTTTAAGTCACCGATGCTGCCGAGATGTCGTACGTTCGTGCCGTGGCAGTGTGGAGGAAAGAAGATCGCCTCCGTGCAAACCGACGTCAACCCCTCCGAGAAGAGGGTTTTTGTCATGGGAGAGGTGCTGGTCGGCCGCAGCTCTCCTGAGGATTTTATTACAAAGGGCCGGCGTCGAGAGGAATCCAGGTCCAGCACGGAAGTATCCATGTGCCACCTGCGGCGAGGATGTTACCTGGCATAAAACAAGTGTCCAGTGCTTCGGATGCCAAAGGTGGGTGCACTTCTCCTGTTCGGGCCTCAGTTCTGTGAGGCATCATGGCTCATCCTTTCGTTGTGTTCTATGCTCTGCCCCCAACAACTCTGATTCCTCAATTACCAACCGCCCCCTCTCCATTGTTCACATTAATCTCAACGGCCTTCGCAACAAGTTATCTGAACTCTCTCTATTCGCACGTTCTCATCACCCGGATGTTATCATGGTTCAAGAAACCAAGCTCTCTCCATCTACCACTTATCCCCAACCTAACATTCCGGGCTACACCGCCTATCACATGCCAAGGACAGCTCTTGGGGGCGGAGTGTCTACTTTCGTTCAATCTGCCTTACCTTCTCATATTATCCCTAATACTCCTAAGGACGGTACTCTCGAGTACATTCCTGCGCACCTCCCCTCAAAACCCCTTTTATCTCTATTTAACATATATATTCCTCCTATATCATCTTGTCCCCTCTTATAATCCTATTCCTCCTTAAGCAGTTGTACGACTGCTCACTCTCCCCTTCAGCTGTCTTTGCGGGTGACTTCAATGCTCACACGTTCTGTTCCGCTCTTGATTCTGACGCCAGAGGGGAAGATGTCGAAGAATGGGCTGAGGAGTGTGACCTGGTTATCCTCAATGATGACCAGCCCACTCGTCTCCCTGCCAACGGCCGACCTTCTAGCCCAGACATCTCTCTTGTGTCATCCAATTTCTCTAATGCTTGCACGTGGTCCACATCCACAACTCTCTCCAGCGATCACATTCCCGTCTTTGTCTATATTGATCTCTCTGACTCTCTTGCCCCTTACTCTGGTTTTCGTCATCGTACTTATCTTAATTTAGGCCTAGCAGACTGGACCCTGTTCAGAGATGTTGCACTTCGCCATGCGGTCGACTACCCATGGAATGGTGATGTTCATCAGAAAGAGCGCCATCTAACAAGTGCCATCCGCAAGGCCATGAAAGCAGCAATTCCTGAGGGTCGTGTCAAGACCTTTTTTCCAAATGTCAGCAGGGAAATACTGCAGAAGATAAGAACCAGTGATGAGAAGAGAGCCGCAGACCATCTAGACCCGGACATAGCTGTGCTGGATAACGAGATCAGGCAGGATCTGGATAAGAACAAGAAGGAATGCTGGGAGAAGTTCACTGAAAAGCTGAATTTCAAGGCTGACGGAACTACGACGTGGAAAGTGTTGAGGAAAATTTCCGGCAAGTCCGCTCCTCGATGAGCTCCGCTATTGAGTTCGAGGAGAACGTCTTCAAATCAGGGAAAGCGGCTGCTTATGCGCTCGGCAAGAACTTCTTCATCACACGTGCCAAGCGAGGCGTGCAGAACAGAGTCACGGTTAGAGAACTGAGCCGGTTGCCGCTCATGAACGCTTCTGAGGCCTTTACTCTCACGCAAGTAGAGAAGGCTATCAAAGAAATGCGGAATTCGAAGGCTATCGGACCTGACGGTATCTCCCCAGCCATCCTGAAGAAGCTTCCCACGGAACTTCTACCGATGCTTGCAGATATCATTAACACTTCTTTCCGGACCTGCACTCTACCCCAAGCTTGGAAGACAGCCAATGTGATACCGTTGCCAAAGCCAGGCAAGTCCCAAAGCACGGCAATGGGCTTTCGACCAATAAGCCTGTTATCGCCCGTCGCTAAATTAGCTGAAAAGTTGATCGTGACGGACCTGGCTGATCAAAATGAGCGACAGCAGCATCAGCATGGGTTCAGGAAACTTCACTCCACTACTACAGCTCTATTGGAGATCGTGAGCTTTGCGGTCGATGGGTTCAACATGAGAAAGCCCCTGAGAACGGTGGCCGTCGCCCTCGACCTGAGCAAAGCGTTTGACTCTGTTAACTTGGGACTGCTGTCCGAGAAACTGCTCAAGTCGTCGCTACCATCATGGCAGAAGCGATGGATTGCAGCGTTCACTAAAGGCCGCCGTGCTAAGGTTCTGTTCCAGAATCATGTATCCGATAGCATTCCAATAGCAGCCGGTGTTCCGCAAGGCGGAGTGTTGTCCCCTGCCCTATTCAGCCTGTATCTTGAGGACATTCCCGAGCCTCCCAATGATGTAAGGATTGTTATGTATGCCGACGACATCACCATCATGTGCCAGGATCGTGACCTGCAGATAGCCGCTAACAAGATCAGCGCCTATCTCGTCGAGTTGAAGCTCTTCCTCGATAAAATGATGCTCACAGTCTCTGCCGCAAAATCCTCTGTTTCAGTGTTCACAACTAACACCAAGGAACACAGTGCCCATCCAGATGTCAAATGGGATGGTGACCTGTTGCCAGCAGCAAAATTCCCCAAGCTGCTTGGCCTTATTCTTGATCCCTCACTGAAGTTCCACAAAAACGCGGAACAGAAACAAACAGTCGTCAAGGCTAGACTTAATATCTTGAGAGCTCTCGGAGGAACATCATGGGGAAGCAGCCGAGAGACTATATTGAGAACCTACAGAGCAATACTTCAGCCGGCTCTGGAATATGCGGCACCAGTGTGGCAGCACCTGGTGTCTGACAGCTCCTGGAATAAGCTGCAGCGTGTACAGAATGCTGCGCTTAGAATTGCTACCGGTTGTGCAAGGAGCTCCCCGGTGGAGCATCTTCACGCGGAGGCCTGCATATTGCCGGTCAAGGAGCATTGTGAACTCCAGGCACAGCAGATGTATATTAATGTTCTGAGGCAGCCGAATCATCCGTCAAAGAGAATCATGAAGCCCATAAGAGAGAGGTCGATTAGGACGCCGTTCGCCGATGCTCCTCGTAAAGTTGATGTACAGAGATGGGCCGACTCCAACATGGAAAGGCTTCGTCTTCTGCGTGAGGAGCACACGCAATTTGTTCGAGGATATCTAGCAAAGGCGGCTGTGAACCCTATCTTGGGAACGGTGCCGCCTCGGGTTTGCGAGTCCGAGTCTCAACTCGGCAGACGAGCCAGATGTGCTCTTGCATCGCTGCGCTGTGGTCACTCTATTCTGCTCATGTCTTACGTCAACAAGATCGACAGCAGCCGACCAGACGCATGCCCGGACTGTGGTGCTCCCGGACACGACACGGCGCACTTGTTCATGTGCCCGAAGAGACCTACCTCCTTAACAACAATGGACCTTTGGACGAATCCTGTGAAGGCCGCCCAGTTCCTCAACCTATGACAAAAACCACTTTGAGGCTGCAGAAGAAGAAGAAGAAGTCACCGATAGACACTCGCTTCTATGAAACTCATTCATATTATGTTCTTGCACTGAACCTATCTTACGAGTGTTCCCAAACATCTCGTTGAAGAGAATTGACTCAATCAACGCTTGCTGGTACGCCGCGACGCGACACGCAACACATGCTCCCAGCCGCGCGCGGCGTACCACCTGGCCGCCGCCCGCTATATCTAGGTGCACCTTAATAAATACATATGGCTGATACCTTCTTTCATGTAAACGCAGTTGTTTTCAACATGTCAATGCTGTAGTGATTTTTTCCGCTACCTCAAGTCACTACTTTTCACTCTTCGTGACTGAAAAAGAACTGCCTCATGACAGAGAAGTCGTATATACGTTCACAACGATTGACCATTCACGATCTAATATATCATCACAAGACGTGCTTTCCGAATGTCGAGTTCTCACCACAATAAGGAATGCCCGGACATATGCTTGATCGGAATGTTCTCCTCCCCTTGCTTACAAGTTCGGGTGCAGCTGCACTTTAACACCATATCTGAACCTTTGTTTGATAAAAAAGTTTGGTCTGCAATAGAAACCATGACTGTGAAAGATTTTCAGCGAGCTCGTTTTTCTAGTGCTGCGCGCATTCACATTTCTGGTAAGGTAATCATCGTTTAAATTAGTCCGGTATCGTGCCTACCGTTACTGCTAAGCAATATCAATTTTTCATCTCAACATCCACGCCTGTCATTTATCTTGGGCCCAACAATCAGTTGCTGACGAGACGAAAATAAGAAACGGTGGGCCAGCAAGCAATTCAAAGAAACACAGCTTTTTAAGTGAAGGGATACAAGCAAGAAAAACACTGAAATGCGCTCTAAATACCTAAGAATACAATGTAGATGATAAATACCCTCAGTTTCAAAACAAAAACACCCCCCGTGGCTGATCTCAGTCTAAAATACCACATAGGTGCGACGCTGGCGATCGATAACATCATAACGCGCTCCACGGCGAATGGGGTTACGGTAACACAGAATCCCGGCTGCTAAAAAACGTTTTGTTAAAAAATGTCCCTCGACTAACGTAGCCCGCCTTAAACTAGAGTAATTCATACGAAGAAATTTTTAATTGAATGAATTTTCGATTGAATAAACCTTTGATTTTTTTTCAATTCTGCCTCATACCCTCCGCCAAATTTCTCACCTAAGGGGGTGGGATGGTAAATTTCAGAAACAAATTTGGTCATTAGGTGATAGATCTGTTCGCCACTGAAAGAAAACAAATGACAAGCTGGACGAAAAATGTCCAAAAACCAATTCAGCACTGCTACCGCTGGTATCCTTCGATTAACAAATTTTATCATTTTATCAGCTTTATGTGACTCAAACAACTTATAAAAAAATTTCACAAGATCTTCAGTATAGCAAAACGGATAAACAATATTCAGAAGACCAATAACGAAAACTCAAAAAAAAATGGCACACATTGAAAACAAATGGATGTCAGTGAGACATAAGAGAAGTATAAATGTTAAAGCAAGCAATGCCAAGAGCTGATGAAGGATACGCGCTGACCCTTGGGAGTTAATGGTGATTCAAAATGCAGATGGAAACAGTGATGTGGAAGCTCGAACTCGAGGCTCAAAACAATCGAAAGAGGCTCAACTGAGAAAACGGAGACGCAGACGCAAAACGAGACGCTGCGGCATGGTTTGATGTCGCGTCATCTCGACGCTACATGGCGTATTGACCGCGCCGCAAAAGATCGACCGAGGGCAGAAAATGATCTCCAATTGAGCCCGAACACTTTTGCGGGCTGTTTATCGACTTTTCCTTGCTCATTTTCTAAACTTTATCGGTTTGAAGGTAACTTTTGGACGAATGCACGTTGAATGTTGCAATATCTTCCTCTAAGTCGTAATTTTTTAACGGTTTTCAATGCAAATACTTTTATAAACTGAATATTATAGTGCGAAAAATTTTTCCAGAGATATAAGAGGGGAAGGCTGACAAAAAGGTGGGGTCATAAGCCAATGAGTTCTCCATAGTCCTTAAATACTGTAAATTAGTTGATTCGATGATAATAACATTTACTGCGGTCTTAATTTTACCGCTCTCTGCGAATATTCCAAGGTGACATTCGACTGTAGAAGATCAAACCCCTTGGCAAGTAGTTTTTTATTCTGCGGAAGGAGAGAATTCTCGGAATGTCTCAAAATTTAGGGATAGTACAAAATTATGCATGGGACCTAGTTTTCTATTTTTTGCCCATTTTCCGTGCCGCAGTGACTCCCCTGATTTTGGCAGAGGAGGGAAACCCCGGGTAGGTGCTCAAATTTAGTGTGGCACAGTAAAATGGTCGTGGCCAAGTCCATCGCCCCATAGTGCCCCCTCCCCCATCCCACATAGCACCCAAAAATGAAATGAACCCCAGCTTGGTGACGCTATTAAACTAAGTATTTTTAAAATATGTTCGAATCGGACTGTCCGCCCACGCGGTCGGCGTGTGTCTGTAATGGCCGTCGCTAAGGCATTATTTCGAATGAGCTTTCCCATAGCTGCCAACAGCTCGTTTGAACATTGTTAACCATTCGTCAAGTTTTCCTGCTAATCGATTTCCAAATTAAAAAATGGCTTCTCGGCAGCCGTTTGACACGCACGCCGACCGCCTAAGCGGACGGTATTTTTCGAAAGCACTTTATATAGTTTTCCATTCCATAGCAACGTTGATCGATAGCGGTATCAAGTACCTGGTAAAAGAGTTTTACTTCATTTCTGTGAATAAGTCTTGGCTCCCCCCCCCTTCTAGGATAGATCCAACGAATTACTTTGTGGGTGTCTCTTGGGTCAAGGTAAGGGTACCAATGAGGCAGTTTTCAGGACAGGGTCAAGCGTGGCGTTGCGTAGTTTTTTGAAATCGGAGCGACCCCACACCATCAAGAATTTTCTTCCGATGTTTAAAATTTTTTGCCACCCCCCGCTAGGCGCTATTTCTGGATAGTTTATTTTTTCCCGAAAAAAAATGCGTTGAAATAGACGATTCATTATGAAAGCTCGTCTATTCGGTTTCATGTATATTCGAATTATTCATGAAAGCGGAGTATACAGTTTTTTTGGATAATCGGGTCGTTCGGAAAACCAAAATCAATACTCTTGACTACTTAAACTTCCAGACGCCGAAAATTCGTTCAGAACTCGGGCTGAAGCGTCTAAAACCTGAGCAATGCTACGATCCTTCCCTCTGGTGATCAAAAATGTCGAGAATTTTCGAGATATTTTGACCAAAATTTTTGTTTTCGGTCCGAAGTTTCTGCAATCCCCCCTAACCTCCATTCTCGCACCAAATTTCCACGACCTTCCACCCAGCGTGGTCGGATTTACAAGGTTTACTGTGAGATACGGTTGGTCCCATGTCATTTTTGGGGCGAAATTTATCTTAATTAATATTCCGAAAATCGACAAATGGACATCTAATTTGTATTCAGCATCCTAGGGAAAGCTGTGCTGGTTGAAGTATCCTATCATTAGTGTCCTCTCTGAGAAATATTGCCGCGTCTCTTCGCTACTGCCCCGCGACTCCACCGCGATCCCGGACTGTTCCTCGACCCTGGACTCTTCCGCGACTTTTCCGTAGGTCAAGCTTCCGCAACTCTACCGTGACTCCCCCGGAACTCTTAGACCTCTTTCAGAGTTCGATCGCCGAGCGACGCGATGGGATGATAAACATAAGCATCGATCGAGATCGCGTCGCACGTCGATCTCTATTCAAAACATGTCATCGCGGCGATCAGCGATCGCACTCTGAAAGAGGCCTTACGCGACCTCACCGCGATTTGGTCCATGAAGAATCGTCCGCGCTCCTGCCCCTCATCTCCCTCGCGACTCCTCCGGCTCGGCGTCGAGCCAGAGGAGTCGCGGCAATATTTCTCGAAGCGATTCGTGCATGTGTAGTAACCCAGTCACATTTCGCCTATTTTAAATATTCTAGGGTTTCAGGATGGCAGCGGGAGCCATTCTGAAGACGACGGGGGCTGTCATTACGATAGCTACTGCTGTTTTCATTGGCACAGGTATGCTTTGTGAACGTTCTTCTGGTGCCTGCACACCGTAGTATCATTGGGAAGAGGTTTATGCAAGTAGTTTTCAGCTCTGTATTATATGCTGACTGGCCAAGGCAACCTGTTCGATATTGGATGGTTCCTGACCAGCACGTCGCCGCACATGTGGGCCGGTCTGGGAATTGGATTCTCCTTGTCTTTGTCTGTCCTCGGAGCTGGATGGTTTGTCAATTCAATTTACAACATAACTTGAGCACGTGCTCATTCGGATTTTTGAAGGGGAATTTTCACAACTGGATCTTCCATTCTTGGTGGTGGAGTGAAGGCTCCTAGGATCCGAACTAAGAATTTGGTCTCAATTATTTTCTGTGAGGCTGTCGCTATTTTCGGAATTATCATGGCTTTTGTATTCGTTGGAAAGATGGCGGTGAGTTAGCCATTGATATGCTTTGCAACTTCAATTTCTTCCTATTTTTGAGGTAATATCCTGCTACCGTTGTGCCCAATCGCGGGCGAGCTACGGGTTCCCTCGTGAGAGCCAAAATTCAGGCCAATTTCACGATCGCTTTTCTAATAGGTTGATCCTTGGACGTAATTTTCACGATACTCTCCCAACTTTCCTTTTTTCTTGCCCGAAATTCATAAAATAGTTTTCATCAACCGCTTGGCCGCTTCTCAGCCCCACTTGACCCTGAACAGTGCTCTATCCATTTTAGGATATTCTAAGATGGGACCGATGAGTATGCACTGTAGGTTTTGGTGAAAATTTCCTTTTTTTTCTCTTAGGATTTTGTGTTTTATTTGTTCTCAGAGATATAAAGTCTTGGGAGGGGATTCATGAAAGGCGAACCGCTGTACAGTATACTTGTTATCCGAAGGTGATTCCTCGGATAATGGATCGATTCGGATAATGCCATTTTAAATTTACCGGATATTGGTTCGATTCAGATAATGCGTTTTTTCAAATTTTCGGATATTGGATCGATTCAGATAATGCCATTTTTCCAATGATTCGGATACGGATATCCGTCGGATAATTTCGGATAAATTTCGGATATTATGGGAACAAACTTCAGGCAGCACACACACACACACACACACACACACACACACACACACACACACACACACACACACACACACACATACACACACACACACACACACACACACACATACACACATACACACATACACACACACATACACACATACACACACATACACTTACACACACACTACACACATACACACATACACACACATACACATACACATACACACACACACACACATACACACACACACACATGCACACACATACACACACACACATCACACACACACATACACATACACACATACACACACATACGCACATACACATACACACATGCACACACATACGCACATACACACATACACATACACACATAAACACATACACATACGCACATACACACATGCACACACATACGCACATACACACATAAGCACATACACACATACACACATACACATACACACACACACACATGCACACACATACGCACATCCACACATACTCACATACACCTAGACACATACACACATGCACACACATACCCACATACACACATACACACACATACACATACACACATACACACACATACGCACATACACACATACACATACACACATACACACATGCACACACATACACTTGCACATACACATACGCACATACACACATACACACACATACGCACATACACACATACGCACATACACACATACACACATGCACACACATACGCACATACACACATACACACACACATACACACATACACATACACACATACACACATGCACACACATACGCACATACACACACTTTCCTACATTTAACCTAAAATGAACCGATTTTTATCCGTTTTATCCGGTTTTATCCGATTCTACGCAAATTTTATCCGTTTTATCCGATTTTTATCCGTTTTATCCGGTTTCTATCCGATTTTTATCCGTTTTATCCGATTTTATCCGAATTTTTGGCCCTTCGGATAATGGTTCGATTCAGATAATGCCGATTTTAAATTTCCCGGATATTGGTTCGATTCAGATAATGCGTGTTTTCGAATTTTCGGATATCGGATTATCCGAATCTCGGATATCCGGTCGGATATCCGAAATGGAGTGATTCGGATACTAAGTATACTGTACAGCCTCTTATACATCTCTCTCTCACGGGGTCTAATACGTTCGCCGATGCTCCCTCGAAAGTAGATGTGCGGAGATGGACCGAAGCACAACAGGAACGCCTCCGTCTCTAACGTGCGGTGCATATACCCAGTTCGTCAAGGATCTTGTGTGAAAGGCCGCCGTTAACTCCATCCTTACAAGGGAAGTATGCAAAGCGTATGTCGGATCTGCGGAAGCGAATAGTACTGCTAGTATCTCTCGAGAATTTATAGTAAAACTGCGCAGTACCCAGTCCCGAGCCGCAGGTTCAGAGAAGATAAGCCCAAAATGTTAGATTTTTGCGATTTTTGCACCTTTCAAAACGCGCATTAGTCTTTGAAAAATCCGCAAGCAGATCTCATAATTGTGTTCAGCGCCCAAAACTACCCCCTGAGCAAAGTTTGGGGGGAATCCCATTTTCCAAACTTTGCGCAGACTGATAGCGTTTTGGACCTGTACGGATTTTCGGTGGGCGGCTATTTATATGAATTAGGGGTTCTGAAAGCGCTTCAGAAAAATGTTCCAGATTTGACTTAAAATTCTCCCAGAGGGGTTTTTGGGGGCGCTGGTCACGAATCTAATGTTTGTTTGTTGATTTTCCAAAGTTTTCGGCCTAATTCGCTCGAAGCTTCCCAACCGGGGAAAATTTCAAGAAAAAACGCCACTTTCGAGATTTCCGGATTTCTACTATAGATATGTCTCAAAATCATTCTTTGAGGGTTATTTGGAGTGGTAAACACGAATCTGGAGTCCATTCAGCGATTTTTTGCAGATTACGATGGGTATACGGTAGTTTTGTCAAAATCTCGGATTTCACTCAAAATTTGTTCAGGGGGATATTCGGGGTGGAGAATACGAATTTGATGTCCATTTGCCAATTTTCGAACATTTAAGATAGGTTTTGCCCCCTAAATGGCATATTACCTATCGTAACCTACAAGAAACCTCAGAATTTCGACAAACCGACCCCATATTCGCTTTCAGAACCCTAGGTTTCCCCTACATACAAGTTTTCGGCAAAATCCGAGAAAATTTTTTGAAACTCCCAAAAAATGCCTGATGTACCCTTGCCTTTTTGCGAGGCTTGAAAAATGCTCATAACTTGTTCGAACCTGCAGCTCGGGGCGGGATACTGCGCATTTTTACTATTGAGCCAGAAGAGACTAACGATACTAGTCGTTTCCGCAGGTCCGACATACGCTTTCTATACTTCCCTTGTTATGCCAGCGAAACCGAGATAGAACTCCGTAGGCGTGCCAGGTGCATCCTTGCCTCGTTGCGCTGTGGGCATTCTCCCAAGATCATGTCTTATTTACATAAGATCGATAGCAGCAGACCTGACGAGTGCCCGGATTGTGGTAATAAAGGGCATACTTCTGCGCACCTTTTCAACTGCCCGATGAGACCGACATCGACAAAGCGACAATAGATCTTTGGACGAATCCTACGCGTGTGGCCCAGTTTCTGAACCTATGACAAGATCCTCTTTGTGGCTGCAGAAGAAGAAGAGGAGGTCTACAGCTGGGTTCGCTGCGAAAATAGCATGCAGTTTTGAAGGCAAATCCTGCTATAGCTCATGGTTTGCTTTCATGGATCCAGCCTTGATGAAAGGAAAAGAGAATATCTTGCTGATAATTGACTCTAGGGAAAAGATCGATGAGGAGGAGAATGTTTTCAAAATTAGATATACAAGGATTTCGCGCTTCATGGCAGGTTTTTTTCTAGAGAGCTCGTAGCAGAACTAGGCGGATTGTGTCGCTACGGAACGGGTGATTATGGTGGTCTTTGAAAGTTTGGTCTAAAATGAAGTCTTTCGTGGGGGAAGCGTAAAATACCTTGAACAACAATGAGAATTCATAATTCACTTAAAAATTTCGAATATTTTGGTCTCCAGGGAAGATATAAACATCGCCAAATAATCCCGCTTGACTTGGTTTGTTAGCAACGAACTTTATGTAAACGGTCATCTAGTTCAGTCGAATGATAATGTACATATTAGCACATTTCGTTCCGTTTCCGGAGAGAATAAGTGCCATGCATAAAGTCTTTCTCCGTTCCTCCACCCCCTTTCAAACTGCAGAAACTGATACTGCTTCGACAATGATGAAGGATGGAAAAGCGGCGAATGCCGCACCGCTTCCCGAAGACACGCAGTCGTGTTCCGTTGAAGAGCGATGTCTTGGGGGGAACGACCGACGTTCCGGGTCAACGAATTCTGCCTTTATATTGCAGCGGTCTGGTGGTCCCTGTCTCTTATAATTGCGTAATGATCGGGCATTGCCCATTGTCTGTTATGTATGCATTCGGGGTTAGAATCACTTATTGTGTGCAAAGTGCCGCTTAAATGAAAATTTTCCTGTAAGCAATGAGATTTCCAGTCACTCTTCAAGTTCAATTTAGCCATTACAAAGAGGAGAAAACTTTGACTTGTCGCGAAGTTCTCCTTCTTCGGACCACTCTCCGTCAACTGCGAAGGCGGGATTCATGGTCAAGCGGGTCGTTGTGTAGTAACTACCCTCCCGTTGGCGGCAAAATTTTCCGGTTGTTTCGCGACCTCCCAGAATTTTCGTTGTTGTGCCGAAATGCTGTCGATCATAACTCGAAATCATTCTTTTTGGGCGTAAAGTTCCACGACTTTCCACTACCAGTTGAGAAAATACATAACCGCAGTTGACCCTGGCGGGATTCAAAGAGAATTTCTTCATCTCATTCTCGAGGTTTTCCCATGATTCTCCCACTTCAGCTGAGAAATGACTAGAAGCAAAAACCGTTGTTTTCAGTTTACAAAAGCTTTTCCATTTTTTCCAAATTTCGGGGCGATCGAGCGCTTTTTAGACCAATAGAAAAATCTTTAAAGGTCTGTTTCGATTTTTTTCTCTTTAGTCTAAAGCGATTGAAAACTGGAGGGAAGATTCTGAAGTTTCAGAGGTATCCTGGGCTTTACTCTCTCTCAGTTTCCGCTATTCCTGTAATTGAGCACCTGGGGACCCCATATTTCAAGCATCTCCTAATAGGGACTCAGTTAAAGGAAAGGGCTCAATTGTGTTTGTTTTTTATACAAAAGCATGAACATAATTGGAGGGAAGGGTTGAAATAGAGGGAGTTTTTCGATTTAAGGAAATACAGTATCCGCTTCTTCAATTTTCTTTCCTCAGGAGTGACATTCTCGTATTTTGAATAGATGCTTGATTCATGACCTCTAGTATTTCCTAGATGGGGCCGTCTTCACGACAGCGAATATTTCAGGACTTCAAGCGGGAGGAGCTGGACATGTCAGACCCCGATCAGGTGGCCATCCTGGCTCGCAACCTTGCTGCTGGATACATGATCTTCGGTGGCGGTCTGACTGTCGGATTCAGTAATCTCGTGTGCGGCCTGTCTGTTGGTAAGCGTTCACCGTGTGTTTCTCCTAGTTTCTTTTCAATCGATTATCGCTGCATTACTGCTTATTATCCCGAAGTCATCGAATCATAATTAGGTATCGTTGGATCTGGTGCTGCAATTGCTGATGCTGCGAATCCCGCCCTCTTCGTGAAGATTCTCATCATCGAAATTTTCGCCTCCGCCATAGGTCTTTTCGGAATGATCATTGGCATTGTACAGGTAAATTAGCCTCTTTAGAAATCGATTTAAGTTAAGCCGCTTGGGATACCAGAGCGATATAGGGTTAACCTTGATAGCTGCGGAGTGAGGTGGCTGCCAGTCAGTTCAAACAACATGTGCTCAAGGCGGGTTTGTACATCTCGCAACGCGACGCAGAGATTATCATCCATGTTGACTGAAAATCCATATCCCTTGTATGCACTGTCGCGGGAAGCATGCACTCGACCTTGAGATTTTTGCATGCTTGCTGGGACGAGCGACACAACATGAAGTCTGTGATCCACCCGGCCACAAATCAGTATGGTTTATGGCCGGGTTCTTACTTCCAGCGACGAGCGACGCCATGCTATGTTTGTTTACCATCAATTTCGACCAAAATTCGATATACCTGATATGCTCTGTCGCGGGAAGTATGATCCCGGTCTATCTGCACTGTCGCACGTCACGTATAGTTTTCATAGAGAGTATACTCTCCCAAAGTGAAAACGCATAGTGCAGTTTCTAAAATTTCGCATATCTACTTATCAATGAGAAACGGTCGGGAACAGGGACGACCGGAAAATTTATTCTGATCCTCGGAAATTGGAACGGCCTTCTCAATTTTGGAAATCGGAAGGCCAAAAACCATCGGAATTCCGTTCAGCGAAATTCACTACCTTTTCCTGGGGACTGTGCCTACCAAAAAAATTTAGGCTTATCCTTCTTTATTGAATAATTTTCCTGTAAATACAATCAACCTTGGCTGGGTGAAAAGTGAAGACGGACCTCCAATTCAAATTTAGCGCCCGAAATACCCCCCAGGAATTCGGCAAGAAAAAGTGTAAAAATTTCTGACCTTCTGTATATACTTCAACTGCGCATTGACGTTCAGTCCGCAAGGTGCACGCTGATTGCGAAAGCGTGCTACGGCGCGGTTGCGAGTATCCTCAGACAGGGATGGGGGGTCACCCGGTTTGGCGGTTATTGCCTTTGATGCACGGGTGATCCCACCGCACGGGTGATCCCACATCCCTGTCTGAGGATACTCGCAACCGCGCCGCAGCACGCTTTCGCAATCAGCGTGCGCTTTGCGGACTGAACGGCAATGCGCAGTTGAACTGTATGTATATCTGATTTCTTCCGCATTTTAAGCCTTTTTTGAATTCGAAGGCCAAAAACCATCGAAAATCGGAATTCCGCTCATCCCTGATCGGGAAGAGATCAATAGGCATGAATTCCATAACGGAACGCTCACCACCGGCTAAATGGGAGCGGTTGTGCAGCAATGAGTTTCATGCACGTCTATCTCCGACCAGGGTTGAGCAGGTCGTTGTGGCGATTTTTGTCGCGGCTACGACCCCCCCCCACTTTCCTTTTTGTTTTCAAAAAAATTCACAACTTTCACGACCCCCTGGGACCAAAATTTTTTGAAGCTCTATTTAGTGTCTAATCTCATTTTTGTCATAAAAGTGTCAATTTTCATAACAGCTCTGTATATAATCTGCTTTTATATTGTTGAAAATGCATAAACCTCGCACGCGACTGACTATTCCTACCTCATTTTACCTTACCATGTGGTTTGAAAAAATCCTCTTTTTTCCATAAACTTTAGAACCCCTCCCCAAATTGTCTTTTTTTCCCCGAAATTTCCAAAAATTTTACGACTTCCCGTTGTGACCAGTCACAACGCTGCTCAACCCTGTCTCCGACCAATCGCCTTTCATTGATAAGTAGATGTGCCACATTCGGTGGACTACACTATATGTTGAATAGGTCAGGTTTTTTTCCCTAAGAAAACTTTCCAATAAGCGGTAACAATCTAGTTCTGTGGGCGTTTCATTCAAAAAATTGCGATTAATGTGTTGCTTATTGTTTCGTTCTTCTATTTTTCTAATAGAACTACCTATTACTTTCAGCCTTATTTGATAGGCTGATAAGGAAGCCAAGTGCCAAATTTAGCTCAACGAGTCTTCCCTGGCTTCTCTGTCATTTTTAATCAACTGCAGCATACCGTTCGAATTTTTTAAATAGGTCTGATAGCCTTCATTGTTATCCGAGAAGCTCGCCTTATTCCGAGTTTTCCATGAAAATGTGGTGGTTATCTTTAGTGTCGAAATTTTATGTCTTTCGTTTTCTTCTTTCTACCTCAAAGAGCTGCATTAGTTCATCGAACATTTGAACCATGTGAAGGCCAGGTCACTGTACCTACAGTCGGCATGAATCCTAATGATACTTTGCGTCCCTTATTGAAGGTTGGCGCTAACTCGGTGCCATATGCTATTACACAGGTGCACTGTGTTTGCGCCAACTTTGAATGGGGAACGCGAAGTGTTACTAGACTCTATGCCGACAGTAAGTTGGTGCATGAAATTCCTCTAAAGGAGCAAATAGAGCATAGTTCGGAATTTTTTCAACAATTACAATTTATATCGTATCTTCATTATCCAATGACATTAGAGCACCCAGTTTCACAGGTAAGTATTGTACCCAGTGAAGTATATAGCGATATTTATTTTGTCGATTGTGGACCATTGTTTTGAGAAACTAAAAATCTGGAAGATCTCATTGTTTTTTAGAAAAATTGTCGGCAATAGACCATTTATAGTCTAGTTTATCAAACGTATACACCTAAAGACGAAGCAGAGGCGGTTGTTGAAGATCTTCGTGCACGAAACTCAATGCCACACGGTCGTACCGGTCGAGCGAGAGCGGTCGAATCGCAATGAGGTTGATCCACATTGATCCTCAGCCGATCGCTTCTGCTCTGTTCAGATGTATACTCAATTTCGGAGTGAAATTTATTTCTGTCGATCGCGCGATTGTGCGTGCGTATGCTGCGTTTCCCTCTCCCCCACACTTTCTCGCTTTCTCTCCCCTCGCTCCGCGCAGACACGCCAAGAAGCAAACTAGATTTGCCTCCGAAACAGTGGATGTATGTCTTGGTGAACTAGTGTATAAATATCATTGGATAAGGCAGTGAAGTTGGGTAGTCTAAAGCATTTGGATAATGAAGATATGATAGAAATTGTCATTTTTGGAAAAATCTGAAATCTGCAAAGTTGAATTCATTTTGGGTGCAGTCTGGTCTTGACAGAGTTCAAATATTCTTCAGACAGATAGATGATAGATAGAAAGAAGTGCGAGAGACATTTTAGGATTTTCGGGACCCGAAACATCTCCACATTTTGTGTAAAAGTCGTGTTGTCGAGTAGTGAAAAATATTATTAGAAGGAGGAAAAGCCGAGATTCGGATTGGTACGATACACTTGATTGAAAGGCTGCAGACTAGGCATCATCTGGCGCTGAACGTTCCTAAGAGCCTTATTTGTTCCTTTGAAGGCAGCACTTACGCTTGTAAACTACGGAAATCGAAGGCTACTGCTCAGAACACAACGCCTACGCATTTTGAAGCGTCCAAAACGACCCATCATGCCGCTACACGAGTGAGAAGTTGGCCCCGCCCCTGTATTTCTCCGCCCCCGTGTCTGCCGTCATCCTCCTTAACGGGGGTGCTGGGTCATTCCCTTCGTCGTCGATTTATGCAGTTTACTCATTGTATTTATTGTACCAGCCACAAATGTCGCTGACGGTGGGAATGGCCTAGCAACTCTGTTTTGGAGGGGGCGGAGAGATACGAGGCGGGGCCAGCTGGTTACTAGTGTAGCGGCATTTTGTGTCATTTTGACGCTTCAAAATGCGTAGGCGTTGTGTTCTGAGCCATGCCATTGTATTTCCGTAGTGATCTCAACCACGTCTACGAGCGCCTATGCTGCCTTTCAACAAATTTTTGTAATGCTTAGATCAAGCTATTCTTTTTTCAGACTAACAAGGCATCAATGGGAAACAAGTAAGAAGGAGTTGTTCCTGCATATTCTCGAGTGACACTAAACATTCCTCCGTGACGTATTGTGCAAAAGGTCGCTGGAAATCTTGTCCTTCGTGACAATTTCTAACTTTAATTTTCACGTTTCTCTTCCCAACGCTTATTTTCCATGCAGTCTTTCCAGTTGTATGGTTACGGAAGAGACTTTTCCATAGAGCCAAATGTTTTCTTTTTGCTTGTTCTGCACTTGTATTTTTCAGATGTTTTTATTCTTTTAGGTTGTCATGTTCTAATACTGTGATGCCAGTTGTGTTAGATGCTAGTTTTAGTGATTAAATTCTATCGCTTTGAGATATTAACTGTATAGTGAATGTATAAGATTGTTCCTGTCGTTATTGCTGTCGTTAGCATGTTACGTCTGAAAATCGTGATTCTGTTTGTGCGTGATTGTGACTACTGAATTTCTACATAATAAAAGTTTATAAAAGTTTTGTCGTGTGATGTAGGGCGGTTTGAACCTATAATTGTCTGCGATGACATAGGTCCAACATGGCTTCCAAATGCGTTTTTGGAAGAAATTATTACTCCTCCAGGCTGTCGAAATCAGCAGCGGATGGCGTCTTCAAGTTACAAACAACCATGGAACGGCCATAAAGTGATGCGGATAGCAATGGTAATTGCTCAGTTTTGCTCTGATAAGCACAATTGTGCTGTAGTAGAAGTTTGAAGGCGTGAGGAAACAACACGGGGACCTCAAAAGTAAGCCAGGAACTCAATATGACCAAAAATTCGGCACAAGTGCCGAGAAACTAATTTCGCAGTGCAAATAATTAATTTTGAAGGCAGCGTTCACAATGATCATCCTCGTTGACTTTCCACAGTAAAATGATAGGCGAGGAGGATTCTAGGCTCCCAGTCTCGAAAGAACGGTAAAAAACGAGCCAGGAGTGGCAAACTAGCGGCTGCAAACAAGCGTTTTCGTGTTCGAGAACCGCCCCGTGCTCCATTTCCGGCCTCAACTTGAACAAATGAACATCCAGATTACAGGAATAATCAAGTCAAGGAAGTGTTGATAAGTGAGCTGATCGCTTGATTGCGCTAATAGGCATCATCCTTCATAAACCAGAGCTCCGGTCCATTCTTACAATGGGGGCACCGCTATTTTTATCGAGAGCCAAGGTTACTTGAGTATCTATTGGCAACAGGGAGTTTGGGTGATCTGCTTCGAACTGTGCCAGCACATGCCCAACACTCATTCTCCATGGTTAGACTGAATGGTTAGCTAATCTCGACTTGCTTGGCTATTGCTAAGGTGAGATCTAGATGTAAGAGATCGCTAAATTGGTGAATTCTCCATCCTGTGGGTCAACGCCAGCCACTGTGCCACTCAATACTCTTGTCCACCATTCGTCACATCTTCTCGTCTCGGAATTTTACCATCGTATTAGGACTGGGGCGAGAAGACAAAGTGCTCTCCGTGATTCTGGAAGGAGCACACTGTCGAGAGCCCTGCTTCAGTCGATTGTGTTCCAGGGCATTTAAGTTCCATTCATTGGATTTTTTTTCCACAGTAAGGGAACATACAGGCCATAAAGCGGCCAAAATCTCACCGTCGACTGCGTACCACGCGCTGCGCGACCGCACGCGCGTCGGAAGCAGACGAGTTTTGGCCGCCGCGCGACGACTTTTGGCCGCCGCGCGACGTTTCGGCCGCCGCGCGGCGGCCAAAACTCGTCTGCTTCCGACGCGCGTGGTACGCAGTCGACGGTGAGACTTTGGCCGTTTTATGGCCTGTACGGGGATGTATATGAAGAATATTGAATACAGCCTAAGCATGCTGGCAAACAGAACATACAAGCAGGTAGAACACTCGCACGAATGAGAGCTCCATGTACGTAGAGCTCTAGCTGCAAGTGCGGCCGTCTTTCCAAAAAAATGACTATAGATTGAAGTGGGAAGACCTGTTTGAAAATCGTGAATTTCTGGTCTCGACATTCTCCGAAGGTATTTTTTTCCAGATGTGGACGAGCCTGAATGCAAAAGAACGTAGTACGTCAGATCTTTGTGTACAGTGGGCACGGATCGGACTGATACTTAGCGTTCTTTTTCGTGCGTTGGCGCGACCTCGGTGCACTTCTGTTATAACACATGCGCACCGAGCTGGTGCCAATGCTCAACAAGGAGCGTAAAGTATCAGTACGACCTGTGCCGACTAGAAGCTTATGTTCTAGCTGAAATGCTTGCTGGCGAGAACGAGCAAAGCGTGGATGAATGCGAAAACGCTCTCAAACAGATTGTCACGAAGACCGTTAGCCATCTTATAACATAAATGCGAGTCTAGCTCATTTGCGCCATTATAATCGTGCCGGGGCCCGGTGGTCTCAGCAGAATTATCATCGCGCTGCGTGCTGCAACTGCGGAGGGAGAATCCGCTCCGATAAGGACAGCAACCTGACGCTGCTCGCATATAAGAAAGGGATACTTAACGCGTTTATCGTCTTCTCCGTGCGTAGTCACCTCACAGCAAGACCGCCTGCATCACGCTTTCTTGCCACGTCGTCCATTGATCTTACCCGTATCGATCGATGGCGAGGCACGCGAGCTGGCTATTTGGGTAGGCGAGTGCGCACGGAGTTTTCTATACATTGCGCTTAGCTTGAGAGGATGTGACCGCATACATTGCGTTAGTCGACTCGGTTTTATCAGAGAGTTGGGGGGGGGCAGATAAAAGCGTTCTCCTGCGAGCTGCACCGCCGGCTTCAGTTCGATAGCCTGTTATCTCTTAAATTGCGTACTGTAGACAGGCTAAACGAAGCCAATTCGTCGCCGAAGGCCTGCCTGTTGCTCAGAATGTCCTGCATGTTGCCAGCTCTTTGACTTCCTGTATTGCGGCTGTCAGCTTCCTAATTACGTTAGACGCTACAGGGCACGAACACGCGCTTATCAGCATATTTAGCGGCGACAGGCAGGTTTTCTGCACCTTAAAGGCACAGTCCAACCTCAGGGGTAAATTTTGATATTATAGTCCACCCACCGTGTATAGCAACTCGCCAAGCGCGAGATCCCGATTCGATCAAATAAGTGAGAAACTGCAAGAAAAAAGTCGGCTCGCCCCCAATACTTCTAACACATAATCAAGCGTTTCGCCCCGGATAGGGAACCACATTCTTTGCAAACGAAAAATTCGTTTTTGTGACTATCCTAGAGGCAAAATATACAGTAGCAGAGCTCTTGGTTTTCTTTCCGGGGCGGTGTGCGCGGTTACGCTTTTGGGGTAATGTGGGCGGGGGCGACTTTTTCCCTGTAGTTTCTCCCTTGTTTGAGCGAATTGAGATCTCGCGCTCGGCAGGGTTGCTATACACTGTAGGCGGACTACAATATCAAATCTTACCCCTGAGGTTAGACTGTGCCTTTAAGCGCCCCGTTCAGGCTGTTAACATGTAGCGTTTTTTGAAATGATCATATAATGACCTGTTGTCGATGGTTCAGATTCAGAGATGGTCGGAAAAAATTTTCTTACTTGTAAACGGAGAGGAAATTACCCGGAAACAAACAACGGGTACGCTATAGTGGAACGAAAGGCCGAAAACAGTAACGGGAAAATACGGGAATTCAAAGCTGCCATTATTTTGTTTTTTTTTCTGAATTTTCCTTCGGTTTCCCCTTCAAAAACTCGGGAAACTGAGAACTGTTGTGAAAAAATGGCCGGATGACGGATAGCGTATATTCCATTCACCCCTGCTCAATTCGCCTGTGTTAGGCGCTATTCATACTCCTCAACGCCAGTGCGTCACGCGCGTGAGACTCGCTCCGCCATGACGGCGACGGCCGTAACGACTTTTTCATCAGTTTCATTACCAGTCTGCCATTAATTCAATTCCGTTTCATAATAAATGATTCCAGTACTATCCTCTGCTGCCACGATGATGAACGCGCGTAGAGAATTTGCTTGTTTGGAAAAGTTAATGCCCAATTTTTTCCGCTCCCCCACGGCGTCGCCGCTGGAGTGTTCATAGTCTTCGCAAGCGCGTCACGCGCGTAGAAAGTATTCATACTCAAACGTCACGCCCGCCCGTGCCCCGCTATCTTTGAGGAGTATGAATAGGGGCTCATTTCCCCGTGGTGGAGTATTTCGATTCCGCCAGGAAAATACATGTCGTGACGAGTCCGCTTCACCATGTTTGCCATTTCATAGTCATTTCCTGTTAGGATTCGTAATTGTGAGAATATATTGCCGATCCAACCGGATTTTTCTCGAAGCATCTCATGTGATTTCTTCTTCTATAAATAGCATCCCTTTATAATGGCTGCATTTTTGTTAGAATCGTGAATGCACAATTTTGTCTTCAATTTTATGCCCTTTTTGAGTCACATAGGAAACGGCCGCCTCTCTTTCTATCCATATAAGAAGGCTACCACTTCAAAACAGCACCTTATCTGTATCCTCTTTTAAAGGCAGTGTTCACGATAACTTTCAATTTTGAGATTTTTTGCTAAATCTATTGTTTGGCCCTCGGGTAGAACCGAAATAACGAATAAATCGAGAGAAACGCATCGAATGGACAAGAAATTCTCTTTTCTCATTCCGCCTCTTTAGTCTCACAGGTACTGTTCGTTGTGACAATGAAATCTTTTGTGGAACCGTCCCTTGCATTTATCTGCTTTCTGTTGCTCCGTTCTTTGCCTCGGACCCTAAATAATACTGTTTTGTATAAAACATTCTTCCAATTTCGTTTGACCCCATTTTTCACCGGTCACAACCACCGTTGTGACCGGTGAAAAAAAAACATGTTCATCCGACCTGGCATGTACTCAGAAAAGTCAAAACAAGTTACTTGTAATATTAATGTAACTTACTCGAATGTCTCAAGTAACTTACATTTATATTACATGTAACATACATTTACTTTACATGTAACTTAAATTTTTATTACATGTAAGTTACACTTATGTTACATGTAACTTACATTTGTATTTTCACTATGGGTAGCCATCACGGGACGCAGACGACATTCGACGTAGAGAACGCGTCCCAGACCACCCACTACGTAAAAAATGCTGTGCGGGGCCTTCCCTGCTGGTTTGGGGTCAAGTACCTTAAACTCGGGGAATTGAACCATCAGCAACGCCAGTCGTAAGCCTGACCCCCTGAGTCCCCCTTGGAAATATCTTCTTGTCTGATTTAAGCGACTTGCATTTTTTTATGCCATTTAAGTTACATGTAACATATCGGAGGCGCACTGCACGCAGTATCCTCTCAGAAATCGAAAACAAGTTACTCGTAACATGTTTGAGCTGATGTAAGTTACTTGCGACTTATCTCAAGTCATTTAAGTTTCTTGAAACATATCGACAGGAAACCGCAAGCAATGCGCCTCCAATATGTTACAGGATCCAAGATGTTCAACCTACGCGTGGTGGATCTTTGGAGTCGACGTTATGGAGACTCATTAAACGGACATCAATCACTCCATGTGGAGTTTTTTCGTGTTGGGAGTGTAATTGACTGGCTGCTACACTCCTCTGTATTCTACTTCTACGAGCTGGCATCGAGGGGAATCCGGGTCCGCGCAGCAAGACACCACGATATCCCTGCTGTCACTGCGGGCTATCTGCTCAACATGCAAGCATTCAATGTGGTGGTTGCCTTGGCTGGGTGCACTTCAAATGTTCGGGATTATTCAGCTATGATGACTACACTCATGCTTATTGTTGTATGTCTTGCTCTGTAAATCCTCCTAGGGCTCCTCAGCATTGTCTCTGCATTTATCAACTCAATATCAATGGCCTGCGTGCCAAAATTTCTAAACTCACAGTGTATGTAGATCGCACTCAACCTGATGTCATCCTCCTGCAGGAGACCAAGCTTAGCACATCTTCCTCTTCCCTCCCCCGTCTCCCCGGTCATTTATCCTATCATATTCCACGTACTTCCCATGGCGGTGGTGTTTCAACATTTGTAAAATCATGTATCCCTTCTCGCCTAATTGCTCTACCCACTGAGATGTTGTTGAATGTCTTGGTGTTCATATTGTATTACAAAGTGGCCCCCTTGATATTATCAACGTCTATATACCCCCATCCACATCCTGCCCCAATGCGTTCGACCCCACAAATTATTTACATGCTGTTCATACTGCCTTTTCATCTAGTTCGGTTGTAGTAGCTGGAGATTTCAATGCTCATTCTCCTTCGTGGTTCTCTCCTCTAAAGCCTGACAATAGAGGTGAGCTCATTGAATTATTCGCTGACGATTGTGATCTTGTGCCTATCAATGAGGATTCTTCCACTCGTCTTCCGGCAGTGGGTAGGCCTTCCTCACCCGATATCACCTTTGTATCATCCTCGCTAGCTATCTCCTGTAACTGGTCTACCGATGTGGCCCTGGCCAGTGATCATGTTCCCATCACTACGTCATTGGATTTGTCACTTAATAGCTTGCTTGCACCGTTTTCTGGCTCTCGTTGTAAGTCCTATTCTAATTATTGTAAGGCTAAGTGGGACCTATTCAAAGAGGTGTTGCTCAGCCAGGTGGCCGACTACCCGAGGAACGGAACAGTCCACGATGAGGAGAAGTTTATCGTCAGTGCCATCGAACGAGCCTTCAAAGCAGCTATTCCTACTGGACATGTAAGGACTTTTCACCCAAACGTGCCCAGCGAAGTCCTTGATCTGATCACGATGAGAGACGACAAGCTAGATTGGACCCCAATGATCCTGCGGTACAACAGCTGTCGGACAACATCATCGAGCTGCTAAATCAACACAAGCAGCAGCGCTGGAAAGAGCTAACCGAGTCGATTGATTTTGCCGTGGATGCCAGGAAAGTTCGGAGCACCTTGAAGCAGCCTTCAGGCAAAAAGATGAGTACTGACCGCAATGTGCTCGAATTTCCGTCTGGAAGATTCGAGCACGGATACAAAGCTGCTTGTCTCCTCGGCAAACTTTCTACATCTGCATCATCGCCTCGAAATATGCAAAACAGACGAACAATGCGAGCAATCAGTGGCCGTATTCATGAAGCGATTTGAGCCTCCCAGGAAGGTACAAAGTCCACACGCTGATGGACGAGTTTTCGATGTTGTATCTTCCTGAATACCCGGCAGGTAGGCAGGAAGGGTCCTGGCTACCTGGCGGGTAGACTGGAGGGTTTCTATCCACCTGGCGGGTGGACGGCGAGACTTGAGGCTGCCTGCTCCGTCGATTAGAACATGATCAATATGTTGCTGGCAGGCAGCGCGCGCTCTGCCTGTCCACCTGCACAATCGAGGTCGGGTATGCTGTGCCCGCCGGAATGCATTAATAGCGGGGCTGAGACACAGCAAATTCGTACCCGGCGGTCTCCTCTCCGTCTCTGCAGGTGGCTACCCATGCCTGTCTCTGCTCTGACAGGTGGCTAAGAGGAGCTCAGGGGCGGCATGCATCAACGCAGCGAACGGTGTCAGGGAGCCGCTCCGCGTGCCATGCGCGCAGGGTCTTGCAACGGGGCGGCCCCGAAAATCAGGCACCTCAATACACGCCACGAAATTCGGGGCCGCCCCGTTGCTCGACGCTGCGCGCATGGCACGCGGAGCGGCTCCCTGACACCGTTCGCTGCGTTCATGCATGCCGCCCCAGATAGAGACATCACACTTCCCGCGGTACCACTAGCCAACGTCCCGTAACCCCTCCCGCGGAAGGCCAATAGATCGGTTGCGGGCAGTCGACAGCGCCGTTTCGTTGACTGCCCGAGCACGGTGAACAAGCAGTCTGCGGCCCTTCTGCCACCTTACGGCTAATCTGATAACTGACAGAAGACAATCCTGAAGCAGTTTGCGGCACATTTGAAAATCACCCTTTAAGCAAAGGTCTGTTGAAATAAAATTTGAAAGATCCGCTCCTGGGGATTTCATCTTGAACTGCTCTTGACAAGTAAGGTGTGAGCTTATACGGGGAAGCTTGCTACACTCACTGCTTCATGCAGCCTTCCCATTCGCAGATGCCATTAACGGACAGTGGTTCACCTGCCCAAGGCCAGCGTCGCACACAGTGCGGGTTTTGGAAAGAGTCTCAGCACAGCGTTCTCTGCTCAGCAATCGTTCATTGGCTCCACTCTAGTGGGTGGTGCAATGATGATATCAAAGTGGGAATCGATGAGTGAGTGTTCGATGACCCCCAGGAATAGCCGACTGCCCGCCGACACTCCGCGGAAATACGGGAAAGCCTCTTTCTCCGCGGGAAGTGGGGCGCTGTGCCACGCCCACAAATTTGGGGCCGCGCGAAGTCGACCAGGCCGACTTGGCCGGCGGGAAGTGTGCTGTTTTTATCTGAGAGGCCGCCACTATTGAAATCTTGACTGGGGAGCCACAAAAAAGTTGGCCATACGACGGGTACGGGAAGGTTACGCCCCCTTCCTGCGCCCGTGGTTTCATGAATACGGCCATTGGAAGCTCGATCGGCTGGATGTCCCTGCTATTTCTCCTTCCGCCATTGACAAGATCATCAAGTCGATGAAAAATTCGCGTGCAGAGGGACCTGACGGGATATCGGCTTTTCATCTCAAGCACCTTCCTGATCCCTATTATGAACTGCTCTCTGATCTCATTCATTCGTCATTCAGTTCTGGTGTTATTCCGGCGCGCTGGAAACAAGCTGTCGTCATTCCCATCACCAAACCAGGCAAGCCACCGGATAAAGCTGCCTCCCACCGCCTCATCTCCCTCCTTTTCCCCCTTGCCAAGCTTGCGGAAAAAGTCGTCGATCCGCTCCTCCAAAGCAGTCTACAGCACAATACCCACCAGCATGGTTTCAAAAATTAGCATTCCACCATCACTGCCCTGACATCAATCACCGAGCATATCATCGCTGGATCTAATTTCAAGACTCCGGCTAGTAGAAGCCTCGTCGTTGCTATTGATCTGTCGGCTGCGTTCGATAGTGTCATTATCCCGCTTCTATCGAAATCCATACTGGAATCGGAAATGCCCAGTTGGTCTAAAAGATGGATTAATAGCTTTGTCAAAAACCGTTCCATTCGGGTTAAATTCGACGGACATCTATCTTCTTCGGTCCCATTGAAAGCCGGTGTCCCGCAAGGCGGGGTGTTGTCCCCTAGCCTGTTCTCGCTATTTCTGTCTGATATTCCTGTGCCACCAACTGGTATTCATCTGTGCCTGTACGATGATGACATCACTATCGTTTGCACGGACTCAGTTATTGACCGAGCCACTGCCACCATGAACAACTACTTACGGACGTTGGCTGTGTATCTCAAATCAAAGTTGCTGACTGTTTCTGCCCCCAAGTCAACTGTAACACTATGTACAACGGCTACTATCGAACACCGGCTTCATCCCAAGGTCATCTGGGATGGCCACGAGCTGCCACTGTCTAAGCATCCTCGACTACTGGGAGTCTTCCTGGATCCCTCGCTACGATTTCATGAGAATGCGCGTATACGTGCTGCCTCAGCCAACTCGCGCAACAACATTCTTCGCGCACTGGCTGGAACTACCTGGGGCAGCACGAAGGAAGTGCTACGTATGACATATAGGGCCATGGTGCAGCTTGTCTTGGAATATGGTGCCCCTATATGGACCAGACATCTCTCTGAATCCTCTTGGTGCAGATTGCAGAGAACACAGAATACTTATCACTGGATGTCACAAGTCAACGCCTATTCCGCATCTTCATCAGGAAACCGGCCTACTTCCCGTGAAAGAGCACTGCTTACTCCAGTCTCAGCAATTTCTAAGAAGTATTGTTGAGAGCCCGACCCATCCAAATTACCATCTTCTGTCGTCTGGCCCCCACCCAAGAAGCATACGCACGCCGCTCAGTGCTTCCCTGTCTGCAGTCGATCAACAACGCTGGGCTACATCCGAGCTATCGCGAAGAAGACTCCAGATGGCTGAGCATACGCGGTTCGTGGCAGAGTACCTGTCCGATGCTCAGCCCAACTTAATCTATGGCGGCGTGCCCCCACGAGTCGACGACAGCGAAGCTGGACTACCGAGACGTACCCGAACAATCCTCGCTGGTCTGCGATGCGGTCACTCCAGATATCTAAAGGCCTACACTTATCGGATTGATCAGTCAGTCCCAGATAAATGCCCCGATTGTGAATGTGCTGGACATGATTCATTGCATCTATTTTCATGTCCGGCCAGGCCTACAACCTTGTCTGCTCGACTGGTACAAGCCGTGTGAGGTGGCTAGCTTTCTACGCCTCTGATGCGATGCTCTGTTCATGGCTGACAAGAAGAAGAGAAGATATGTTACATGTAACAAATGACACTTAAAAGTTGCAAGTAACTTACATCGGCTTAGATATGTTACAAGTAACTTGTTTTCGGGCTTTTATGTTACAACTAACTTGTTTTCATTTTTTGACTAGTCCAGGCCAGGGAATAACGTCACTGAAATAAGACGTTTTAGTGCGTTTCTCGCCGTTTCTTCGTAATTTTGGTAACACTTGGTGAGCAACGCATTGTTTTGAGTGGAAAACTTGGGAACGAAAATCATCGTGAACGCTGCCTTCGAGGAAGCCGCGAAGTACGCTCTTGGCACGTGTCTAAGCTAGGAATAATGATTGAATTGCTCGAATGACATCATTTAATTCGCTGCGTCGCGGCTTCCTACAGAAAATACCAGGAAGATAGTTACATACAGTCAGCACGGATGGCGATGATACTTTAAGTCCTCTGAAAAGGGTTTGCGCAAAAGGGTCTATGGGCTGCATACGTGCGCAGTAGGCGTGACAGCCGGGTGTCAATTGAACACGCCACGACTAATTTGCGTTCGTTCTCATACACAAAGACTAAGGCTAATGGAGACAGTAGGATAAGATAAGTGCAGCGAGTTTGCGCCAACCTTGCCGTCTTGAACTTGCCCGTGAATTTTCCGATTGCCTAAAATTCAGGTGAGTTATTGGAAGGAAAGGTCTGCATTGTGAAAGCGAGGCAGGACCCAGACATGCAAATTGTGCCAGGTGTTTCATTTGTCCTTAATTCTGTGATTTAGTATGGCTGCGGAAGCCATTTTGAAAACAACAGTCGTCGTCGTCTTGATTGCTGTCAGCGCTTTTGTGGGTACAGGCAAGTTTTCGTTGTTTTTGACATTTGGAATTTTTTATAGATTCCCACTTCATATATGTGTGCCCAACTACTACGAAGAAAAAACTGTGGGAGAAGACCTATTTAAAGGCAGTGCTCACGATAATAATCGTTTTTCTGTTTTCCCGCCTATTCTGAAATCGGTCTCATGCTGATTCCAATGATGTTTTTGGAATTGTTCAAGACCTTCTGGGAACGGAGTTATGGTCCCTCAAAAATTGAGCTAGGGAAGCATGGTGGACGAGTTGTCTGAGGCTTGTAACTTCCGTCTTTTGCAGCCGATGTATGCGAGCTGACCTGAGTTAAGAGAGAAGTTGAGAATGAGGGGAAGAACGGGACCATTGATCGGGAACCATCGCTCATCTCACGATCTCGAGTTCTCATTTGTTCACTTCGAGTGGGCGGAAATGGGGCACGGGGCGGTTCTGGGACTCCAAAACGCTTGCTTGCAGCCGCTATTTCGCCACTCCTGGCCCGTTTTCCACCGTTCCTTTGACACTGGGAGCCTAGGGATCTCGTCTATCATATCACTGTGGAAAGTTACCGAGGATGATCATCGTGATCGCTACCTTTAAGCCATTAAACTGATAGCGCATCAGGATATTCTTAAGTTTCAGTGCTGTACTACTTGCTGACTAAACGAATCCATAGATTTGATATTGGATGGTTCCTTATCCAGTCCTCGCCACATATGTGGGCCGGCCTAGGAATAGGACTCTCTTTATCCCTGTCTGTTTTGGGAGCTGCATGGTTGGTACAGATATTCGACGATTACTGTATTTACGTTCTTCATTCAGTTAAATAGCTGACTGCAAAAATTTTAGGGGTATTTTCACGACCGGCACTTCGATTATTGGTGGTGGAGTGAAGTCTCCGAGAATTCGCACGAAAAACCTGATTTCCATCATCTTTTGCGAGGCTGTAGCTATTTTCGGAATCATAATGGCTTTCGTGTTCATTGGGAAACTTACGGTGAGTCATTGATGTTCTATCGAAAAATCAGACGTAGGAAACCCAGGCCGCTTCATTCGCGTCGCCGCTAGAGCGCGTTAACTGTGAGTACCTGCAAAGAAAACCACGTGCTCCAGCGGCGACTTAAGTACAGCCACATAGCGCAGCACGCGTCGCGTTAACCTGTCAAATTCGTCTGAGCCTCCCCTTTCTGTGTGTTCGGTCAACGAGTCCCCATTACCCCGCAATTGGTATGAGTGCTTATTGTTGTGAACGAGGCTATGTACAAAATGTCTGATATCAATTTAGTATTGCTCGAGTGAACAATGTGTGCGCTCATACCGCCTCAAAATTCGACTTACACTTCGGACTAGGTGAATCGCCGCTTTATTATTTTTTTCGCCGCGGTCGGATCGCATCCTCCTATTTTATCAAAAGGGCCGCTGACGGGTTGTGTTACCCTCTCATATGCATCTCTAAACATAGTCTTGCTCTTGGAACTCTAAAAAAGGCACCAGCTGCTCAGGTCTCGAACTATCGGCCCATCAGTTTAACCTCGTCAGTATGTAAAGTCCTCGAAATCATTGTCAAAGATTGTGTTCTCCCCCATCTTGCATCGAACGACCTCCTCAGCCCTGCCCAATATGGTTTTCTGCCTGGTAGATCAACACTGTCCCAGTTGGTGTCCTCGTTCCACGACTGGTGTCCGGCTGTGAATAAGAACTGCCAGACTGATGTTGTGTACATCGACTATGCTAAAGCTTTTGACACAGTCAGTCATCCAAAGCTACTTCTGAAACTCGAAAGCTACGGTATTTCTGGTGGCACTTTTGAATGGTTGAGTTCCTTTGTGACACCTCGTGACTTCACAGTCAAAATTGGCAACTTCTGTTCTCATCCTATCCAAATTGCCAGCGATGTTCCTCAGGGTAGCGTTCTGGGTCCTTTGCTTTTCCTCATTTATGTGAACGACATCTCTGATGAATTGTCGAGCACATGCAAACTTTTCGCTGATGATCTCAAGATATATCGCCCTCTTCGCAACCCCGCTATTGATTTCCACGAGCTTCAGTGTGACCTGAACCGGCTTGCTGATTGGTCCAGGCTATGGCAGTTGAAGCTATCTAAGAAAAAATGCAGCTTATTTCTTATCAATTTCCAACATGAGTGCTTTTTACGCCTAAATGATGTTGTGCTCCCCGTACGCGAGACTGTCAGTGATCTTGGTGTGCTTATCAGCACCGACCTGAAGTGGGATTCCCACTGCAAGGAAATTTCCAAGAAAGCTTCTCGTGTGGCAAATTGCATCCTGAGATCTCTGCAACACCCATGTCTCGAACATTATAGGAAAGCATATATTGTCTACTGCCGGCCGCTCTTGGAATACTGTATGCAGGTCTGGTCACCATCTTCTGTTGAGGAGGATGAAGTTGTTGAAAACGTGCAAAGGCGGTACTCAAAACGCGTTTTCGTCAAGGCATTCCCTATGCGAGAAGTGCCAGAGTACATGAAAAGGCTTGAAATATTGGGAATCGAAACCTTACGATATCGAAGAACTGAGTTCGACTTACATTTATGTTACAAAATCGTTAAAGGTCTCTGCGAAATCCCATTTAAAAGAGTTTTCGCGTTCACCCGCCGCTGTACTCGCTCCCGCCAGCACGCTTTTCAGCTCGAACGTAAATTCACATCGAAATCCAGTGTGCTGCATTCGTTTGCTTCTAGGGTCATCCCAATTTGGAACAAACTACCTCCGGAAATCGTTGATGCCAAAAGTTTTCCTATTTTCAAAAGCAGGCCGTCCCACTTCAATCTCAGGTCATTGCAAGGGACAGATGGCCGCTCTTTCTGTTAGAGCTTTAAGCACAAGGTGCTCCGATTGTACGAGTATTTCAGTTTTTTTCCTCTTCTTTTTTCGTTGTTCTGTTGGTTGCGTACTCAGGATCTCGTAATTAACCTCCCTCACATACATTCCGTAATCCTTCAGGACTGAGTTTTCCTTATCGCGTTGCTGTGGCGCAGTGTGATAGCGACGATACGCGATTCCGTAGTGGCGCTAAACGACAAGCGCGATTTCGATAAGTATGACAGGTCAGCGAGCGAGCAGCGAAGGTGTCGCGTGGAGCACCTGCGTCATTTTCGTCGTGCGCGGCGATCTCAGCTTAGATAGTATTAAATAGGAGTGGCGACGACGTTAAGTATGAACGGGGCCATATTTCAAAAGTAGTTTATTTATATTTTTCGCGATTCCATGTGCAGCCGGGAAAGGCACTGAACTTTCAGCCATTCCAACGAGATGATCTGGATCCCTCAAATCCTGGTGATAGGGCTATTCTTTCCCGCAATCTTGCTGCTGGTTACATGATTTTTGGTGGTGGCTTAACTGTCGGATTCAGTAATCTCTTTTGTGGTTTGGCCCTGGGTAAGCGCGAGTCATAACTTAATACATATACAGTTAGCGCGAGTCGCACTGTCACTTTGGTTGCTGTAATTTGCGTCCAATTCGGCGCGCGTACAGTCGGCACTGATCGCACTTATACTCTGTGTTTCTTATTGTATGTTGGCGCAAACTCGGTGCACGTATATTATATCATGTGCGCAGCAAGATTGCGCTAACGCACAATAAGGAACGCAAAGTATCAGTGCGATCCGTGTCGACAGTACTGTGCTTATCTGGGCCAAATTCCGTTCCGCAATTGCGTCTCGGCACGCGTTGCGGCCGCACGCGCTGGAGTCAGTCGAGTTTCCTGCGCCAAAGCCGACTCGACATGGCTTTTTTATACAGTTTTCTCCAATTTTGTTAACTTTCCAGTTTCTAAAACTCACCTAGAGTCAACAGATCGGCGGCTGCTGCGCTGGAAACTCTTCTGACTCGAATGCGCGCGGCCGCAAAGCGTGTCGATACACAATTGCGGACCGGAATTCCGCCCAGAGAGGCACAGTATGTTAATACAGATGTGCACCAAGTTTGCGTCAACGCAGACTATAGTACCAAGAAAGTGGCACTGCGACCCGTGCCGACTGTGTGATAGGCTGATTATGATAAACTCACAAATAGGTAGTTCCTAGTGCTCGTTTAGGCATCGTTGGATCGGGTGCTGCTCTTGCCGATGCTGCGAATCCTGCTCTCTTTGTAAAGGTTCTGTTAATTGAAATCTTCGCGTCTGCCATAGGCCTTTTTGGAATGATTGTAGGAATTGTGCAGGTGCATCTGATTCAATTATTTATTTATTTATCCAGAGTCGCTCCAGAAGTCTTGATTTTTTTGCATTTCTTAATGGAAATTCTTTTCAGACCAATCGAGCTGTGGTTGGAATGAAGTAAAAAGGTGCGTGTGCTGTATTGGCATGAATTCCTGGGAAAAAACTGCCTCCAACATTCTAAAAATTTCAGCTGGCTGCATTCTCATCGAGATTGTTGTCCATATTAATCTTCGTGGATGTCACAGTTTCTGTATTTTGCGTAATAAAAAGTTATGAAAGTTGTGCTTGTATGGACGCTATGGTTTTAACCTACAAGTAATGCAGTAAAGTCCGGTGCAATTAACTATGCACTTCACAGAGCAAATTATTCGGTTTTTTCTGTATGGGTGTGGTTTTTAAATCATTTTGTGTCTTTTGTAGACTATTCGGAATCTTCTGTTTTTCTATAGTCCTTATCTCCATATCGCAGCAATCTCACCTAGCAATCGCTAGCTTATCGAGTTCCACCTTCATCATCCTGAACAAGTATAGACGTCGTTTAATTCTGGGCCGCCAGCAGGAATGGGCGGAGTTCCGCGTTTCGCGATCCGAAATCTGCAGTTTCGCCGCGCATTTTTGGCACTCCGCGTTCTGCAGTCCGGAAATCGCAGGAAGTGCTGCGGAACGCGAAATTATTGGTTCATTTGAGACGGAACTAGAAAATGAATTCTAAATTTTCACGCGTTTCGAGAACCGCATTTCCGCGAGTTTTCTGGCGTTTCGCGCCCGTTTTCCAGAACCCGAGAAAAAAATTGCGCCGAAATCTAAAACTGATTTCCGAATTTCGATATTTTCTTCCCGCTCATCCCTGGCCGCCAGAGGATTGGTACTGCTCCTGATTCAGTGGCGACAGTTGGACTCTAACTGTGGCCTCACATAGTTTTCTAATGGTATATCCTTGGTTCTTAGTTAACTTCTTATCGACCACAACATTAAAGACTTTTGTGGGGATTTTGGTCTTGTAGCACATGTAGCGCTATACTTCTTTTTAATCCTTATTTGATATCGCTGGCAGTACAGTTCATTTGCGTTCTCGTGTGTGGTCCTGGCGATGAATATTTGCGCATTTTTGAAAAAAACCTCGAAACTTTTTCGAAAAAAAAAGTCCTTGCAGGAGTAGCGCTAAATGTGACCCATATGCGCGGGTATTCTCCAATCCTGCGGATTTTGTAGCTCCTCGAAATTCGCGACATCTCTCTTTTTTTCTAGCCGGTGGCTGAATTAAGTATTTATAAGACACAATCGATATGTATACGGAGGAAAAAGCGAAAAATCTCGAGGGTAAGAAATTCATGAGTTTTGAGCTTCAGAACAGTAAATAAAAAAGAAGCGCGTGGCTCCGAGATTGAACCTGGGGCCATTCATCAAGTCGGAGCCCTGCCAAAAGTCGGAGCTCTCCGTACCAAAAAGACGATCGCAGCTGCGACCAACCGCATTGTCGTTTCACCACCATGGCCTACAGCGAATCCATACCCGCGGAAAAAATCCTTGGCAGAGTCTTCCAAAGGTCAACTCGGGCTCACCCTCCACGACCAGTCTCAACTGGTTGAGTAAACACCTTGTGCGATGACCTGGCCAACGACGACCGCAGAGGGCACCATAGCGTTAAGGCGCTATTCATACTGCTAAACGCCAGCGCGGCACGCGCGGGCGTGGCTCTGGAGTATGAATATAGTGTAGGCTATAACTTCGTCGAGCAAGCAAAATCTGTACACGCGTTCACTATCACGGTAGCAGAAGAGAGTTTTGGAATTAGTTATGGTTAGGCCCGTGGCTTGTTTCCTCAAGAAAAAACATTTAAGTTCAAACCGCGGCTGGCGCGCCGGTTTAAATCTCACCAGCGGCTGACTGGTAATTACCTGCCAGCCGCTGGTGAGATTTAAACCGCCGCGGTTTGACTTTAAATGTTTTTTCTTGCGGAAACAAGTCACGGATCTGACTATGTGATAGAACGGAGTGAAACTCAAGATGGATCAATAATAAAAATGATGAAAAGGTTTTTAAGGCCGCCGCTATGGCGGAGCGGGCGTTACTCGTGGGCGAGGCGTCGGGCATTTCATGCTCCAACGCCACGCCCGCGTAGGCGTTGAAGAGTATGAATAGCACCTAAGTGTGGCGAATGCTGGTTGGCGGGTTGAGATTTTTTCTCAACTCAGGCGCTAGCAAATTTAGGAGCTCCTGCTACATTCATGGCGACAAAATCCTCGTTTAGGGATCTTATATAGTCCTCATCGCAGGCGCGGGAAATAACTGTGAAATCTCCGGCGGAACCGAAATGGCGGCGGTGCTGCGCAAAGTTAAGCCTTAGCTGTGCCATTTGTAGGCCTCCATTTTCTCACGCGGTGGTGTAGGATAATATTATTGTCGGAATTGTTAAGGTTTGGGAGGCGCTGGATGGGCGGCCGCGCATCCCGCGTTTGGGTGAGGACTATGAAAGACGATCTCGCGACAGCGAGAAGAGTAAGACGGATTCCGGTTCCCCTTGCACCTTCGAGGTGAGGAATTTTTTGCTGAAATGTGTAATTTCATGCCTGATGAAATGAGAGGGCATAACAGGCCAGTCCTTCGGAGGTATAGTTCAGTTCCGCAATCCCGTTCAGTCCTCATTATCACAATCGTAGAAGCGAAGCGGTTGTTTTTGGAAAAATCAACTATAGTGGAGCCCACCAAGAATGTCTCGTTTACTTATCAATAAAAAGCGGTCGGCTGGGGATCAATGTGCATGGATCCCATACAAGCACGCTCGATACCGATTGTGCGAGAGCGGTTGTGCTGCAATGAGTTTCATGTTCATTGATCTCCAATCGACCGCTTCTCATTGATAAGTAACGTCGGCGTGGATACGGAAGAGACTTCGCCTTCACTGTTGAAGCTTGGCGCAATCTCGGTGCACCTATGTTATAGCATATGGCACAGAGTTCGCGCCAACCTTCAACAGTGAACGCGAAGTCTCTTCCGGATCCACGCCGGCGTTAAATCAGACACTCTTGGTGGACTCCACCATAGAATCATTCTCAGGACCACCGCTTCGCTTCTACGATTGTGATAATGAGACTTTGCGGACTGAACGCGATTGAGGAACTAGATCATACCTGAATGGCTACCAATCGCAAAATTCCAGGTCCCATTCTGTTGAGGATGGCGACCTTTAGTACCCCATTATCGGATACAGTTTCGGAGACGATCTGTGATATTGTAAGATTTATAATTTTATGGAGGTGCGGCACGATAGCATTATGATAATGGTTTGGAATGAATATCGTTGATTAGCATTCCTATCGTGAGATTGTGTCGCAAGACGATTGACTAGTGTATCCACTCTTGAAGTTTAACACATGCGTTTTTAAATGCAGGGGTCGCGATAAAAAAGGTTGTTGTGCTATCCTTATGAGAAGGCAGATTTAGCCATCTCCAAAGTGAGAATGTGTGAAAAACTAAGAAAAAGCGGGCAGGAACAAGCTTGAACGGCTAGTGAATGGGTGTTCGCTCGAGTAAAAATATTGGGTTGATACATAATTAGGAACTTTTTTATCAACTCGTTTTTCTTTAGTGGAAGTTGGTGTTTCGTCTTCAATATTTATATAAATATAATCCTCAATATTTAATTAAAAATTGCGTCTCGAAAATCACACTAATATTCGCCATGTGCTCTACCACTACGAGAAAGGGTGGACCACAGTCCAGTCATTTCGCGATCTCAACGAACTTTTTGGCAAAGGAACAATTAATGATAGTGCAGTACCGAAATGAGGTGACAATAGTTCGGAGGATAAAGAAGGACGAGGTCGGCCATCGGATTTTGATGATCAAGCATTTCTGACAGCCGTGAAAGAGGACGAAAGCCTGACAACACGAATGCTGGCTGAAGATTGATGATGTCAATCAATCTACGATCGTTCGACGTCTGAACAAGCTTGGAAAGGTATGGAAATTGGCTGGATGGGTGCCACATGAGCTCTCCGACAACAAAAAAGCTGAACGCATTCGAATTTTCACCGATTTACTGCAGCGAAACGAAAAACACCATTTTTGAAGAATCTTGTCACTGGGGATGTGTCATGGCTTCTTTTCAAAAAAATGTTAAAAGAAAAAAGATCTGCGTTTCGCTAGGTTCTCCCGCAACGGAATACCAAAAGACGTGCACTGTAAGAATGCTATACGTGGTGGGCCAGAAGCGGAATCATCCATTGGGAAATCATTTCAAATGAAATTTTTTACTGGTTCAACGACGCAGATGAAAAGCAACATTGGAGAATATGTACCTGGCAGAAATGGCGAGCGGCAATTCAACATCAACGCGACGTCTATCTGGCTCAGCTTGATCGCCTTAACGCTGCAATCGAGGCGAAAAGACCGCGCGAAAAAAAGCACATCGTGTTCCATCACGATAATGCCCGTCCACATGTTGAGCGCCGTGTAATCGAATCTATCGCCAATAAGGGATATGATCTGCTTCCACATCCGCTGCACTCATCGAAAGAAGCAACAACGGACTATCGTGTCCGTCGCTCTTTGAAAAACTGGCAAACAAACAAAGTCTACGGAGACTTGGATGACTTGGTGGCTGATGTCAAAGCGTGGATTGCCTCCAAGAATCGTGACTTCTTCGCACGTGAAATCGACCGACTGCCAAGCATATGGGAAGCAGTTATTGAAGTGGATGGTGACAATGCTCTTGAATGATCATTTAAACATGTTTTGATTGGATATTGTTATTGTTTTTGTTGAGTAAAATTTTTTAAAAGCATTTCATAATTATGCATCAACCCAATATATCAGTAGGGATTGTGAGTGTACCTTGTTCTCTTATTTTGTGGGGAACACAACAGACTGTGGTAGCTGATTGGCAGCTCACGTACCACTACCTTCAAGTCTTTCCAAAAATCGGAAGAGACACTGCATGTGTGAACAGGGGCGGCATGCAAGAACGCAGCGAACGGTGTCAGGGAGCCGCTCCGCGTGCCATCCGCGCAGCGTCGAGCAACGGGGCGGCCCCGAAAATCAGGCACATCAATGCACGCCACGAAATTCGGGGCCGCCCCGTTGCTCGACGCTGCGCGAATGGCACGCGGAGCGGCTCCCTGACACTGTTCGCTGCGTTCATGCATGCGGCCCCAGCACACCGAAACACTATACATATGAAGGCCTCAAAACGTTTCTCCAAGCGTCCCCTCTGTTTTATCCAAAGCGTTCCCCGTAGCCCTCTACAGATTATTACTGTGATCTCCAAGGCATCCTGTAAATTAATTCTATGGCATTTCATAGCTGCGCAGTCAAGAAAGGCCTCACCATACATTACAGCAGGGTTCGCGATAAAAATGACTGTCTTATCCTCATGAGAAGTTAAATCTATCTATGAAGAAAATGTGGATATAAGTGGAAAGATGGAGAAAAAAAAAGCAGGAGCAAGTTAAAACGAAAAATCAGCTGGTGTCCGCCCGCCCCCAATTTACGGAATTCTAATAAATGATTGTTTTGCCGTATTTTATTTTGATATTAAAGCATTTGCCGACTACTTTTGAGAGGCTGCCAAGTACTTTAAGTCTCATGATGATCACACAACAACCGTTTTTATTGCGATCTCTGCCTAAAACGGTTTTCTTTGTCAAATTTTAGCCTTCTGATCTCGTCAATTGCTATTATGAAGGTATCCAGCATATTTGTCCTTTTCATGGTTCCTCTCAAAAGGTGTTCTCTCTATAATCGGTTTTTTCTTCTGTTTTCCTTTCCGACCGTCTGAGAACATAGTCCTGCGCTCATATTTTCAACCCTGTGAGAACGAATCACTCATAGAATGTTGACATTCGCTGTTCGTGATAGACGGCATTGCACGGTGAAATTCTCTTCTTCAAGCCACTGCGTAATCGACTTTAGAATTCCTGATTCTTCTTCGTAGTAATTTTCATGCACAGTTCATATGTGCCCTCTAACTGGGGCATTGTTTGCACTTGACCCGATGTTTTACAAAGCCATGTTTCGGAATTTGAAACGATAGTTAGGTTCGTGGCTTGCCTCCTCATGAAAAAACATTTAATTCTCACCAGCGGCTGGCGCGGCGGTAGCGTGCGCCGGCCCGCTAATCGATTCAGGCCGAGAGAAGAGCGCATCTGATCAATTCACCATACCGTCGGCCGCCGATGGGATTTAAACCGCCCGCGCCAGCCGCAGGTGAGATTTCAATGTTTTTCTAAAGAAGGCAAGCCATGGATCTAACTGTACACAAAGCGTAACTTTACTCTTCACACGCCACTCATAGGAGGTGCTGTTTTATAACTTATCTCGGCCTGGGCCAAGCGAAACTCTATGAAAATTTTATACATCATTCAGATAGGACATCACAAACTTTGCCTTACACGCACTCAAGTTTAAGTTTTTAATGGATAGTTTGTAAATACGGAGTTTATCTACAATTTCGTGGTGTTAAATCAAATTAAGGCTATTTCCTCAGAGCATGAACATGAAAATCCCAGATCCGTACCACTTGTTCGCCATCACAACTTCAAACTTACGGTATAACATTACCATATAATATTTTTTGATCTTTTTGTATATCTTGGCCTCTTTAGTGAACGGCTGTGTCCTAGGAGCCAATGAAAACCTTCATTTGTGATGATAAACCGTTTTGAATACTGTAGAAATGGATTTGGAGTTCGCGCGAAAAACCGTTTTTGAAGTTTTTCTGCATCTGGAGACCTTGTTACTGCCATTTTGAAGTTTTTGCGCGTGTGGAGTTTGTACCGTAATTGTTTTTCATGTTGTTCGACGGTCGCATCAACATTCTATGAAAAGGTGCTAGTTGATGGACTCAGAAGTGCTAGATGATCGGCCACACAGCAGTTTTCAGGTGGCATAACTTTTGACGGGCGCATTTTCAGAGACTCAAGTTTCTGGGACGAGAGTACATAGAGATGTATTAAAAAGAGTTAGTTGTCGCAAAACCCAATGATTTATGCTCGAAATTTTCCAAATGCCTCGAGCGTTTCCAAATAAGGAAATCTTATTTAGAAATTAGCAGAAACTCGAAACTGGAACTTAGAAACTGAATAGCAGGATGCGAATGGGATTCTGACAGTTTTTCATTTGCAGTTTCACGGATTAATAATAAATAGGCCTATGCTCCCAACACGTTTTTTTTAAGACGAGGGGTCAATGTGAAACAAACCTAATGAGCAGCTTTTAGTGAAATCTTACAATTAATATGAGTTTAGCATCAGATGAAGCGTGAAACTGCCCACATAGTCTACGCGGCTTCTGATCGCTGCTCTTGATAAGACTCTTATTTGCATTTTTCGCAATTTCTCTCTCGCTTCCGTTGCGAAACTCCACCGACTATTTTCTCTTTTTGATTGCCTCACCTGCAAGTGTAGTATGTAATCGGTGTATTGATTCCGCTGGCACTTAGCTCTCAATTTCAGAACGTATTGGCTTGTCCATGGGCAATGGCTACCTCTGGCTGCTGAATTCCAATGGTGTACCATATCGAGTAACAGCTGATAGCAAAATAGGTTTGTGATCTATTGATCGGTTATGAAGAAAATTCGCCAACTTTTAGAATTTCTTGGTTATTTATCCCGTAATTCGATTAATTTGCTGGTTTTTTTCACTTGGTGGTTTTTAGTTCTTTAATTAATTTTGAAAAGATGTACTGTGTCCCATATTCTTCAAATTCATATGCATATATTTCTTTCGTTACGGAAGCCAAAAACTGTTGCCAAATCGGAGTGATTTATTAGAAATATTATATGCCGTTCTCTCATTTTGTCCTCCGCATGCAGTATCCCATATTACATATAGTCTGCCCGAATCAGAGTGCCCGTCCACGCGGTCGGCGTGCGTTTCGAGCGGTCTTCCTTTTCAGACATGTAAATCGATTAGCAGGAATATCAGACGAATAATAAATAATATCCTAGCTAGCTGTTCGCAGCCGTACATAGGCTCGTCTGAAAAATGCTTTTACGAGAGGCGCTTGACACGCACGCCGGCCGCGTGGGCGGACAGTCTCATTCGGACAGATGAATGATTTTATCGCTGTTACAATTTTAGGACTGAGAAATAAATTTCTACGATTTTTTGTTTTTCTCTCACCATCTTGCTTAGCGAATTAAATGTGAAGCTCATTCGACGGAGATTGTCCTCCCACGCGGTCGACGTGCGTATCAAACGGCTATGGCGAAGGCATTTTTCGAACTCGTCAATCAATTAGCAGGAATTCATGACAAATTGTGACGAATATCCCAATGAGCTCTTTGCACGTTTGGAAACGCTCATACAAAATAATGCCTTTGCGGCGGGTGCTCCATACGCACACCGATCGCGTAGGTGGGCAATACCATTCGGACAGACTTTATGCGAAAAAAGAAAAAAGTAATTGAAACTACCTGTAACTTCCTCATCGGAGGTGCTGGGGTGAGTTTATGTGCTCGGCACACATTCATTTACAATAAAATTGCCTTATACAAAGTTTGACACTTTGATTTTGGCCCATTCGTGAAATATGAGCCGTTTCCGAGCTCTTTGTGCATTCCATTCCTCTAATCACTTGACTGAAGTTGCCCTAATCAGCGAGGAGGAATGATCGAGGGGATAACGCATTTCCTCACCTTTTTCAAAAAAAAAGTTGCGGTACCATTGACAACCAAGCATGCCTCGCCCACATTCCCTCGCGCTTGCTGCGCTCTCCACCCCACCTTTTGCAGCGGAGACACAGAGAAAAAGACGCTACTGTTGTGCTATCGACTTTCATATTTTGGATGATTGAGGTTTCGATGAAAATTCCTGCAAACAGCCACGACCGCTTCTTCTATGTATGTGGATTCTGAGGCTGTAATCATAATTACACCTTTAAATGCATTTCCTGTCAAACATTTTCTTAGAGTTCTACCAATATTCTTCTTCATTGTTCGATTGGTCAGGAGAATTTGTAGCGCTCGCTCCTTTATAGCAATACGGAATTTCTTCAACAAAATTACTCATTTGCTGAATTCTTTGCTGATGCTGCTGATTACGCATATGATAAAAAAGGAAAAGCATAGTAAGTTCTTGCAAAAGTAGGATTAGCCAAGCAAATGTAACTAATGCTGACTGAAACGTTCCAACAAAAAAAATAATAATACGGAAGTGGAGTGGGCAAGTCTATGAAAACGTATCGATAATTATCGAGAACCGATTCCCGTGGCTGAAACTTATAATTCGCAAAAACAGTCCGTTTTGCTCCCTAGAAGAACTTTGTGGTTCGAAAATGGCTACTATGTCTTCGGTTATATTCTGGGTCCGTATTCATCATTGAAATGCCGGGTAAATCTTACTTTACATTTACCCTACCCGGCGCCGATTACTTATTCACCGCGAAATGGCATTCACCATACACTTACTTACCCGGGTAAGATCCCGCGCAAAATGTGTACAGTGTGCACTCACCGAAACACTGAATAGGCGTCGTCAATTTGAAATTCTTTCGCCGATTCACTCTTTCTTTGATTCAAGGAGGCTAGAGAAAAGTGCATGTTTTTCGTGGTTAATGAAAACTTCAAAGTACATTATAGGGGCTCCTCATATATAGAAAATAGCATCATTTAACATTACTGACTATTCCATTTCTTCTAACGAGATTTTTTCCAGAGGCACTCGTCGGTTTTTTCTAATTGCTGTTCTTCTATATGATGGAATTTTCCCTCTAAGAGTATTAGGTTGTAGATAAAGCTACCCACTACTATGTTTTGTTTTTTTTTCGGTCCAGCTTTTCAACCAAATTTGATATACCGTTCAAAAGAATTATTCTGTTCCTATCTAAGATTTTTTTGAGCTCTGAGCTACTCTTGGTGGGTCACGAATTATAGCATTAAAAATGCAGCTCCCCCTCTGTCGTATGCTACTGCAGATTTTCTTCCGAAATGCATTTCACTGCGGATTGTCAAGTATTTTTTTTCAAAATTCGAAGAAAAATCAGAAATTGGTTGCAAAAAGTTGACTATTGCAAGCTACGTTTGGTAGATGTGAATATTACGGGTACTGCGAGGTTCGAGGTCCAAACTCATTGCACAGAAGTAAACTTTAAATGCGAAAATATCGAGTACATACTTTAGCCATAAATTTAATTCGTGCGTGGGGTTCACAGGTTATTATGCTCTAGAAGGAGCGCCAAAAATATTAGATAAGGGAACGACTGCGCTTTCGACAGCTACATATTCTATTAACATGACCTGCGAAATTTAATCGGGCCAAGAAAATTGTTTTCACTCAAAACTATTACTTTTGCATGAGCACAATATAACCTAACTCACCAAGAGTTCGGTGAAAAATCGCACAAGAAGTATGAAGCCGAAAAAGAGAATCTTTAGTCGCATTTTCTGATGCATTCAACATTTGGTAAAGCTATCAAGTGGACGGAAGGAAAGAAAGTCTATCGCTGTCAGTCTACCGACTGGCAACAAAATCTTATGAGAACACGCATGTAAAAAATTAATAACTTTCTGTTAATGGAAAGAAACTCATTGATTGAGTCATACAAAAGGCAGAATAACCTATAAGGAAAAGAGAAGTTTGCATTACCGATGAAAATATTGTGCTCCAATGCTGTTTCCGCGATGAGAGCAGCTGCAGCCGGCTGGGAGTAAAATTTACCCGGCTCCTTACGTCGGGTAAATTTTACCTGCATTTTTACTCGAAAATTCCGACTAAGTTAGCGTGTGAATACCGGGTAAGCGTCAAATTCGAAGGACTTTACACTTACCTCGCGGGTAAATCATTGATGAATACGGCCCTTGGTACCAAAGAAAATTGGTGCACTCAATACTTAATATTGAAAAGAAAACATGCCGTTAGTAAATTCACACAAACGGTTTCATTTTGCTGTTCAGAAAAGTGAAATAGTGAAAGTGCAGTAGCAAGCGAAATTAATAACACATAAACTTTTTCAACCAAGAAGAACTTTTTCAGGAAACCTAGGGCTTTTCCATGTGAAATACCACAACGGTTTGTTTCGTGGATTTGGAAGTTTTATCCACGGAAATCGGATTTCAAGAAATATTTTTAATTCTTTGTAGACTCGCCCACTCCACTTTCCTGATGATCCTTTTTGTTGCAGCGTTTCTGCCATCGCCAAACCGCTTTTGCTGGAAAAACCCATTTAGCTACAATACCCGCCCTAAAACTTCGCGGAAAGCGCGTTTTTTGCTCCCCTTCGTCATAACTTTGTGAAATTATAGGTTTCGGAGGTAAGAAAGATATTGCTAGAACAGTCTCATCGAGATCTACAATATGCTGTCAAAATTTCATTGATATTTTAAACCATACTTTAATTATAGGTATGTTGCTCTTTCTATAACACGTTTTGACTCGTCAGGACGCTCGGCAGGCACTTTCTTTTTTTCAGCAACAAATCCATAATTTACCTATATTTATGGTATAGTATAAGATATCAATAAAATTTTAACACAATCTTGTAGATCTTGACGAGACGATTCTAGCGCTATCTTTCTCACCTCCGAAAACTCAAAGGGGTACTCCAAAGGGGCGAAAAAAAAACGCAAAAACGCGTTTTTTCGCTGATTTGCCAAGTTCGAGGGTGGGTATTGTAGAATTTTTCACTTTTTCTTGGTATTACGTCGTAATATCCACGAAAAATCTTCACGATTAGCAAATCGACATCGTTTTATTTGATAAATAGTAAGTGACCAACTTGTTAACCAGTTTCCCTATACCACCCATCAAAAAACGCGGCTTACAATATGTTTAAGCGATTTGATCCAAAAATCTAGCCTCCGTTTCCTTGTTATTCGCAGTTCGCTGTATCACTTTCATGGAGGTGGTGTGATTTTGAGAATTTTTTTACCAATTTCATTGATGATTTTTCTCGAAAAACAACAGCTTTGCATCTATGATTGTTATAATAGGGCTGACAATGAGAGTAGCGAGGAAAGAAAGGATTGATTTGATAATTAGTAAGTAAACAACTCATTATCCGGTTCTCCTGTTTCACCGCATTGAAAAAGCACAGCCAACAACGCCTTTAAAGCCACAGTCCAACCTCAGAATCGATTTTTCGCTTTTCTACCTATCTTGGAGACAATTTCACGCTGATCACAATTGTGTCTCTAGAATCCCTCAGAACTCACTACGAACGGAGTTACGGCTCCTCGAAAAATTCGATTTTGATTGGCTAAGAGTTCTCGGACGAGTTGTCTCGAGCCTGTATTTTGTCGTTATTCGCAGCCATCGTTCTGTAGCAGGCCACAATATAAAGCCAGATGGAAAACTATTCAAAGAATATAGGTTTTGAACAAAATCATTCGCGCGTTTCTTCGCTATTGAGGTCGGAAACCTGGCGGTGGGCGTTACCCATTTTTTTCAAGGGGGCGTGGCCGACTTTTTCCTAGCTTTTTTTCGCTTATTTGTGCGAATTGAGATTTCGCGCTTGGCAGGGTTGCTATAGGCGGCGACCGGACCATAATATCAAAAATTACCTCTGAGGTTGGACTGTGCCTTTAAAGGCACAGTCCAAGCTCATGGACGAAATCTGAGATTTCCACGCAACCGTGTAGTAGACCCTGTATAACACCTGCCAAGTGCGAGCTCTCGATTCCTCCGAATAAGCGAGATACAGGAGGAAGCCACCCTGGGGCGCCCACATCTGGAAGCCACTTTGGCACGCCCCTTTTCCGAATTTTCGAGCTCAACAGTGGTACGAAGAGCGACGGTTTCCAATAAAAACCCCGTTCCTCCCTTTATTCTCGGCCTTTTTCTTAATTTAGGTCGGCTCGCACTCATCGGTTGCAAATGTCGGAAGTTACAAGCCTCAGAAAACTCGTCCACTATGCTTCCTCAACTCAAGTTTTGAGAGGCCATAACTCCGTTCCCAGGGGGACTTGTACGGTTCCAGAGACATCATTGGAATCAGCGTGGGACCGTTTTCAAGATAGGTGGAAAAACAGAAAAACGATTCTGAGGTTGGACTGTGCCTTCAGGCGGATTGATTCAGGAATCGATTACTTCAGAGATTCATCCTTGGGTCCAAACTTCTTTGAGGGGGGGGGGACTACTCAATATTCATTTATGAAAATCGAAATTCCTTCCAATATCAGATATCTGATAGAGTTATCAGTAATTGTTTTCATGGAAACTTCATGGAAATCCTTTGATTTTAGAAAGCTGTATTTTTTTACTACTTTCAGGAATGCTGAGTGCCCCCCCCCCAAACTAGCGTTGCTGCCATCCTTGTACTGTACAGCCAAAGCTGTAAATGATCCGTCATCGGGGAGACGCAGAGATAGCCAGTTTGCACTTTTGCTGGCCGAGAGAGTGCCAGGCCGGTTGGCATCGCCTTTATTTTCGTCCTCTGCGCTCATCATAGGGGCCGAATAGACTCCCACCGCTGAGAGGCGCGGCAGCATGCAATGGAGGAGAATTGATCATGCGGCGACGCACGATCGATTCCCCTCCATTGCATTCTGCCGCGTCTTTCAGCGGCAGGAGTTTATTCAGCTCCATACTGACTCGAACACCCCGCGTGCCGGTTTATCAATTCTCCGACGACCAAAAAAATATTCTTCTCACCTTCTTGTGCTAGCATTTCGGGTCCATTGAGAAATATTGTAATGTGAGCATTTTGTAACTCTGTAATACTTTGCTCTAGTAAAAAAAACAACTTTCTTGAACACATAAATGTCGTTTGCTAATCATCGTAGAAAAAAAGCATTGCCATTGTAAGAAGCGAAGCGATGAACCCTTTCTTGAAAATTGTCATCATGGCCGCAGTTTTCATTTTCAGAAGGCGGAAATCGATTGCTCAACACATCTGCTAACCCTTCATCGAAAACTACTAAACTTGGCTCGATCACGCAGAATTTTTTTCGATTATCTGGAGTTTGAGGATGAGTGAGTGTATGGCGAAAAAAATCGATTTTTTCACATATTGATCCAAATAAAACATGGTATATGGATGTTAGATGTAGTTGCCAGCCGATTTTCGCTTCTGGGAAACCGAAATCACATTCATGGTGGCCGCTTGAAGAGAATGCGCCCGCTAAATTTTCATGTTTTTCCCATTTTTCGCTCTACCGGAAGGTAAGGTCCATAGGGAAAAATCAACATACAGTAATGTTCCTCTATTCGCCCTCCCCCCCCCCCCCCCCACGACTTTCATATGAACTTTTTTAGGACGTCTCCTATCCCGGAGGGTCCTCCCTTGTAAGGTTTTCTCACCACTTTTAGATGTGCACAACATTCAATAAATCTGAATTTAGTTTGAAAGCTCATAAGATTTGAAAATACAGGTTTGGAATTGAAAGTGAAAATGAGAAAAACTGCAAGCAAGAGATGCCGATCATCGTAAAGCAAAATCTCCACATTAGAAGGTAAGGATTTGTAAGAATACAAGGATAAAAAGAGAAAATATATAAGAACGGCCATGATATGGAGAGAACGTCATAAAAATGACAAGTATAGAGACAACACGTGCTGTAGTAGAAAGGAAAACAAAAAATAGGCAAAAAAAACTCGTTTTTAAGACGGGCCACGTTTTCGTGGAGTATACCACCATTCTCCGAGCCGAGTTCCGGTTCGCGGTTGCGGACTACGGCTGTTGCATCATGCGGCACGTGATAATCGTGCTGGGAGAAAGGTGAATCGTGCCGGGACCATGTGGTCCCAGCACGATTATCACGTCTCGCATGATGAAATAGGGTGGTCGGCTAATGCGGACTGGAATTTGGCCCAGAAATCGACAGTACGAGCCGGGGTGCGCCGTTTACCCAGCTCCTTAGTGAGGTATAACTAACTCCAATTCATACCTCGAATCGGCAGGCTATAATTGTTGAAGAATCACATTTCCCGGGGATATGCTCACCAGGGGTGTTCGTTAATGAAAATTATTTTTTTCGTTAAGCGTTAATCGTTGATTTTCGAAAAAAAAAACCGCGTTAACCCGTTAATGCGTTAACACGTTAATTTGGCATTTCGTTAAACCATTAAAAGGAAAACATCAAAAATCAATAAATTATCAGATCCCCCATATCAATCAGTGCCATGCAGAGTTCGTCGCGGGATAGAATGGACCATTGTGTATGTGAGTGAAAACCGCCCGGAGCAGTTTTTCACATGGGATTCAACTATGCACTGCGATTTGACTGAAATGCTATTTGAACTTAGTTGTGAGTGACGGTGTTCAATTAGGAAGCTTAGGGTGAAGTTATCGTGAAGGTGTTCCCAAAATGACAAACAAGACATATGAATCGTCAATGTTAAATGCCCAAAGCCGTTCGCCTACTGAATGCTGAATGATTTCTGCGAAAGATTTCTATGAGTTAGTAGAGTTGATATTTGAGTTGAGCGTGATCGATTTACCTTGTGCAAAAAAATTTCCTCGTTTGAGATTGAGGCCGAGCACCGCTAAAATATGTGGGCTAACAAGTCTCTCAGGTGTGGTCTCGTCGGAAGTCGACAATTTTAAAAATTAAGAGTCACGGGAGTAGTATATTTGAGTCCAGCTTGGCTGAATTATTCTATGCTGGGTTTCGGCGTCTTAAATGAACACCGAAGACCGCTACACTGATAGAGGAAGAAGACAAAAACATCCAAGTTTACGAATCTAAACTATGTTTTTTAAAACCGCAGTAACTTCAGTTTTAAATGAGGTACCTGAAAAAAATTCTAGCTTTAGAAAACTACACTCTGCACCCTACCGTTTGGAGCCTACGGCACGTCTGCAGTGTGTCCTTTGCAAAAATTTTCCCCGTGTGGGTTCTGTGTCATTATTCACGGTTTTTCAGTACTTACTTTGTCAGATGTGGACCCACAGTGGCTTTTAGAGAAGAACCCACAACAGGTTAATGTTCTTAAAGGCACAGTCCAACCTCAGAATCTTTTTCTGTTTTCTTGTCTATCTTGGGAACGGTTCCAGGCTGATTTTAGTGATGCCTCTGAAATCGTAAAGGACCCTCTAGAAACGGAGTTATGGCCCTTGAAAATTTGAGCTACGGAAGCAGGGTGGACTAGTGGTCCGAGCTTTGTAACTTTCGTAATTTGCAACCGATGTGTGCGAGCCTACTTGAACAAGGAGAGAAGTTGAAAATGGAGGGAAGAACGGGGCTTTTGATGGGAAACCATCGCTCATCTCGCCACTGTTGAGCTCGAGAGATCGTGAAATGGGCGTGCCAAGGTGGCTTCCGGATGTGAGCGCCCCAGGGTGACTTCCTCCTACATCTCGTTTATTTGGAAGAATTGAGAGCTCGCATCTGGCAGGTGCGATATAGGGTGGGTCTACTTCAAAATCATGTGGAAATCTCAGATTTCGTCCCTGAGCTTGGATTGTGCCTTCAAAAGGCTCTCTTCAGATTTGCAGAAGGTTGCAGACGGTAGAGTATAAAGCCTTGTTTCTCAAAGCCAGGATTCTTCCAAATAACTCATTAACTACTTAACTTTCTCACAATCAGACGGTGAAATTTCGTACGCAGGGTAAATCAGCGAGCTTGACTCAAATATCCGACTCTCGTGACTCATAGTTTTCGAAATTTTCCACTTCCGGCGGGATCATACCTGAGAAAGTGTGAGCCCATACACTGTAGCCGTGTTCACCCTCCATCCTAGACTGTGAGAGTGTATACAAAGTGTGGATAGACCCTGCTTGACTCAAATATCCTGCTATCGTGATCCGTACTTCGCATAACTATTAAATTCAAGCGGAATCGAACTCCCTTCCCCTCAAACATCCGCATTTTATTACACAGCACAGACTGTAACCAGTTATAACTTAGTGCACTAAAAGTTGCGCATCTAATTACCAATGAGAAGCTGTTGGTGAAAGACAGATGTGCTTGAAACTCATGGCAGCACAAGGCGAGCGTTTTGCATTGGAATTCATGCATATTGATCTTCTGCCGACCTCTTCCCATTGATAAGTACCTGTACGAAATTTGCTGAACTGCACTGTACATACACTTTTGCACTTTAAACTCCTCTCTACATAAACGCGATGGACGCTGTTCGTCCTTGCAAACATTCGCACTTTTTTCGCATAGCACTAGCTTGACCAATCTAATACGACAAGAGTAGTTTAACTGCAATCAAACACTAGAGGCAAACCTGCTAGATAAACACTGTTTGAACACATCAGCTCTAGATCAGGGCTGGGCACGCGTCCCGGTTAACCTTAGGGGGGTGCATATTAGACGTTGCAGAGAGGGCAAAGGGGGGTGCCTAAACCGAACACCAAAAAAAAAGAACGAAGTGCATGTTCTGTCGAATTTCAGGAAAAAAATAATACGCACTATTCTCCTGATTTGTCATATCTTCTTCCCCGCTTTTTGAGTCGAACACTAAAAGATTTCAAATAATTGATAGAGATGCAGGTTGTGTTCGCAATAATTCATAGTTGTTGTCAAAGTTTGTTTCGATGAAGGAGTAAACACTACTCCGTTATCTTGTAGCAAGTAAGGATTGATGTGGTGTCATGTTTCTTTGGTGCAACGTTCATTGATTACGCGGGTGGCTACCGATTTGAGGCAAATATATAATACAAAGACAGCGCCCAGGAAAACTATCATTCAAGGTCAAAAAAAAAGATCTGTCTTTTGAGAAGCAACTTTTGTCTTATAGAGGTTCTTTCTGAGTCAATACAAGAAGCTTTCGAAATCCTTGCTCTCGATGTTATTTTAGAGTGCCATAGAGTTAGGTTTGTGGCGGTCTATAGAGCTCCATCTTGTCCTGCTTCTTCTAATAAACTTCTTTCGAAGACCCTTAGTGATGTGGTTTGCTGCGAGTTTCCGTCAATAATTGTTGGGGATTTCAACTATCCTGAAATAGACCGGAATGACCTCGGGAAATCATACCCGTCAAGTGTCTCGGTGTTCGTGAATATACTAACTACTCATGACTTAAGTCAACTGGTAACTGGACTGGAACCAACTAGAGCTGAAAACTACCTTGATCTTGTCCTATCCAATGATGACGCGCTTGTGCGAAATCTATCAGTCGGGCCACCGGTAGGCTCCAGTGATCATGACAGCATTATTTTTCATCTCAAATTTACATATGCAGTTTCTCAATCTGCGCTTGCTCGCGATTTCACGCGATGTATGTAATTACGATGGTCTTTGTATCTGCCTTGTAACGTGAATTGGAGAGGTTCCCTTGAAAAAGTGGGCTCCTTCGATGAAAAATACGAGTTGTTTCTGAAGATTTTGAACCACGTTATAGACCTTTTTGTGCCCCTAAAACGAGTATGCGCAACACGTTTAGTGCTTCCCACTAATCTCCAAAATATGTTAGAGCACAGAAGTTGTCTCTTCAAATTAGCGTCGAATTCGCAGACTCATCTGGATTGGTGTAAATTTCGCAACTTTTCTTCGCGCTTCGAGCGGTGCCTTTCCAAATATAACAGAAATTTAGAGAAAAAAGTCTTCAACAGTAGTCCGCAAGGTTTCTACAGATTTTTGAATAAGAAACTTGGGGCCGTATTCAGCACTGAAATGCCGGGTAAATCTTACTCTACATTTACCTTACCCGATGCCGATAACTTGCTCACTGCGAAACGATATTCATCACACACTTACTTACCCGGGAAAGATCCCGCTCAAAATGTGTTTATTGTGCACTTACCGAAACACTGAATAGGCGTCGTTAATTTGAAATTCTTTCGCCGATTCATACTTTTTTTTATTCAAAGGGGCTAAAGAGAAGTGCATTGGTTTGATGATTAATGAAAACTTTTAAGTACATCATAGGGGGCCCCTCCTATATAGAAAATAGCATCATTTAACATTACTGACTATTCAATTTCTTCTAGCGAGATTCTTCCAAAGGCACTCGTCATTTTTTTTCTAATCGCTGTCCTACTCTAGTGGAGGATTACTCTATGATGGAATTTTTCCTCTAGGAATATTAGGTTGTAGATAAAGCTACCCACTACTCATTTTCGTCTTTTTTCGGTCCAGTCTTTCAACCAAATATGATACACCGTTCAAAAGCGCCAATTCGTTCCTATCTAAGATTTTTTTGAGCTCTCAGCTACTCTTGGTGGGTCACGAGTTTCAGGGGAAAATTTGGTAAATTTTTTTGCAAATGTTCACCGGTCGGCCAACGATAAATATGCCCTTTCGTGCGTAATACAAATCGACGAAAAAAAGCCAAAGGATTCTTATACATATATTGCGTCGTGCTTATTTAATTGTAGAGAAAAAACCTAGACCCATTATTTATTCGGCACAATAAATTTTGGCATTAGAAAGGCGGCTCTCCCTCTGTCGTATACTGCTGGAAGTTTTCTTCTAAAAATCACTTCACCGCGAATTGTCAAGTATTTTTCTTTCAAAATTCGAAGAAAAAGCAGAAATTGGTGGCAGAAAGTTGACTATTCGCAAATTATCTATGGTGGATGAGAATATTACCTGTACAAATGTACTGTGAGATTTGAGGTCCAAACTCATTGCACAGAAAAAAGTTCGAAATGCGAAAATGTCGAGTACTTAAGCCATAAATTGAATTCGAGCGTTAGGATTACAGGTTATCATTTTCTAGAAGGAGTGTCAAAAGTATTAGATGAAGGAACGACAGCGTTCTCGGCAGCTAACTACACTATTAACATATGACCTGAGAAATTCAATCGGGCCAAGGATATTGCTTTCTCAAACTATCACTTTCGATTCAGCACAATGTAACCTACATCAGTAAGAGTTCGGTGAACAATGGCACGAGGAGTATAAAGCCGAAAAGAAAATCTTTAGTTGCATTTCCTGATGCATTCAAAATTTGGTAAAGAAATCTAGTGGACAGAACCGAGGAAAGTCTCCCGCTTTTTCACGACAGACAACAAAAACCAATGAGAACACGCATGAAAAAACATTTACAACTTTCTGTTTGTGGAAAGAAATATTGAATTAATCATAAAAAAGGCAAAACAACCTATAATGAAACGAGTAGTTTTAATTATCGATGAAAATAATGCGTTCCATTGCTGTTTCCGCGGTGAGTGCAGCTGTAGCCGGTTGGGAGTAAAATTTACCAGGCTCCATACGTCGGGTAAACTTTACCTGGATTTTTACTCGAAAATCGCGAGTAAGTAAGCGTGTGAATACCGGGTAATTGCCAAATTCGAAGGACTTTACACTTACCCCGCGGGTAAATCATTGATGAATACGGCCCTTGGAAAATCAAGCAAGATACCCTGCCTAAAGAAGGATGATGGTCTGGCAATTACGGACTCGGACAAAGCTGAATTGTTAGCTGACAAGTTCTGCGAGGTTTTTTGGTGGGATCAGGGATTCTCTTCCATCTTTTTGCCCAAAAGTCGAGTTTCCAATGGATAGTTTCCCGTTCTTTGAAGGTGACGTTATGTTTGACATTCTTCGAAAGTTGCCTATGTCTACATCAGTAACTCCAGATTTCATACCGACAATTTTTGTAAGAAATGTTGCTCACGTAATAGCTGGCCCTCTGTCTTATCTGTTCAATCAGGCCCTCTGGTATTCGGAAGTGCCGGAAAGGTGGAAGCAGTCTTTTGTGACCCCTTTGCTGAAAAAAGAACCTTCGCAAGCTGTGGATAACTACAGGCCAGTGAGTATCACCTCGATTTTTTGCAGAACATTTGAAAAAATTCTAAAGAAACACATCGTAGGTCACCTAGAGAAAAATTCAATCATTCCTAGTAATCAACATGGTTTTGTGGCAGGGAAGTCGGTTGAGACTAATTTGCTTGTGTGTATCTATGATTGGAGCGATTACTTGGAAAAAAAGAACGCTTTTGATATCATCTATTTTGATTTTTCAAAGGCCTTCGATAGGGTAAATCATGCTATGCTTATGCTGAAGCTCGAGAAGTTGAGGTTTCATCCGGCAGTGTGTGGGTGGATAGAGAATTACCTTAGAGGTCGTAGTTTCCAGGTTAAAGTTGGGTCCAGCTTTTCCTCCAGCCGGTTGGTCAAGAGCGGAGTCCCTCAAGGTGGTGTTTTGTCGCCCATTTTATTCACCGTTTTCACAGCCGAACTTCCCAGGCTATTGGAAAGCACTGGTGTCACTTGTAAGCAGTTTGCTGATGATGTAAAAATTTATAATGTGGTTGAGTCATCTGGGGACGTGCAGAGAATGCAGGCTGCTATTCACAGAATACAGGAATGGTCTGTAGCTTGGAGTTTGCCACTATCTCCCGATAAAACACTTCACATGAGAGTGGGCAATTACAGTATACCAGCCAACTACATTCTTGATGGGCATGCACTTTCTACTGTTGCGGAAGTGAAGGATTTAGGTTTCCGGTATAACAAGGAACTTGATTTCTCACCTAATTATCAGGCTATCCACAGCAAAGCTTTATTACGCTCCTTCCATATTTTCAAAGGCTTATCGACCTGTGATGAAAACGTGTTGTCGCGTGCGTATAAAGTTTATGTTAGACCTATAATGGAATCAGGAACTGCAGTATTCTGCCCTCATAAAAAGAAAGATATCCGACTTTTAGAAAGAGTACAAAATAACTTTACTCGCAAAGTTTATTTGAGACGGAATGGTTTCTCTTACGCTGGAGTGCCTGGTCCCATAAGGAAAAATCAAGAATTGTTCTTACACTCTCTCGAATCTCGGCGTAAACGAAACGATGTATGCGTGGTCTTTAAGATTTTGAGTGGGATGATGAAAACAGACAAATTGAAGTTCTATAGATTCATTGCTTCCAGAACACGGGGAAACTCGGAAAAAATCTCTTATGAAGTTCCAAAAACTAATCACAGATTAAACAGCTTCACCTGTAGAGCTGGTTCTGCTTTTGCTTCTTTGAATCTGGACGTTCTTCCCGTGCCCTACCCTTTCCTATCATTCAAACGAAAAGCCTCGAACATTCTGCTCACATGGTAACTCCATCACTTTGCTTATTCTGGTGCTTGTATGGGTATATGCTTTAATATTTATCACGTCTACGTTATGTAGCGTAACAATAAATAAATAAATAAAAAATTAGCGAACTGATGTATAGCCTAGCTCGCTCATTTTGAGCCGGTCGAACTCTGTCCGGACTCATCCGAGCAGGCTAGGATTTATTTCGACAGTTTAAAAGTACAGATAGCACAGTCAGCATCACAACTAGTCAATAGATTTTTATTCATGAGAATGTGACTTATGAAGAGAGCCAACTGTAAAAATTGAAGACTGCAAGTTACTATGAAAGAAGCGAATGACCGTGTCCTCCTCATTGAGAAGTACCCTGTACATAAAAACCCGAGTTTTATCCACCTTGAATGCCGCAATCTCTCATAGACTAGGCTAGCCGTGCGATATGGTGTTTGTCCGCAGCTACACAACGCGCACTGGAGTGGACGCGCACGCAATATTAATTAAAAAATGTATTTTATTACAGAACGGGGCGGAGAACATGATTGAAACTGGAGTAAATGGGAGCAGGCACAAATAGGATTCTTTCAATGCATCCAGTATAGAAATTTAATGTAAACAAACTAAGTTGGAGCGGAGTGAAATTTTCGGACTTGATAAGGTTCATTCAAATGAACCTAGTTGATTAAAAACACCCATAAACATGAGAACTAAGAGCATTGCGAGAAAGAGGAGAATCTGGCAAATATTATAATAGCAATAGGTTTGATGTTCAATGTGATTTAAGGACCTTAAAAATCGTCCCGGCTTTGTCCCGGTTTTCGGGGTAAAACCGGGACGAGATTTAAGGTTCTTAAATCACATTAAAAACCGGTCCCATTGATGCTAAAATGTTTGCCAGATTCTCCTCTTTCTCACAATATCCTTTGCTCTCAGTTCAATGCTAGTTTTGATAAACTAGGTTCGTTTGAATGAACCTTATCACGGCTAAATATTTACACCCGCTCTAACTTTGTTTATTTACATTAAATTTCTAAAATGGGTACATCCAGAATAGACTACCTTCACCATCTTCCATTTCCTTAAGTTTCAATCCTTTTCTCCTTCCCGTTCTGTAATAAAATACATTTTTTATTAATATTGTGTGCGCGTCCATTCCCGTGTGCGCTGTGTAGCTGCGTACAAACACCGTATCACACGACAAGCCGATTTTAGAAGGGATTGCGGCATTCTAGGAGGATAAAACTCGGGTTTTTTACTCCCTACGAATCACATGAATCCTAACATTGTTCCACGACACAAAATAGTTCTGATTTCCACATCAGAAGAATCAAACACAGATTAACTGATCCTTCATAGGTTTATGAAAACATTCGACAGGAAACATTAATTATCGCAATAGTAGTAGTTCTGTTAATGGTAATTGTTCAATTGTTTTCTATTGAAAAATGTTTTATCTTTTGTAATAACTTACCGTCTTACTAACAAATTTTCCTCATGGGATTGTTTCGAAGTTCAGAAATTACACTACCCTTTTTGTTGCCACTTTCGGAATTTTCTCTATTCAGTGTTTTTTTATATTCTTGTTTATCAAAATCAGGAAGACAAGATCATGGCTGTCCAACTTTCCGGAAAACAGCCGATTTCGATTTCCCATAAGGGGGTGGCTAAAAATTACCGAGCTAAGGGGGGTGCATATTCAGAAACGCCATGCCGGGACGTGTGCTCAGCCCTGCTCTAGATGGGGAGGGGAAGGGGTAGAACACGGCCAAAACTTGACCTTCTCACGCTCCTGGGGAGGGGGTTCTAAGCGAAATTAACATTGGAGTGGGGGTCTGAGCAAAACGGGCCGACCAGCACCCCGTGCAGTAACCTGTTGCCATAATTCTACGACAATTAACGAATTATAAATTAACGTGATTTCAAGACTTTTTCGTTAAGCGTTAATCTTTAATTTTCGATAAAAAACCGCGTTAACCTATTAATGCGTTAACACGTTAACGTTATAACGCACAGCCCTGATGCTCACGATTATACCCTGATGCGCCCGTATTCCCGCGGCATAATATGTAGTTGGCAAATCCGGTCTCCGGTGCCGACAAAAAAAGCGTAGCTGACCACACCCTCCGGGGCAACACGCGAGCGATCGCGAGAGTTATGTCTGGTTATTATGTATTATATGTAACGATATTATCTTATTCACAAAAACAAACCAATAACAACGCACGAACTATAAGCCGATAAGAGATAGAAGAAGTAGTAGAAGAAAAGCATGTGGGAATAAACAGCTAGAAAAGGAGGGGGGGGGCAAAACAGAATCAGTTTTAAAATAGTTGATTCGAAAATTCCTGTCATCATCAATATCTGCAGAGCACATCACCGATGCTCAATGGAAGCCCGAGCCAGTGGTCGTTAATGCAGAGCAGTTGAAGATCCGTCATATTGCAGCGACTCCTCATGTAAATCCTAATTGGTTTACTCATAACTGTTTTTCTTTCTTGAAAAGAGATTTTGGAAAGTTTCAAGATTTCGAAAAGCTCATAGTGCTTCATGTTTTGTTCAGGCTGCTTTCTGTTTGGATCACGTGGGCAATGTCTTTCACTTCGTCCTCAGACCTCATTTAACAATTCGCCGAATGGTGGAAATTTATTCCAACCAGGTAGCTATGAAAGCCTGAGTATGTGCCCCAAAGATTAATCAGGAACGAATATTCCAGAGATGGTATCCAGTAGTTGGATGGTCGTCTAAAACCCTGCCAACTGATCGAGCATCTTTCTCAAGTGAGGACGGCTGGTCATCAGACATGGCTGGTTTCCAGTTGAAGGCAGACGGGTGGAATTGGGAAGAACCGTGGATTGTGGACGTTGATGTGCGAAAGTACGATAAGGAGGTGGTTATTTCTCTGACAGTTTCATGCAAGGTCAGGCAGATCGTTTTCTCGGGTCCTGACAGAGCTACGTCCCCCTCCTTGGTGAGCAAAATCTCTAAAAAAGTTTTGAAATTTGTTTACGTTCTTCCCCCTGAAAAATTCTCTTGAGAGTACTGGGTTTGAATTTTTATAAGAAACATTCGTAATTTTTGTGATGTTCTCTCTTGTTTTATGCTACACTCCTCACTTTACTGGAGAAACTATTGGGTTGATGCATAATCATGGAACATTTTTCGAAAGTATTCTTATTCAACAAAAACAATAACAATATTTGATCAAAACATGTTTAAATGATCATTCACCATCCACTTCAAGAACTGCTTCCCATTTACTTTTCAGTCGGTCGATTCCACGTGCGAAGAAGTCACGACTATTGTAGGCAATCCACGCATAGACATCAGCCACCAAGCCATCCAAGTCGTTGTAGACTTTGTTTGTTTGCCGCTTTTTCAAAAAGCGATTGACATGGTAGTTCGCTGTTGCTTCTGTCGGTAAGTACGGCGGATGTGGAAGCAGATCCCATCCCTTAGGGGCTGAGCAGAGTGCCACCGCGGCGCGGCGCGGTCTGATGATGGAGAGCCGTATTGATAGATCGCCGCGATCTATCAATACGGCTCTCAATCATCAGGCCGCGCCGCGCCGCGGTGCCACTCTGTTCAGCCCCTTAGTGGCGATGGATTCGGGCGTTATCGTGATGGAACACGATGTGGTTTTTTGCGCGGTCTTTTCGCCTCGATTGCAGCGTTAGGCGGAGTTCAGAGTTTTCGCGGTGCGACGGCACATGTCAGCGCGACGCTAAAATCGCGTCGCGCGGACATCAAGGTGTGAACGGCGCGCGAACGCTGGGCGACTACGCGCGATTGCGTACGTCCGCAATTTTCCGTATACAAGCAAAATTAATCAATAAGTGATCCTATTCTGTGTATTTCAGTGTAATGCATCTTTTTATAATTTAACTGTATCTTTTATCGCTTCCTTTTGCTTTCTTTTGTCACAATTTGCTGTATTAATGACAAAACTACAAAAAAAAAGACATCGAGAGCAAATGATGCTCAGATTTTTTCTCAGAGTCGAGCGTACAGAATAGGGTATTTACAGGTGAAATAAGAATTATGCGCCTGTCGTTTGAACACTATGAAAAACCTCAAAAAACGAAAAACTTCGGAGCGTTACTAAAATCGATTTCTGCCAGACACAGCCTAAAACAACAGAAAAACAGACGATGAAAACTTATCGGAGAAAAAGAGTGGAAGACATAAGAGTGAAATGGCTCAAGAAAAATCTAGACGCCCCTTGAGTCCTTTATGAGGCAAGAAAAAATTATGCAATCGTTCACAGTGAAGAGGCCCGGTACATCGGATTTGACGCCCAAATTATGATCGCTTCGCGACCATCGCGTCGCGTTGCAATGCAACGCGACGCGTTCGACGCGGAGCGATCATAATTTGGGCGTCAAATCCGATGTACCGGGCCTCTTCACTGTGAACGCCTAGCGGCGACGCGACCTCGCTTAATCGATACGTAGGTCACGTCGCGCCGCGAATGAACTCTAGACGCCGCCTTAGGCTCCTTCCATAGCACACAGCGTAATGCGCCAACGCTCAAACGCTGGCGCATGACGCTCGACGGCTGGCGCATTCAACGTGTTCGAGGACTGCTCGTGGTTAACCGTGATATCGATTATATTAGTGACAGCCATTACGGTCACTTTGCCTCCACCGTCAGCGACTGGCCGGCTGCAGTGGTCGCTGGGGAGTCAGACCAATAACAAATGCTGAAGATGCAAACCCCCAGCGTCACTTTACGGTCACTTGATGCTAGTACGTCTGCTATGGGCGGAGCCTTAAAGACACAGTCCAACCTCAGAATCGATTTTTCGTTTTTTTGCTTATCTTGGAGAGAATTTCACGCTGATCACAATGGTGTCTCCAGAATCGATCAGAACCCACTACGAACGGAGTTACGACTTCTCGAAAATTTCGATATTGAACGGTTAGAAGTTCTCGGACAAGTCTCGAGCCTGTATTTTCTCGTTAGTCGCAGCCATCGTTCTGTAGCAGGCCACATTATAAAGCCAGGCCGGAAACAAATCGAAGAACATAGGTTTTGAATAAAGTCATTCGCGCGTCTCTTCCCTACTGAGGTCGGAAACCTGACGGTGGGCGTTACCCATTTTTTCTTTCAAGGGGGCGTGGCCGACATTTTCCCAGCTTTTTTTCGCTTATTTGAGCAAATTGAGATTTCGCGCTAGGCAGGGTTGCTATAGGCGGCGACCGGACCATAATATCAGAAATTACCTCTGAGGTCGGACTGTGCCTTTAAGGCGATCAAGCTGAGCCAGATAGACGTCGCTGTTGACGTTGAATTGCCGCTTGCCATTTGTGTCAGGTATCCTCCATTGTTGCCCTTCATATGCGTCGTTAAACCAATAGCAAATACCATTTCAAATGATTTCCCAATGAATGATTCCGCTTCTGTCCCACCACTCACACCACATAGCCTTCTTACAGTGCACGTCTTTTGGTATTCCTTTGGGAGAAACACCTGGAGAAACGCAGATCTTCTTTCTTTTAACGTTTTTGAAGAGAAGCCATGACTCATCCCCAGTGAAAAGATTTTTCACAAATTTTGTTTGTTCGTTTAGCTGCAGTAAATCGGTGAAAATTCGAAAGCGTTCAGCTTTGTTGTTGTCGGAGAGCTCGTGGGGCACCCACTCAGCCAATTTCCATACCTTTCAAGCTTCTTCAGGCGTCGAGAGATCGTTGATTGATTGATATCAAAGTTTTCAGCCAGCATTCGCGTTGTCAGACGTTCGTCCTCTTCCACGGGTGTCAGAAGTGCATGATCATCAGAATTCGATGGCCGACCTCTTTCTTCTTCATCCTCCAAACTAGCGTCACCTGATTTAAAGCGAATAAACCTTTTCCGTACTGCACTATCAATGATTGTTCCTTCGCCATAAAGTTCGTTGAGATCGCGAAATAAATGGGCTGCGGTCAATCATTTCTCGTAGTGGTAGAGCATAATATGGCGAATATGAGAGATTTTCGAGATGCCTTTTTAAACATAATATTGAGGACGAAACTCCAATTTTAACTAAAGAAAAACACGTTAATAAAAACGTTCCATAAATATACATCAACCTAGTATATTTTTACGTCCCCTTCCCCAAACTTCCATCTTCGAAATTTTTACGATCTCCCTGGGGACAGCAACCGCATGACCCCGGTTTCCTGTGTAGGAACGCATTTTTCCAGGGATGGGAATACGCGACGAATTTTGCTGGTGCTGTTTGGAGGCCAGAAAAAGGTGTTAGCTCCTTTGTAAGACGACGAAGATTGAAGAGACATATGCGCTACACAAGCATAGAAAAATGGGCTGAAGTAAGAGCCAGAAATGTCCATTTGAATTTTCAGCAGTAATATGCTGATTGTTAGATACCTTCCGATGGCAACTCGTTTGTCGAACTGGCTGCAGGTGGAGTGGATATACTGCCCGAGCGCAGTTGTCTTGTATTCGCTCTGTGTAAAGACGGAAGTCTGTTCAGGTGCGTTCCTTCCTGTAGGATACAGGGAGTGCCACCTGAACCCCCTATCAAAGGCTCCATATAGAGTTTAGGAGAATAGGAATCGACGCAAGCAATCCTGGAGGCGACTTCTGGCATCAAATACCGGGAATTGAGTGCGAAGGTTAGATAAACTGTTTGTTCTATGAACACTTCATGATTGATTCTTGATTCATTAAAGAAGGAACAGAAGACTTGACGAAAATCAGCTGTTCGGCTTCGCTTGGGACACTGGTTGTGCTGACTTGGGACGGACGGTTGTTTCTGAGAACTGGCATCACAAGAGGTAAAATAGGGTGATATTAAAGTTTGAAATTACTCATGGCTGCCTAGTGTAAAGGGCAGGGTCTGATATTTGTCGAAAAACTACACTAATCTTCTTTATAGAAACCCGTGATGGTACTGCCTGGTGTCCTTTGCTTGCTCCCCAGAATCATCCTCTACCATTTGTTTCGCTAGGTACAGGAACAATGTGGGTAGTGTCGGTGAATGGACAGGTGAGAATTCTGACAGTTTCCTGTTTGGGATACACGGATATCCAGAACCTCTTCTCCATGTTTGTCACTACTCTCTCCTCGCAGTTGTGGATGAAGCGACTTGAGGCCAGGTCTGGTCATGAACCGTCATCTTTCTCGAAGTCAACATTTCACGAAACGGGCGGTGAGGTGTACGGATTGTCCGTAAACGCTGATGACCAGGTTAGTGGCGCATTGATGGAGTTGTTTTTGACATTCTTTTTACAGAGAAGTGTATTATGCTATTTTTCGTCGCAAGATGATGACACACATGACTAAGCAGGCCGTTGTTCCGCACCTCGACGAAGCTATCCTCTATTTCGGAGTGAAATTTATTTCAGATTATTGCGTGCGTCTGCGCGCGTACGCGGCGTTTCCTTCTGCCTGACACGTTCTCGCTATCTCTGCCCTCTTTCCGCACGAGCGCGTAGGAACACAGTAAATTTGGCACCGAAATAGAGGATACTATTGTTGTACAATTTTGAAAAAAAATGTCGAACGAACGAAAATTGAAAATTTTTCATTCGAAATCATTTCGAACGAACGAAAAATGAAAAAAATCGTTCGAAAAAATTTTGAACGAACGAAAAATGGAAAATTTCGTTCGAAAAAATTTCGAACGAACGAAATTCGAAACAAATCGAAATTTCGATTTTTTTTCAAAATTCCGTATTTTCTTCGAAATTCGTCGAAAATTTCGAACTTTTTTTGAAATTTGTCGGAAATTTCGGAACTTTTTCGAATTTTTTTGGAAATTTCGAAAATTTTTTCGAAATTTGTTCGAAAAAAATCCGAACGAACGAGTTCCGAAAAAGATTCGAAAAATTGGAGTTCGAAAAAAAAAATTGAAAAATTTTCGTTCGAAAAAATTTTGAACTAACGAAATTCGAAAAAAAATTCGTTCGACGAAATTTTGAACGAAAGGAATCTGAAAAAATTTCGTTCGACGAATTTTCGAACGAACGAAAAAAATTTCGAAAAATCTTTCGAAATTTTTTCGAAAATTTCGTTCGTGTACAACTATGTAGGATACGTCTTCTCACTCTTGGTGACCACATTTTCCAAAAAAAAATGTTGGAAAACTTCAAGTCTCTCTAGGTTAAGATTTTTTTTCAGTATTTTTTGAACTAGAAATTTTCTAAACAATTGTGAATTTTATCTAGCTATTTCTCATGTTTCGTAATTAAAAGTGCACTTCTCACCCTACTGACAAGCTTCAGGGAGGGGACTGCGAGTTGAGCGTCGACTGAAAATCGAATTTTTCGTTTTTGGCCCAACAGTTTTCACGCCCCTACTCAAATTTCTAATTTTCCGAAAATTTTCAACCCCTCCTCCCGTTGTCCTGCGGAAAAGTAACCGCTTCACCTTGAAGACACACATTGAAGCCTGTGAAGCAAAATGGACGGTAAATGCTGACATGAGATCCTGGGAGGAAATACGGCCACACAACTTTCAGGCCTCTTTCAAAGTTCAATCGCTGTACGACGCGAACGTCGCGTCCTCAAACGTCGCATCGCCGTGAAAATCTCAGGCATTGGAAGTGGGAATGCCCAATCGCGAAATTTGGCGATCACGCACCTTTACGTACACATTCTAATCGACGCCTAATTTATTTATTTTATTTATTTACATAAGCCTGTATACCAGATCTATGTGCAACGAACAACATAAACGAAATCAGCAAAAAAGCATACATAAGGAACAAGGGAAAACTACCAGTTTTCGATCAGGTAGTGTAATGAGTTCAAAGCAGATACACGTATAGCCCATAATGATGTAGAGACAAGGAAATTGCTCCGCGACGGATTAGCGCTCGCCACGCTCGTTCTCGAAGTGTTCAGATACAAGTTTTCTAAATGCCTTATGGCTCACAGGGATGGATTTTAGCCTCCGAAGCCGTCCGAATGCCGGGGTCGCCCTATTTATGAAGGAAAAGCCGTGGGCGGTGTTGAATGTCTTTAAAGGCAGCGTTCATGATGGTCATCCTCGTTAACTTTCCATAGTGGAATGATAGGCGAGAAGGAACCTAGGCTCCCAGGGTCGAAAGAACGGTAGAAAACGAGCCAGGAGCAGCAAAATAACGGCTGCAAACAAGCATTTTAGTGCCCCAGACACGCCTGGCGCCCCAGATCCGCCCCCTCGGAATGAACAAATGAAGACTCAGATTACAGGAATGATCAAGCAAGGAAGTGCTGATATGTGAGCTGCTTGATTACACTGATAGGTATCATCTTTCTAGCGGTCAATTCCTCCTCGCTCAAAAATCAACGTAAGTAAGAGAGGGCCTATTTTTGCTCGAAAACGCGTCTTTCGTGTCCTTTTTGAGCATGCCTTGCTATACAGGGCACCAGACCTTCCGTAAGCCGTGGAGATATCGGAAGTGAAATTTATCGTGAACACTGCCTTTAATAGGGATTTTTTTTTGATTTTTCTCTTTTTTCATTAGAAAGCTTCATGGTTTGTGTCGTGCATTCTGCGAATTATAATCGGCAAGCATATCTGTTCAGCAGTGCACAAGTCGAGAAGACTGAAAAAAAGAACACAGCAAAGAAAAACACCCTTCATAGCGTGTTCAACACTGCCCATGGACGCTTAACTATTAAAAACAATTATTGAAAAGTCTTTCATAAAAGGTGCTGATCTTAGAAATGCGAGAAGGTAATAGTATAGATGAATGGAGCGAGTAAATTTCTTCTAATGTCACAAAGTGAATAGAAGAATGTGTAAAAAATGAATTCTCTTAAGAAATAGAAGATCTTCCTCGATGCCAATCACTACCCAGGCAGTTGAGAATGAAGGTGAGCTTCCTGAAAGAGCAGAACTAATAAAAAACAAACAACGGGAAAAAAATCGAGAAATGTGAGTGAAGGAGCATGACGCAATCGCCGCTACCGGTCGGGTCTGACGCGATCCGGCAATGTCAGTCGTCCAATCGCGCGATTGGGTGACTTCCCCGCGATGTTGTCTGAAAGGCCTGCGACCTGATCACGCGACGCGACCAGTTCGATACGCAGGATTTGCATTCGGTCGCGTCGCACAGCGATCCAACTTTGGAAGAGGTCTCAAACTGGAAAATCAGTGGCACATTAATGTCAAATATACAACGGAAAAGTCGAATAGTAGTTCGAAGATGCCTTCATTCCAGGTAGCTGGCACTTCTTATTCTGGAGTTGTTTATGTCCGCGATGGTGTCTCCGATGCCGAACCGGCGGGAAGGAGATTTGTGCCTCTTGTGCAAAGAACTACTATATCCGAAGGCACAAAATGGGCCATGGTTGGGATTAGGATTAGCACGTTTTCCAGTAATAAATCGCTGCTATTTTTTAGGTCATAAATACAGGAGCACGCTACTCCAGTTTGCCCAAGCACTGGACTAACGAGCACATAACGGTTACTAGCAACACCAGATTTCGGGACACGACTTGGAGAAAACAGGTTGACGATGCGCACTTTAGCTTCGCAAATTCTAACTCCTGCTTATCTAATCGTCGTTTGACTCCTACAGATCCTCCAAGATTTGTGTGAGGTGAATGAGGCGTGTTGGGCAGCATTTCGGTCAACAGGAAATGACCTGGAGGTACTGGCTCGACCTGTTCACCTTGTTTCTCTTTGCCATCTCTAATGCCTTCTGTTCAGGATTTGATAGACGATCGAGAAGAATCGGAAGGGTGGACGCGGAAGCAAACCGCCAAGTTTAGGCGTATTGGAGACAAACGTTTCCAAAATGGAGTCGTCTTTCTTGGTTCTCAGAAGTTGGTGTTCCAGTACAGTGGAGGAAATGCGCTCGTGAAATCCTTACCAGAAGTTTGTGACTAGTATTTTAATGTTTGGGAGCGGTGAGTTGGCTTTCAGCCACCACCAGGCAAGTATTCAGGCCACTGGACTTTGACAAGGCAATAGTATGAGAGCACAGAGGAAAAAGAACAATTTATCCAAATGAATACAACAAAGCGACATAGGAAACAAGAGAGGAAGAACGGATTGCGGGCAAATAGAAATGACCTTTTATAGGCCTTCTATTGAAGGGCCACGAGCATACATACATTTCGACATTCGAACTGTTCAACTACCGTGGAAAATCCGTTGAACTAATGTCCACACTGGAAATCAGCAAATTTCCCCGTTAGTTCAACGGAAATTGTTCGGTAGTTGATACGGATTTCGACTAAAGTTGAACAGAAGTGCAGATTGGAGGGAATTTGAAATAATTTCTGCATGCATAATCCTACACGTTTTGCCTAGTTTCTCCTTACGGAAAAATGTTATTTCAATATACTGACCCCACCTACCCCTAACCAGGTGTGCACTTTCTGTGCTCACCATTAATCATTCAAAGCGCAAATGCTCTGCCTCTTCCCTGCTCTCACGATAGAGCATCCGTGTAGGTGCAGGAGCAGGCAAGTGTAGACACTTGCACCCCCACTCAACTCGAAGGCAGAGCCCGAGGAGTGAACACTTGATAATGAAATGATTTGGTCTATGCCCACCTCGAGACGGCTTGTATGTACCGCTGGTTTGATTTCGGCGTTCAACGTTGCGTCGGAGTCGTCGTCTGTAGGCACTGCGCACGCGACGCTACACACAGCGCGGCGATAAGCCCAGCAGTTCAACGCAGCATTCTCATCAGTTCAACTCCTCGACAAAATAGTCTCAGTAGCTCAACTCGAACTTCGTTTTCCCCCAAAGTTCAACGCTGCGAATGTCTGAGCAGTAGTACGAGCGGCCACTAATGGAGCGCGCCGAACATGAGATTCAAAAACAACTCAACTGAAACTATGAATTATCAAGGGAACTTGGTCACAGTTTAAGTCCGGGATCATACTTCCAGCGACGAGCGACGCGACCCAATGTTAACCATCCATATCGACAGAAAATCGATGTGCCTGAAGCGCACTGTCTCTTTCGCTTGTGGCGGAAAGTATGATCCCGGCCTTATAGTGGTTCACAATTATTAGGTGGCTTCATTACAACAATTTGCAGGTCATATTACTTCACAAGTGCATAGACAGCACCAGCATCGTCTTTAGTTTTTATACGCGGCGGGTGAACGCGTCTGGTAGCGTTTTCTAAAGAACGCAACAGTCAGTCAGTGTGTCACGACCTTTCACGTGACGTGCGAATGCTAGTATTTGGTGAAACGAAAAACTACATGGCAGGCACTGTTGTGTAGAAATACACAAAGGCTAACGGTGCGTCGTCGACTTCCAGCCGGACTTGTCAAATTTATGTTGCTCATATCAAAATTTTGTGCCAACGCGACGCGGCTATTATAGTTTCATCCCAGAAACAAAGCGCTAGTTTAGCAGAAAGCTTAGTGATAGATGTGGAGAAACAACCGTTGAGCTCCCATGATCTTTTTAAAGATATTGCCCGAACCGTACATTCCAGTTGTCGTGGCACTAAAGACAATAACTCACCGGTAAATCAACAACTGATTCTGTAGATTGATTGATACAGCAAAGACAACTTAAGTATATTCAGTGTTTTGGCGACAGCCACACCGCCACATTTTCCCGAGCAGTGCAATATATATAGCCGGGATAATACTTCGCGCGACGGCTGAGGCTGGGTTCATACTTCCATCGCGGAGCGATGCGATGGTATGCTTTCAGTATGGATTGACACGCGACGCAATATGAATCGATACCCACCAATGTCATACCATCAGCTCGCGCTGCGATGGAAATGTGTTTGACATCCACATCGGCCGAAAATTGATACTCTCGATATGCACTTCCCCGGACATGGGAAGTATGAACGAGGCTTAACAGTCCTCTTTATAGAGCCGCAGAGTCTGTACTGGTGTTCATCACAAACACTTAATTGCTTCAGTTGATATCAGCCCTACGCGAGTACGATGCGTTGACATCGTCGTTCACGATTCAGCTGACGTTTCGTTCCTCTGTCTCCACTGAGGCTATTGAGCTCAGCTTCTCTCAGGAAACCGAACGCGACGATTGGCATGAGCTGTTGCAGCAGGTAGCTCCTCAACATTTGTAAGCTTTGAGGACCAAGGGGTCCAGCCCAGTCATGCAAGGCATAATCGATATAATTCCCAATGTTTCCGGAAATTCGACGAGTTCTTCTGGCTGGGAGTGAGGCTTCTGGAAAAGCTACGCTGTGGACTGTGTCTAACTTCGGCCGAATCCGTGCACATTTTCCTAACGGGGTAATTTTGGTTTTTCATTGGCGTAAGCACACACGCTCGTAGCCGTCTTTAAAGTGACAACACTATCATGTATGCCGCCTTCAAGCGACAGATCGCTGCATCTAATGTAGCTTATTAATGCTGCTTCACAGGCATCGTTTTCCGCGGAGATACCGTCCCGAAGTATCAGCATTCCCGGGTGTATGGATTCGATTTCAGCTGGGCAGGATGTGGTGTGGGCTCTTGCTAAGGTATGTCATTTGTGCTCCCGCCGCGCGGTAGATGGTGCTGGAGCCCACAGCGAACCGGAATTTCGCTCCGAGAACGACAGTAGGTTATGCTTCCTTATACCGTTTGCGTAGGAACGCAACAGCGTCCATGCCATCCATTAACGACCCTTCGCTCATCCCTGTTTTCGTTCGTATCCTTGCCCTCTGGAACCTGAAGATTACACTAGATCACACATAACAAAGTTCAAGTTTTGTTCTGCTCCTGGGTTGAAATTGTGTTTTCCTAACCCATCAGGTCTAACTTCGCTTTTGTGACCGGGACAGAGAAATTCTGGAGACCGCGTGTTTATGCAACGCAATTATCGTTCCTGGCGTGTAAGTGTTATATTTCAATTGCTTAAAGGCAGAGTTCACGATGATTTTCCTTCCCGAGTTTTCCACTAAAAACAGTGCGTGGGCAACCAATTGTTACCAAAATCACGAAGAAACGGCGAGAAACGCACTTAAACGTCTTATTTCAGTGACATTATTCTCTGGACTAGTTGTCCGATTGGATGAACATGTTCACGGGGGTTTTCAGCGGAAAAAATGGGGCTAATCGAAAATGGAAGGATATTTTAGGCAAAACAGTATTAGTTAGGGTCCGAAAGTAGGAATGGAGCAACTGGTAGTTGAAAATTTGAAAAGACGGGTCCACAAAAAATTTCATTGTCACAACGAACAGTTCCTATGAGAGTAAAGACGCGGGGTGAGAGTAAAGATTTTTGTGCTTTTCTGGTCCGTTTTTCTCGGTTTCTTCGTCATTTTAGTTCTCCCTGGGGGCCAAACAATAGATTCAGTGACTAACCTCAAAATCGAAGATTATCGTGAACACTGCCTTTAAGCCTTTGTGCAAAATGACTTCATTAGGCACATACTTTGCTTACACGATAACAGCACGAAGGAAACTTTTTTTCGTGAAAATAGAGATTTTTATTCTTTTTCGGCATTATGATCGGGTAAAAAAAATGGACAAGGAATAGACAAACACACTCGGAAATCACTCAACAAGGTTCAGAAACGTGTAGATTTTCTTGATTTACGATTGTATTGTGAATCAATCTCTCGAAGTTGCACCCAAATGTAGTCCCCCATCATGTTTTCGTTATACTGTCCTTGGTAACGACGTTCATAGTCCATCATGATAAAAGGGCACGCCTTGCTTCTCGAAGTGAGCGCCCATATTATCCTTGAATTTGTCGTGATGCGAATCAAGGATATGGACTTTCAGAGACGTTCTGCATCCCACTTGGGCGTAATTCTTCATGAGAGTCTGCACCAACTCCACATAGTTTTCAGCTTTGTGATAAGCTAGGAAGCCGTGAACAACTGCAACGAAACTGTTCCAAACCGCTCTCGCCGTCCTGTTCAACAGATCTGCGAAAGCTTCACAATTTATGATCTTCTTGATCTGTGGTCCGACGAATATACCAGCCTTGACCTTATATATATATATATATATATATATATATATATATATATATATATATATATATGTATATATATATATATATATATATATATATATATATATATATATATATATATATATATATTTATATATTTACACAAGTTTACACTCGTGTGGAAAAAAAACGAGTAAACAGAAAAACAAACAATAAATTTCAAACGGAATATTGAAAGCAAAGATACTGTAAACTAATGAAAAGAGAACAAGGATGGATCAGTCCGAAGATTAGCACAGGGAAACGAGCAACCCAGCACTACGAAAAGTCACTCTCCGCCGCTCCCCGGAAGCCAGTTTTACGTGCACTAAGTTCTCATAAGCGCCGAAGTTTATAGGAATAGTATCGTTCTTATTGAGATCTTCGAATACCGGAACAATTCTATTAGTGAAAAAGCAGCGCCGACACTCAAGATTTGACACGGTACGGTGGAATTAAATTGGACCCCCCCCCCGGCTTACCGAATCTCTCGTTCTCACGAAATCCCCAGGCCTAAGAAACTTGCCATTGAAAAGGATATGATGGAACAGGAATAAATCATTCTTCTTTCTTCTGAGAGCCAAAGGCTCAAGGCCAAAGAGTGCATTTCTGTCAGCTGCGGAGGGCAATTGCCCATAAATGAAGCCATGCTGTCTGATAAGAACTCTTCTAGTAAAATTGTTCTGTATCTTTTCCAATCTATTAATGTTCTTGAGTTTGGCGGGGTTGAATACCGGGGTACCGTACTCGAGTAGAGGCCTTACATACGTGGTTTAAGCTCTGATAAGCACAGAGGGATTGCAAGTTGACAAACCCCTGAAAATATTATTCATAGCAAAAGTTGCTTTATTCGAGTTGGATTCGCAGTGCTTATCAAAACTCAGACTTGTAGTAATAGTGAACCCTAAATCAATTATTTGGTCAACTTCTTGGATCTGACAGCCACTGACAGTATATTTACTGTTTGCATTGCTATTACCCAAGTGGAGAACCTTCGTTTTTTCTTTTGCCAACGGGAGATTCCAATCGCGGGACTAAGTACTAACAATGTCAATAGACTGTTGTAGCAGGATACAGTTCTCCGGTTGGGAAACGTCTCGATAGATCTTGATATCATCCGCAAATGCACTGAAACCGGTGCCACAGGAAGTGACAAGACCGTCGATTTCGTGAGTGTATATGTCGAAAAGTATGGGCGACAATACCCCGCCTTGTGGTACACCACTCAGGACTGGCTTCGGAGTTGAGTGAGAAGAGTCAACACAGACCGAGAACGTCCTATCAGTTAGGATAGGAGCGAACGTACCCATGAAAGTATTCGCGGATGGATACCAACCATTGAGAGTTTTTGCAATAATTTGTCATGAGGAACCTTATCAAAAGCCTTAGCAAAATCGAAATACTTAACATCAACACTCCTCCCAACATCTAGGAAAGCCGTCCACTTGTTTAGCGCTTCTATGGTTGCCGTCACAGTGGACTTCCCTCCCTGGAAACCATGTTGGAAGGGAGAGATAACCTGATTCGCTTCCAAGTGATAATGCCGAAAATGAATTTAAATCTTCCTATCATCACAAAAAAACGAGTTTTCTTTGTGCTGTTGTCGTGTAAGCGAAGTTTGTGCTTAATAAAGTCATTTTCTCACACATTTTAGACATTAGAGATTGAAATATAACTCTTGAAAGCCAGGAACAAAAATCGTATTACATAGTGTTTCTCCCTCACAGTGTTTCTCCCTCATTTTTCTGTTATTTTTGCTGTAGGATGGCGTCGTCTACTCTCTTTCTGCTGACTATAATGTACTTTCCGAGAACGCTTCCAATCTACATCTGCAGAGGACTGAAGTTGTAAGAGAGGTACGTAGAAAGGAAACGTACTGAGGTGTTTCAATGCGTATGTCATGTTACGCATCACATTACTTGGAGCGTGATTATTTCCGGTGGTGGAGTACCAGAAGCACGCGTTCCTGCGTGGTTTCGTCTCATTTCAAGGAGCCTCAACTGGCGTTTCTGGATGGATGGAAGGCTCAAGCGCTGTGACTGGTCTGTATGAAAGGTATGGTTACAAGAATACAGCAAAGGTCGGGTTCTCAGCTGTCGTTGCATTTGGTTGTGGTGCGATAGTTACAGTTAACATAAAGGTTACCATCTCGCGAATGGAGCTGGATTGAGTCGGAATGGCACTTAGTCGGTGCTGAGAAAAGCGACGACGGCTGGACGTATTCAGATGCTGTCGATGGTGTGTACAGCGTTTCTGAAAAGAAGGAGGTACAAAGAAACTTTTCTTTCATTCGAAGCGCGAGACGTTTCAGAATGTCCTGCGTGCTACAATACTTGGTAACCTGCCATATAGTCGCTGGCGACAAGGTACAATACAAAGTTTAAGGCCTCAGATGGGTGGGGGGGGGTCTGAGATTCGGTGGTCTAGGAAGGAGAAGGCTGATGAGCCGTTCAAAATAAGAAAATTGGACAGGCTTATCCCCCCTCTCTGGAATGTGCCTGCCCAATTCACTCGCCACACCTAAATTTGGTGAGAGGGGGGGGCCTGTGTGAGATTTTCCTGAAAGGGGGTAGGGTCTGATCGGTATTTAAACCCCTCAAACCTCGCGCCGAACCCTAACCGGCGATCGTCTATATTCCAGGAGGTGATTTCTATATTTGTATGGAATTTCAGGGACGAGCTCGGCGTAGGTACTGGCGACGCCGATCTCGATTTGAAGGCCGTGGTCCATGGGTCGCAGTAGAGTCACCTCGGATTTGCTGCATTGATGTGCAGAAAGGGAAAGCTGATAGGGTAAGATCTGTTCTCGCGAGACGATAGAAAAGTCCTCAATTTTGTTTTTGCAGACACTTATCTGGGCAGTCACTACTGATGGACAAGTTTTGCTACGGCAAGGCGTCACCCCAGCGCATCCCCAAGGGACTACTTGGAAGCATGTAAGCTGTACAAGTCATTCTGGAAAGTTGAGATATCTTCTTTTTTGTGATTTTCAGATCATAAGTGATTACGATATTACTGCGATCGCCATTGCTAGTCCCACATGTGTTTGGGCGACGACATTTGAGGGTAGACTGCTGCGGCGAGAATGCTCCGATCAGACGGACATGGAATGTGTTGGTGAGTCTGGTCGAACTATAATGGAGCCTACTAATACGTCGCAACTATGGCGTTGCGCTAACGGCGTGGCGTCTGCATACATCAAATTCGGCTTCGCTTTATGGATGCTGCAGCGCACGGGCTTTCAACGCGACCTGTCGCCCGCACAGTTTCCTGCGACGCGGTGGCAGGCTGCTTGAACTAGTGCCTTCGAGAACGGAATGCATGCCCTTATGGAGGATCGCCTACTCGTTGGCAAGAGCGTACGCGGAAGAAGAAGTCGTCTACAATGCAGTCATCCTTCCGAAGTTAAAGGTCCTTGACTATACCTCCCAGAATTCACTCTTTGACGAGTCCTGGAGCCAATTTTTTCGGTTACGGATTAGCATAAAACGGCTCTGCTGATCCGTTGTCTACTCATCCGTGCCGGAATCGAAGCAAACCCTGGACCCCTTCGCCGTATTCGATGGCCCTGCTCCTAGTGTGGTACCTCAGCAGCAGCAGGGAGTGTCCAATGTATCAAGTGCAGAAAATGGACCCACGTGAGGCAATGTTCTGGTCTTAAGTCCTTCAAGGAAGCGGATAGCTCGTAACTGCATAGCCGGATCAACGCTACAATCGCAATCTATCAACTCAGACTCATTAAAGGTAATCCAATGGAACATAAATGGCTTTCGCAAGAAAGCAGCTGAACTGGAAGCTCTTGCTCATCGCATAGGGGCCGATATTGTAGGACTACACGAAACCAAGTTGGACCCAAGCTATGGTACACCTGCTGTCCAAGGCTATACGTGCCTGAGCAAGGACAGATCGAGCTCAGGAGGTGGAGTGGCATTTCTCCTCAGAAGCAATCTACAATGAGTGTGGTTACCCCTGGAACTGTTGATGGTACTACGGAATCCATCTCTATAACTGTAGAAACTGAGTCCGGGCCTGTACACCTTCACAACATCTACTCTCCGCCGAAATCTTCATGTCCACCCTCTTACGTATTGTCCATTTCTCCGTTCTTGACATGCGGTAAGTCCACAATCGTCATGGGAGATGTCAACGCTCATAGCGCTCTTTGGAAACTGGGCGAAGAAGACCAACGCGGACAGGACCTTGAAGAGGAATTTTCCCACTCCAATCTAGTGATCCTCAATGATGCCCCACATCCTACAAGGAAGCGGACGCATGGAAGACCCCCATCACCGGACCTCTCCTTATGTTCGCAGGAATTGGCATCGTCGGCCGTTTGGGACCTCATGAACAGCCAGTGACCATCTCCCAGTCCTGATGGAATTCAAGAACGAAGCCCTCGTATCATCATCGCCGAGGACCACCTTCGTCAACTTTAAAAAGTCGAACTGGATCAGGTTTTCATCAGTGTTGGAGCAACAGTCGGCTGGTTTTGACCTTCTTGCAAACCCGCAGCAGATGGATCGATTTCTCACCTCAGCCACTAGGGCAGCAACTTTGCAATCCATTCCTAAGGGCAGACGTAAGGCTTTTATTCCATGCCTAACCGGTGCCGCCAAGGACCTGATACGCGAAAGAGACATCATTCGGAGAATAGATTCTAGTGACACCCGAATTCCCGAGCTCAACAAGGAGATCACAGATGAAGTGAAGAAGGATCGACAACAGACTTGGAGAGCTTTTGTAGAGGGCATAGACCACCGCACAAACTCCTCCAAGCTCTGGTCCACCATAAAAGCACTTGATGGCCGATCAGCGAAGCCGAGCCCCCTCCAACTTCTGCATAAAGGCCAGCCGATCAACAACAACAAGGCGGCAAAGATTTCTTTGCAAGCAGTTCGGCTCTCCTTGTCCTCACAGAAGCCTAAAATCGTCCCGGAGGACCTACAGATGGATTAAAACTTTTCCGAGAAACGACGTTCCCATTATCACGGCCGCCCTCATCGACGCCTCTTCGAAGAAATGCAAGCCTTCTAGAGCTCTGGACACAAGTGATTTGGCTCCTATTATGCTCAAACATACAGGACCATTTTTCCGCGAATGCCTCAGAACGTTCTCCAACAGGACCCTGTCAACTGGGCTGATACCAGCGTCATGTATGGAAGTCAGGATATTTCCTCTGCTGAAGCCCGGAAAACCTGCCCAAGATCCGAGCAGCTACAGGCCCATCTCGATTATCTCATCCATGGCCCGTACTCTGAAGAGATCCATTCTGCCTACATTGGAGACTCATCTGCGAATTCCCAGCTGGCAGAATGGTTTTCGAAGAGGTCTCTACACCACCTCCGCCCTGGTCAAACTCACTGGAATCATCACAGATGGAATGAATGAGAAGTGATCACCAAGCCGCTCACTTATGGTGGCGTTGGATTTGAAGAAGGCCTACGATACTGTCGTCACATCCATCCTCTGTCAGAAATTGGCAGAGTCGTCGCTGCCAAGAGGCCTAACACGCTGGACCACAAGCTTTTTTAAAGGCAGAAGAATCCATGCAGAGTTCAAAGCACAAACGTCTAAGGTGAGATTGCTACGCTCCGGGGTGCCCCAGGGAGCAGTAATTTCGCCGCTCCTTTTCTCATTCTACATCGCCGACCTTCCGAGACCCCCACCAGGAGTACATCTCATTGGATACGCGGACGACCTCACACTGATCGCTTCGGACCCTGACGTTACAACCTGTGAGAAACATCTTAACTACTACCTGCCAATCTTAACAACAGCCTTGGAAGACCTCCAACTTCAACTTTTACTTCAAAAGACAACTGTTTCCCTGCTAACGACCCACACTGCTCAAGCGAAATACGTGCCGAAAGTCTTCATAAACGGGATGCAAATTTATCACGAGAGAAACCCTACGATTCTCGGTTATCAATTCGATACGATGATGACGGGACGTTTACACGCGGATGTTGTTCGCAAAAAGACAGCTAAAGCGCAAACCTCCTGAAATCTTTGGCGGGAAGGAACTGGGGTCGAAACAAAAAGCTGCTAACCACAACCTATTGTGCCATCGGCCAATCAGTGATGTCTTACGCAGCCCCAGCATGGAGTCCGCTGTTGGCGCCGTCACACTGGGATCGGCTACAAGCTTGTCAAAATGCAGCTCTGAGAACTGCGACGGGAAGCCTAGCGATGGCGAGCACAACCCACCTGAGTAACGAGTCTGGAACCATGCCAGCCCATAATGAGATGCTGTAACTTCAATATCGTACAGTTGCCGCACTCGACCCTGAACACCCATCTCACGACACGATGAGGAAGCCGGCACCGCAGCGACAGATTAGGAGGCACGTCAGAACTGTCACGCCAATGACGGTAAGACCAGGTCACAAGGAGTTTGTGAAAGAATTCTTGGGAACTACGAACTCTTCCCTGCTAAATGAACCGCAGCCACAGATCGCGAAAGAAGAAGAGACCTTACCAAGATCAACCCGAGCAGCACAGCTTCGGAGTGGCTACTACTCAAAATCGCGATGGAATCTCCATAAGATTGGAGCAGCTGATAATCCACGATGCCTGGAATGCAGTCTGGAGGAACACATAGTACCTCACTTGTTCTCATGCGCTACAAAGCCAACGCATCTCACAATTGAAGACCTTTGGCTTAAACCCGTGGAAGTAGCCAATTTTTCGTCCTTTTGATTCTACAAGATTGGGAAGAAAGAAAAAAATATAAAAAAGTATAAAAAAAAGGAAATAAAAGAAAGAAAAGAAAAAAGAGGGTCAAAGAAAACCCCATCAGGGATCCTCCAAAGAAGGGGATCCCAGCCACTCGCTTCGATTATTTCGTCTTCATGCCGGAAGTTGGAACCAGGATAAGTGTCTATGGTGGACGATGAGCAACAACAATAACAACAACAACGGAATGCATGAACGCCAACGGAGAGGGCTGCGAAGCCGCCTCGCATCCTCTGCGCGGAGCATCGAGCTAGGGACGGTCGCTGAGCACTTGTTGCACCAAATGCGTAACGGATGCGAATCAGGGGTGTGCGGCAAAGGTATTTCAAATTTCGGCAAACGGCAACGGCAAACCCCAAAATGACCGGCAAACGACAAACGGAAAAATCTGTTTATGCTATAATACACCAACATTTGCGTACAAGGAAGGGTTGCCAACTTCAGGTGGAGTTTCGGGATGCGATTTTAATATGTTCTAGGAGGAGGACAGTGTTCCGGTATCCTATGCATAGAATCTGCTGAACCCTCAGGCAGTCACTAAAAAGGTGAAAATCTGGTCAAGGCCAGAATGGTTCGGCTTAAGAGAGTAGCGCCGATTTAACGATTGAATTACCTTTAGATATATTTAGAATAGATGTAGAAATGATTTGGTGTATTGATTCTATTTAGATCAGAAATTATGCATTGTTGCCCAATTTCTGATCTGTTTTGAATATACTTAAGGGTAATTTAATCGTTAAATCAGTTCTACTCACTTCGGCCGAGCCGTTATGGCCTTGTTCCAATTTGGACTTTTTTAGGATCTGCTTGAGGCATTTAGCAGAATTTAAGTATGGGATATTGGAACACTGTCCTCTCCTAGAACATATCAAAAAACATCCCGAAACTCTGTCTGATGTAGGCAATCCTTTCTTGTTAGTCGTATCGTATTCCATGCAATATCTGCCAGTTACCATGAGCCTGACGTTCCAATGGCCTTTACAGGAAGAAAAATCCTATTAATCAGAAGCTGCTTGAAAGCCTCAAGTTAACAGGAGTCACTACCAAGACCAACAAGGCTGTAAGCTTCTCCATCGCCGGCGATAATTCTGTTAATTCCTCTCCATTTGAAGTTTCCGTACAAATAAATGCTAGAGATTTAAAAGATGGGCGCCTTCTTGAGCAGCGTAAAGTGTGACAGGCCCGCAAAGGATTTTCTGAAAGGAGACTGCGGCCAGCGCGTCCCAGCCTAGTCGATTCGGGGAAGATCAGCAAATCGTAAGCAAGCTTGATGCGATGGGAGTGTGCGCCGATCGAAAGACTGTGGATGCTACTGGTACCACAACCGGATGCGAATAGAAGGGTGAATACGCGATGATTGGCCGAGATTGATGGCGAAAGACAGTTCACACCGCGGTCAGCTGCGCGCGGTTTAGGTTATAACCGGAGTCACAATTTTTACTGTTAGTAGCAAGAAGTAGGCTCAAGAATTTCAATTTCGCTCACTTCAAACTACGATTGAATGGTTACCCTTGTGAGGCGACAGGAATGGAGTGAGACTAGTCTAGTTGAATGCAGTGCTCACGGTAAAAGCAGCCTTCGAATTTTCAAATCAAGAGCTCCGAGGGGCATGATGCACAGGATGAGGGGCGTTTGACTGGTATGTACATGCGACGCGCGCGACGGGAAGTCCACTGCCTTGACTTCATCGCTGGAGCGCCGCGTGCAGTGCGCTAGCCAGCTGGACTGCTCTTGGGCTCTTCCCTTTCTGCGTATTCGGCCCACACGCTGGCACGAGGCCAATTGCAGCAACAATGTCGGCTAGAAACAAGCAATAAATTTGTCCCAAAACTTGAGTGTGGTTCAAGTTTCGGGCCGTATATTATTGGTTACTCGTTTTGAGCCGGTTTCCCACACAATTGTTGCAATGGGCCTGTAACCCTTGGATTTCTGGTGAAAAGTTGAATGCGGTTTTGATCAATGCCTTCGAAGATTTTTCATTTTTCATCTTCACACCATTTCCTAGAAAACCCAGCTCTGACATTAAGTCAACCGTTCATTTCAACTAATGATCTCGAAATCGAAGATATTATTGACCACTGCCTTTAATGACGGCCTTGAATATTGTTCAACTTTTAAAAAGCGGGACAAAGTGTTTGCAGAACTGATAATTTTCCTGTCCCAATTATTACCATCAGGCAACCAACCGACGACAAGTGGGCCTATATACACAAATTCTCCCCTGGTTCATATGTCTAAATAAGGCTGCTTTTGCGCTACACATTTGATCGGACTTGGTTTTGTAATCTTAGAACTTGCAGTAATCGGTATGCCTCTGAAAAAGGTTTTTTTTTGCAGTTTTGGCACTCTTAAAGGCAGCATACACGATAAAATTTGCTCCCGTGTTTTTCACAGGTTAGGGAAGGTCCGGTGCTCTAAACAACATCTGTGCTGAGAAAAGTCGCGAAAAGTGATTGGAAATCTGTTTGGTGGGCATGAAATGATCCAGTGTTATTGCAACTGACACATGAGAGTGGAGGAATTGGCCAGTACGTGAAAATATGATCTCTCAATCAAATCAGGCGATCTCTTGCGTTGCCTCCCATTTGGCTGTGCTATTTCTCTTGCTGACCGTTTGCATTATCGAGGTCGGTGATTCAATGTGTTCCTGGTGGGGGGAGGCCAAATTGTTGGGTTCGTTCTTCAGAAGGTACAAGTGAACAATAACTTTTATGCGATTAAAACAACAATAACAAACAAAGCCCGGTTGGGCAGATCAAGTGAGAGAAAAGAAAGTGGCCTTTCGTACCACCGGCGAAGAGGAAATTAATGCCGACTTAACGGCGGCGTCGCTATTTATAGCCTTTCGTAGGTCACTCGTTTTGGCGGTGGTTGGTCACCATCGCTTGGCTCTGGTCTCCACATCCCTCCCCTTCGGATTGACGACGTCCTCGGCGGCACGTAGATTTCGGGTAATTCATCGGCGTGTGAAGTTTTCCTTATGCTCTCGTATAAATTTCTCGCATTCCCTACGCCTATGTACTTTCCGTGATATTGAATGCTGCTTTCTGGGGGAGCCCATTTGCGCATAAAACTTTCCATTTATGATTTTCGGATCTGATGTCACGACAAACTCATTTTTCCCGTTCGCTTCTGGATCTGCTCATCCAACGTCTTCCAAACATTGAACATTTTCTGCCACGATTCCATATTTGTGTCTGTTCCTGGTGTCCGAGCCGAGAAAATCTTCCTGTCTTCACGGATGTGCTTCACACAAGCACTGGAAATCTCGGCCAACGTTTTGTTTTTCCATTTCTCGACTATGGGCTAAACAATTATCCATAGTCCATTCTTTCATTCTTTCCTTGACATCTTCGCAAGTTCTGGTGACAGCACAATGAATAACTCCTCTGTTACCATCTTTTTCAAGCATAGCACCGTATTCTGGGGTAGCGTAGCCTAGGATCTCTTTCTTCGTTTCCGGTTTCGGCTTATTAGTCTGCTCTGTCAGATCTCTTTTTAGTGCCTTCAGGACTTTGTCGTACATTTTCCTCACAACGTGATTGTTGATTGGCTAGTGCTCCGTGATTGACTCGGCTGTACAGAGAAATTCTGTCCATGCGGTACATTTTTCGTACGCCATCCTCAGAACCAGTCTGAGAGCTTCTTCGTCTAGACATACTGATCCTTGACGATGCTCGTGGATTTTTTTCGGCCAGGCTCACGTCTTTTCTTCCGAAATTGCTACACGCGATCCAACCTTTCCAGACCGTTCCCACTTCCTCTTTTGCGAGTGTACCAGGAAACATCACGTCGCTGATTGCCGACAGTTTAGCCTTCATCAAACATCCGTCCAAGCACTGGAATAGCAGATGTCCTGGCTGCTGTTGATCCGCGATTTTCGTTCCTCTGAAAATATCACACATTATTCTCTGAACTATAACTTCCGCATTTCTTTTTCTTCCTCTTTTTCCTCTCGCTGTAGCGGTATCTACTCTTTCATCGGAAAAACAGAGCGGCACTACTCAGCTGATCCATTGAAATTTGTAGTGGTTCGTTGTTTTCTCCTATCCTTGTCACCGTGGCCGAATTCTCACTTACGGCTATGACCCTAAATCGCCCTGACCATTCACAGGCTAGTTTTGGATGTTCTTTCTTTCCTTTTTCCGCCGGACATCTTACGTACACTCTTCCTCCCACTACTGGATGCTTACTTACGTTTACCCTGTTTTCGTTGTCGTACCAATTCTTCATAATTTGCCGTATTCTGTCGTTGTGTTCTTTGACTCTTTCACGGACCTCTTGTATTCCTTGCACTATAGCTGCTTTGTAATCATCCATTTCTTGGTCTATTGAGTACGACGAAATTTTACTATTCGGGATGACACTTGAATGGAATGTAGGGTCAATCCCATGTAGGACGAGGACGAAGTAGGGACTTTCCCCTGTAGAGTGATGTGGCGTCTTGTTGTACGCTAACATGCAGAAGGGAAGTCTCAAATCCCATTCCGTTGGTATTCTCGTCGATCGCCTCAACATCGCCAGTATAGTTCCGTTTAGTCGTTCCGTAACACCGTTTTCTCGAGGGTTATAACCCTTCGTGAACACGTGCCTTATCTCGGCAATTTTTACGATCTCATCCATAATCCTGTTTTCGAATTCGCTGCCTTTGTCGGACAGTATTACTCTCGGCCATCTGCAGCCGTCTGAGATCCACCGGACGAATATGGCTTTGGCTACCGTTTCCGCTATTTTGTCTTCAACAGGGTAGGCTGCAGCGAATTTTGAAAAGTGGTCAATAATTGTAATGGCATACCGATTTCCTGAAGTTGTTCTTCCTATTTTTAAGATATCAACTCCCACCACTTCGTATGGCTTGCTTGTTTGAATAGGCTTAAGGGGAGGCTCTGTCGCTTGCTTTGGGTTGTGCACAAAGCATGTCTGGCATTCAGCTGTCCACCTGTGGATGTTCTTTTCATTTCCGGCCAGAATCCTTATACTTAAAGCAGTTATGTCCCGATGTGTGTGTGTGTGTGTATGTGTATGTGTGTGCATGTGTCCCGCTTATCTTAGGAATGGCCGATCAAAACTCGTATGAAATGGTACCAACATTTAGGAGGGTGCGACATTTATCGATTACCAAGAAATCAGCTCGATTCACCTCTTACGTGCCTCGGGGCAACCGAGTTTGTCCGTGGGGCGCACTTTTGGCCGTGGGTCATGATAACTTCTGCGAGTCGTCTAGCGATGCAAAAAATGCTGGGCGTCATAAAAGGTGTGCAGGACCCCAGTGAGGGTGTTCAAGACGTCATAGAAAGTGTGCAAGACCCCAGTGAAAGTGTGCAGGACGTCATAGGAAGTGTGCAGGACCCCAGCGGGAGTGTGCAGGACGTCATATAAAGTGTGCAGGACCCCAGAGGAAGTGTGCGGGACGTCATAGAAAGGATGCAGGACCCCAGTGGAAGTGTGCAGGACGTCATAGAAATTGTGCAGGACCCCAACGGGAGTGTGCAGGACATCATAGAAAATGTGCAGGTCCCCAGCGGGAGTGTTCAGGACATCATAGGAAGTGTGCAGTTCCCCAGGGGGAGTGTTCAGGACGTCATAGAAATTTTGCAGGACCCCAGAGGAAGTGTGCAGGACGTCATAGAAATTGTGCAAGACCCCAGCTGGAGTGTGCAGGACATCATAGAAAATGTGCAGGTCCCCAGCAGGGCGTCATAGAGAGTGTGCAGGACCCTAGAGGAAGTGTGCAGGACGTCATAGAAATTGTGCAGGACCCCAGCGGGAGTGTGCAGGACATCATAGAAATGTGAAGGACCCCAGTGGGAGTGTGCAGGACGTCATAGAATGTGTGCAGGACCCCAGGGGAAGTGTGCAGGACGTCATAGAAATTGTGCAGGACCCCGACGGGAGTGTGCAGGACATCATAGAAAATGTGCAGGTCCCCAGGGGGGGGGGTGTGCAGGAAGTCATAGAAAGTGTGCAGGACCCCAGTGGGAGTGTGCATGACGTCATAGAAATTGTGCAGGACCCCAACGGGAGTGTGCAGGACATCATAGAAAATGTGCAGGTCCCCAGGGGGGGTGTGCAGGACGTCATAGAAAGTGTGCAGGACCCCAGTGGGAGTGTGCAGGACGTCATAGAAATTGTGCAGGACCCCAGGGGAAGTGTGCAGGACGTCATAGAAATTGTGCAGGACCCCAACGGGAGTGTGCAGGACATCATAGAAAATGTGCAGGTCCCCAGCGGGAGTGTGCAGGACGTCATATAAAGTGTGCAGGACCCCAGAGGAAGTGTGCAGGACGTCATAGAAAGGATGCAGGACCCCAGTGGAAGTGTGCAGGACGTCATAGAAATTGTGCAGGACCCCAACAGGAGTGTGCAGGACATCATAGAAAATGTGCAGGTCCCCAGCGGGAGTGTGCAGGACGTCATATAAAGTGTGCAGGACCCCAGAGGAAGTGTGCGGGACGTCATAGAAAGGATGCAGGACCCCAACGGGAGTGTGCAGGACATCATAGAAAATGTGCAGGTCCCCAGCGGGAGTGTGCAGGACGTCATATAAAGTGTGCAGGACCCCAGAGGAAGTGTGCAGGACGTCATAGAAAGGATGCAGGACCCCAGTGGAAGTGTGCAGGACGTCATAGAAATTGTGCAGGACCCCAACAGGAGTGTGCAGGACATCATAGAAAATGTGCAGGTCCCCAGCGGGAGTGTGCAGGACGTCATACAAAGTGTGCAGGACCCCAGAGGAAGTGTGCGGGACGTCATAGAAAGGATGCAGGACACCAGTGGAAGTGTGCATGACGTCATAGAAATTGTGCAGGACCCCAACGGGAGTGTGCAGGACATCATAGAAAATGTGCAGGTCCCCAGGGGGGGGGTGTGCAGGACGTCATAGAAAGTGTGCAGGACCCCAGTGGGAGTGTGCAGGACGTCATAGAAATTGTGCAGGACCCCAGGGGAAGTGTGCAGGACGTCATAGAAATTGTGCAGGACCCCAACAGGAGTGTGCAGGACATCATAGAAAATGTGCAGGTCCCCAGCGGGAGTGTGCAGGACGTCATATAAAGTGTGCAGGACCCCAGAGGAAGTGTGCGGGACGTCATAGAAAGGATGCAGGACCCCAGTGGAAGTGTGCATGACGTCATAGAAATTGTGCAGGACCCCAACGGGAGTGTGCAGGACATCATAGAAAATGTGCAGGTCCCCAGGGGGGGGGTGTGCAGGACGTCATAGAAAGTGTGCAGGTCCCCAGCGGGAGTGTGCAGGACGTCATAGAAAGTGTGCAGGACCCCAGTGGGAGTGTGCAGGACGTCATAGAAATTGTGCAGGACCCCGACGGGAGTGTGCAGGACATCATAGAAAATGTGCAGGTCCCCAGGGGGGGGGTGTGCAGGAAGTCATAGAAAGTGTGCAGGACCCCAGTGGGAGTGTGCAGGACGTCATAGAAATTGTGCAGGACCCCAGCGGGAGTGTGCAGGACATCATATAAAATGTGCAGGTCCCCAGCGGGAGTGCGCAGGACGTCATAGAAAGGGTGCAGGACCCCAAAGGGAGTGTGCAGGACAACATAGAAAATGTGCAGGTCCCCAGCGGGAGTGTGCAGGACGTCATAGAAAATGTGCAGGACCCCAGTGGGAGTGTGCAGGACGTCATAGAAATTGTGCAGGACCCCAGCGGGAGTGTGCAGGACATCATAGAAAATGTGCAGGTCCCCAGTGGGAGTGTGCAGGACGTCACAGAAATTGTGCAGGACCCCAAAGGGAGTGTGCAGGACAACATAGAAAATGTGCAGGTCCCAGCGGGAGTGTGCAGGACATCATAGAAAATGTGCAGGTCCCCAGTGGGAGTGTGCAGGAAGTCATAAAAATTGTGCAGGACCCCAGTGGAAGTGTGCAGGACATCAGAGAAAATGTGCAGGACCCCAGCGGGAGTGTGCAGGACGTCACCAAGAATGTAGAATTTGAAAAATTTTTTTTAAAATTTTTTTTAATGCTGAATCTTGACCTTTTGTGGAGAAGAAAACAGATTGGAAAACATGAATCTTGGAAACCGTGCGACGCGTTTTGAGATTGACGCAGAACTCTTGAGACATTTTCTCGCCAGTTTTAGGAAACAAGCAGCAGCTCCACTTCCGCACCTTATCTGTTCGCCACTCATTGCAACCGCTCAGTCATTTCGATTCCCTAACTTCCAAAAACCAGTTTTATATATGTTGCAAGTCTGAGCTTATCAAAATCTGCACCACAAAAACATAAACAACCACCTGCTAATTTCATTCATTGAGAACAAGGGCATGATGTTGGTCAACTAGGGAAACATCATATAAAATGAGAATGCGTTTGTCCTTATCATCATAGAGACGGTAAGGCGAGAATGATAGCTTGTGAACTCTACAAATCGTAAGAAAAGGCAGTGGGTAGCGACGTAAGGGAAGGAAGTACAGAATGGGGTTGTGAATTTTATGCCGATAGCAACCGACGATTTACCGCTGGCTTCTTATGTTTTGCTTTTTGATCCCACATTCTGATACCCCCACGGCCTGCTGTTAATGTACGGCACCCTGCTCTGCTCAGGAGAGTCCATACATACGTACAGCAACTTTCGGGTAGACGGAAGTCAGTCACCACCGTTCTAACTAACTAATCCTTCTCAGGTAGTTGGCTCACGCCAAAGTTTCTGTGAGCGGAAACTTCGCTAGGTCTCGCTAGTACTTCCTTATTCAGTTTATTGACCAACTTATTTGCGCTGAAATGTGCTGCCAGGACGCCAGAGTGAGCTTCCAAAAAGACTTCAAAACGTGCTTTTTCCGGAACTACATAGACCAGTGAACCGTCCTCACGATACATCTTCAATTCCCCTTGTTCGATTGTGAAGTCTGCTATTCGAACTGTCTCTTTCATACCATTTGTTTTTGCCATTTGATCGATCTCTCCCTTTCTGATCATTTCAATCACCCTCAACCAATCTTTCTCTTTTTCCAGCTCATTCAGCCATTTGGAGTTAACTACTTTTAGCTGCGCTGCGCACACCACAACGTCGTGAACTCCGTCGGTGTCCTCCGTTGTTGCCACTTCCGTAGTTCCTCTGCTCAGAACATCAGCGACTATATTGGCTTTTCCTTTAAAATATTGTAGCTGCAAGCTATATCGCTGAAGTTCCAAGGACCATCTCAATATTCTTGCGGATACGTTATTTCTCTTGAATAGGGCTGTGAGTGGTAGATGATCAGTCCTTATTATCGTAGGAATTCCATAGATGAACATATGGAATCTTTTCACTGCCGTAATCACTGCAAGAGCTTCCAGATCAGTAATGTGGCTCTACTCAAGGATTTGGATGCGAAAAATATGGGATGAATGTGCTTATCATCGTCCTCCTGTGATAGCACAGCTCCAATGCCACTACTACATGCGTCTGTATAGATAATAAAAGGACGGTTGCCGTTCCGCGCCTCTTCAATGTTGAGCAGCTTCAGTACTGGAGCCGAGGAAATGATTGTTTTCAGGTTTTGGAATGCGTTCTCATGTTCTGCCTTCTAGCACCACCGTTCCTTTGATGATGTTAGCTTGAATAATGGCCCTGCCGTTTTCGAAAAGTTCAAGCAGAATTTCCTGTAAAACGACGCAAAGCCTAGAAAACTCTGGAGGCTTTTCCCATTCTTTGAGGTGGGATAATTACGTATTGCTTCAACCTTGTGATTATCCATATGTACGCCGTCATAATCGATCTCATGGCCCAGGAAAGATACGCTTCTTCGTAGCAGCATACATTTTTTCGCATTTAGTTCTAATCCAGCCTTTTTCATTCGATTACAGATCTCTCTCAAGAGTTCCATGTGTCTTTCCTGTGTTTGTGTGCATACAATAACATCATCTATGTAGTAAAAAACTTCTTCTACCAAAAAGCCATCAAGTACCGTATCCATAAGCCGTTGAAAAACGGCTGGGCTAGTACTCAGTCCGAACGGTGTGACCCGGAACGGAAAAAGCCCTTCTGATGTCGTGAAGGCTGATTTGTGCTTCGTCCCTTCATCCAGCGGGATTTGCCAATAGCCACTACACATATCGAGCGTCGAAAAATATTTCTTCCCCGCTAGGCTTTGCAGAATTGCCTCTATAGTAGGTATGGGGTACGAGTCCTGCTTTATTCGCTTATTTAACTCTCTAAAATCTACACAGAGTCTTATACCGCCATCTTTTTTCTCCACAAGGACAATAGGAAAGGCCCATTCGGAGTTACTTTTCTCTATTATGTTCCGTTCTTCCAAATCCTTCAACATTTCTCTCAATCTCTGGTGTAGGCTGAGGGGCACAGGTCTAGTTTTGAGCTTGACTGAATCAGAATCCCTCGTATCAATAGTCATTTGGACAATATCCGTTTGGGTAAGTTCCTGTTCGCATACTGCAAAAACGTTGATGTATTGGTTAACAACCTCCTCCAACTGCGGTTCCATTTGTTCCTGCTGCCGATTTTTCTCCAATTGCTCTTTCGATATTTGACGCTTTTCCTCCGTTTTCAGTTCTACTTTCTCTCGATCCAACATAGAAAGTTCTTCCCACTTGGTCTCACATTTCTCTGTTCCCCATTTTCCAATTTCTTCTCCCTTCTGTACAAGCATCGCACAGGCTTCCATGTTATTTATGGGGATGTCGACTTCATCGTGATTTTTTATTCTAAATACACCACTGCTCGCACCCTTCTTCGTCGCCCATACTATTCCTTCCCGTACTTCCTGGGAACATTCGCATCTAGCTGATATTATGCGTTTACTGAATGATGGGATGAGAAGCCTTTCTGCTGCAATTACTCGTGTATCCGTGTTTGTTGCGATTCTATCGGTAGCCTCAGCTTGCAAGCTTACTGTTACCTTCACTCCAAGTTTTCCGAAGGCGTTCGTTCCTAGCAGAATCTGGTCCGACTCGTCTTTCGAGATATGAAACGCAATGTCGCCCGAACCTCCTCCTTCAATACTCACATTGATCCTCCCGATTCCTACGAATTTCATCAAATTATTCGAAGCATCATAAATTGCCTCTATTCTCTGGTCGTCTTCCCTCGTCAATGAGTCTACACCATATCCTCTGTTATAGGCCTGTGCTAGCACTCGTAGAGGAACGATGCTCACCATCGAGCCAGAATCTAGCAGAGCTTGTAGATCAGTATCCAACAGTCTGACATTTGCTACCATTGTTTTTCCTATCAAGTCGGTTTTGAGTGACATAACTCTCACATCATTAATAAGTGCAGAAATCGACCTCTGAGCACTTCCGTTATTTGGTTCTGTACTTCCTTAAGTATTTCTGCTGACTTGTGCACTTCTCTGGGGACAATCATTCGCGATATGACCATATCTGCTGCAGTTGTAGCACCTTCTGGCCCCTCTTTCTTCTATCGATCTTGGGATCTCCCGTCTTCCTTCTTGAGGTTGAGTCCGGTCTCCAGAACGATTTGTTTGATTCCCTACTGTGGTTATAACCGGGGGACTGTTGTTCCTTCTATCTTCTGCGAATCCTCTTCTTTGATTTCTTTGGTACTCGTGCCTATTTCTTTCTCTGTTTGCGTATTCTCGCGCTCTTGTTCTCCATCCATACTGCGTTCTACCAGTCCTTGTTGTCTCGCCCCGAGTATTCACGTAGTGCGCTTGTTCAATGCTTATGGCAAGCTCTTTAACTTTGTTGTAAGCATCTTTGGGGTCTACGTTATGCAGCGAGCTGAGTATCTGAATCTGTTCAGGCCAATGCTTGAGATTTTCCAGAACTATTTGAGCGTACTCCATTGATTTATCTTCCAAACTGCATTCTGGGCTTGCTTTTCTTCCGGGTTTTTCAAGGTGGACGCAAAAATCTGTTATAGTCTGCCCTTGTCTAAGCTTGAGATTCCTCAAATCGGTTAGCGCTCTCAATCTAGACGTTGTGGACTCATTGGCTATCAGTGACTCTAACTCTCTGACTACCGCTTCGAATCCTTGCTCTTTTACACTCTGGGGTATCGTCAAAAATATACTCTTAGCGCGGTCTCCCAAATGGTCGTCCCCTAGTATTTCAACCAGCGCGCAATCTTCCTTAATCACGGAGCAGTACTTCCTACGGAACCGACGCATGAACTCTTAAAAATTTTCCCTTTCTTTTCCTCTATAGATTCCTGGATCAACACACGTGGCCGCTTGCAGATATGCTATAAAACGATTATTTGCATTCTCACCGTGATCTTGACTTTCTACTCCTTCCTCCAAGTCCATCGAATGAGGATTCCAGCGCCTTACGTAGTTCGTCGTAACTCTTGTCGAGGGGTCCGGCCTTCTTTGGGGTGCCCTCTGATAAAAATCATTGATATTTTCCGAAAGTATTGGAGCTCTAGGTGTACTACCTCGAGGGACCTGTTGCTCGGTAGGACTAAGACCAGTCATATCATCATCTTCCGGTTCGTGACGAGGTCCTCTTATAGCCTCTTTCTTCAAGTCCACGATCTTCTGCTTGAGCTGCAAAACATTTGTGTCACACAGTCCACAAAGGCTAGCAAGCAAATCACCATCTCTCTCAGTTGTCGCTAAAAAATTACGGAAATCCTTTACTGATTCAATTCCCCTGTCTTGAAGGGCTGGAAGAAAACTTTCACTTAGTTTGCTTTCTCCTCCAAGCTCAAATGATCGCAGCCTACTGCATGCTGTATCAGTGATTTCTTTGATTTTTCGCTCTATCGGTTTTCTGTGTTCAATCGCTACTTTGTGCTCCTCAAAACACTCTGCCAATGTTATTGGAATTTTCTCGATATCCACTCTAATTTTCGAAATTAACATATCGAATGTTAGAGCATCTCCTGCGCTCACCTCTTTTCCATTAGGCGAAGTCCCTTTACTGGAGCTCGACATTCTTAGACAACTCGAGAATCTTCTATCGACAGTTGTCTATCTGGAACACTAATTTCTCACTGAGTGGTAGCCGTCTCTCTTCCAATGTAGGCAATCGATACAATCAGCAGGGGTTAAAGTTCACTTGACTCCTTCGTGAGCCTTTCACAATTATCTTTCTTGGATCGATTGGCCTCTTCGTCGCCAAAAAAATTCACAAGATCAATTGGCCTCTTCGTCGCCAGCTACCTTATGAAAAACAAAACCTTATAGAGCCGATTCGGCCCCCATGTTGGGTTCGTTCTTCAGAAGGTACAAGTGAACAATAACTTTCATGCGATTAAAACAACAATAACAAACAAAGCCCGGTTGGGCAGATCAAGTGAGAGAAGAGAAAGTGGCCTTTCGGACCACCGACGAAGAGGAAATTAATGTCAACTTCATGGCGGCGTCGCTATTTATAGCCTTTCGTAGGTCACTCGTTTTGGCGGTGGTTGGTCACGGTCGCTTGGCTCTGGTCTCCACAAAATACAGCTGGGGCGGGCAATTACAGGGGTAGCACTCGGTTATCACTCATGTAAAGTAAATGCGCCTCGTTTTGGACGCTCCCAAATGCGTGAGCGTTATGTTGCAGGCCTTACGGTTAGGTTTACGTTGCTATCTCAACAACGTTAACGAGCGTGTATGCTGCCTTTAAAGGACTAAGAATTCGATGATTCAAAAAAGACATCTCGAGGCTCCCAAATATTTTAGAACTCGAACGAACTCCTCTGATTACCCAGTCGAGATGTTTTCATAAGTCACCGATTGAAAGGGTACAATTATACATTGAATTAGCCGGAACCAGAAGCTGGAACTAGTCAAAATAATTAATTGTAGCAGCTCCGAATCGCTGACCAACACAGAGACTGCGGTGAGGGCAAATTCTTTTGTTTCAACGAATTTTTGCCGAAAATTTGCCGTTTTAAACGAAAATTTCGGCAAACGGCAACGGCAAACCCCAAAAATGGCCGGCAAACGGCAATCTGCAAACGGCAATTGCCGCACACCCCTGATGCGAATGCATGGCGCACCACAAACCCCCGCCTGTGTGCATTTTCCTGATTAGAGTACGGCTTTTTATGTAACTTTCACTATTGTCACACTTGTACAGAGAGATCATCGTTGACGGCAAAGTACACCACATACTTATTTCTAATCGTATAATTGGATGAGAGTCCGATTATGCGCGTCACCTAGCGCGCAGTCAAAAAGACAAAGATAGTAGTCTCACATTTCACGCAATTGAGAGAAAGAATTCGGACTTTTGAGCTATACCGACGGTCAGAGATCAGGGACTCGGTCCCATATGCTAACAAGGAAAGTGTTCAGAGTGAGAACGCTTCTACGACAACGACTAGCATCGTTGGTATCTCTTGTGGCTCAGTAGTAAAAATGCGCAGAATCCCGCCCTGAACTGCAGGTTCGAACAAATTATGAGCATTTTTAAGCTTAGCGAAAAGTCATCAGACATTTTTTTGGGTGTTCCGAAAAATTTTCTTGGATTTCGCTCGAAACTTGTATGTAGGGGTAATCTAGGTTGCTGAACACGAACCTGGTGTCCGTTCGGCCAAGTTCCGAGGTTAACTGTAGGTTACGGTAGGTATCATGTCATTTAGGGGACAAAACATACCAAAGTATTTCGAAAATCGGCAAACGGACGTCAAATTCGTGTTCTGCACCCCGAATAACCCCTATATACGAATTTTGAGTCAAATCTGAGACTTTGACCAAAGTACTGTATACCCACCTTAATCTACCGTAATCGGTCAAAAATCGATTGACGGACTCCAGATTCGGGTTTAGCTTTCCAAATAACCCACTGAGAAACATTTTGAGCCGTTTCTATCGTAGCGTTCTGAAAATCGTCAAAAGTCGCAATTCGCCATCAAATTTTCGCCCGATGGGATGCTTTGAACGAATCAAGTTGAAAACTTCGAAAAATCGGCAAGTAAACCTCAGGTTCGTGATCAGCATTAGAGTGAGGACCGAATATTCGAGTTCGATCAAATATTCTAATTTTTCGAACAAATTTCTATTCGAACATTCGAATGTTCGAAAAGTGTGAATATTCGAACATTATTCGAATTCGACTATTCGCAAAAGGTGAAAATTCGGACATTATTCGAATTCGACTATTCGCAGAAGGTGAATATTCGAATATTATTCGGATTCGACTATTTGGAAAAGGTGAATATTCGAATATTATTCGAATTCGACTATTCGCAAAAGGCGAATATTCGAATATTATTCGAATTCGACTATTCGGAAAAGGTGAATATTTGAATATTATTCGAATTCGACTATTCGCAAAAGGTGAATATTCGAACATTATTCAAATTCGATTATTTGCAGAGGTGAATATTCGAACGTTATTCGAATTTGAATACCCGAGCTGATTTATCAAAAATATGAAAATCAGCTCTAATGTATGAAGGAATCGACATACCTTTCAAGACAAGAATTCATTTTCTTCACTACTCCATTGTTCCAATTTTCCGAACGCAAGAGCTAAATTTTTCCCTTACATCGTCTGATGAGGCTACTAGGGCGGTTCTAACAGAGGGAGCCACATTGCAATCGCACTTGGCCACCCACATTTTTTCATGCCGCTGCGCAATGATAACACCAACCATAGCTTCGTTGGGTGGAGCCATGTACTCCACCAACCTTCATCTCTGGGCAGGTGAAGGGGGAACCTCCATCTTTGGAAAAACCGGTGACAACCGGTGAAACGCCCCGAAAAATATTGAAAGTGACCCAACGCTCATGCAAGTCATTTTCAAGATTGGGTGTGTGTCACTGCCGGTTTTTCGTCCATCACTTTTTTTTTTGCTTGGAGATAGAATTCCGTTTGAACTTGTGCTTCCAGTTTGAAAAAATATTTTCTCAATTCTTCAGCCTAATTCATTTTACGAAACACTGATTTTCCGCCTATAACTCTTCAAACTGGTGAAGGTTGTTTTTGAAATCTACGTAAAATTCTGCGTCGAATGATTTATCGGGTTCCTAACTTTGCTCGCTCCAGAAGCCAGCCAGGTCGGTGGAGCCGAGCCCCGTTGTTGGCTCCAGCAGAACTCTACGCCTCTCATTTGAACCATAGAGGCGAGAGCATCCTGTGGAGATAATTATGGAGCTCGGCTCCACCGATCTAGCTGGCTTATGGGGCAAGCAAAGTTAGTTAGGCACCTCGAATCAGCTCCTTAGGCTAAGTTAGAGCGGAAAAGTTGATTTTGGAGCATTCTTAGCGTTGTAGCTCGTACAGGTTTAGAGATGAGTCGTACCTCATTAATTTCAATTGTAGGTGGATATAAAGCTCTAGAAGAAGAATTCAACTTGTTATTGCTGCTCACTTCGTAGTTGCGCAATATTGCTATGGATGCTTAAATTATTCGTCATTCGAATATTCGATCGTTCGAAATAAAAAATGAACGAATTTATTCGAAATTCGTTCATTCGAAATAAAAAATGAACGAATTTGTTCGAAATTCGTTCGTTCGGTCTCTTTTCAAAAACTCTTCACTCTAATCAGCACCACAAACAGCCACCCTGTAAGGACTTTGAGTCAAATCTGGAGCATTTTCTGAAACGCTTCGAGAGCCATCTAATTGGTATAAATAAACGCCCAACCGAAAATCCGTACAAGTCCAAAACGCTGTCAGTCTGGACGAAGTGGGAAATGAGCTTTCAACAAACTTTGCTAAAGGGAATTGTTTTGGGCGTTGAACGCAATTATGAGGTGCGTTTCCGGATTTTCCGAAGACTAATGCGCTTTTTTGAAGGTACAAAAAGCACAAAAAACGACCTTTTTAGGCTTGTAACTTCTTGGAACTTGCAGTTCGGGGCGGGATACTGCGCAATTTCACTATTGAGCCACAAGAGATACTAACGATACTAGTCGTTTTCGCAGATGCGTTTACCACTATAACCTTCTCTCTTGCAAGTCATTAGGAGTTATTCGTAGAACGAGTAGGTTTTTCTGGCCAACCATGGCGCGATGGGAACAATGGGGACGTTCATAGCGCCCGTTCGGTAATGTCGATAATCTACGTGAGGACAGGTGATATAGATGATGTAAATTTTGTAAGGTTCCATGTGAAAAGCCTTACGAGCTGCGTCAATTTCATTTCGTTAAGTTTTGAAGCTTCCGACTTGTTCAAAGGTAACCCGAAATTTGAACCGTATTTAGTCAAGTAATGAGAGAGAAACATATAGCATACTAATCGAAAAAGACATCAGTGCGATATGCTCAACGGTGCGTTGTTCATCTGGCAATGTTTGTGATTGTGAGTCCATCATGCGCTGGACACTACATGCGCTTCGTGGTCGCCCCTGCATTGACGTTCTGCGATTAGGGGGTATGTTATACATTGTTGCTGTCATGAGCGACAGGCATTCAATCTAGCACAAACCGCGGCGGGACCCGCATCGGATCAGGAATAGTTATCGCGTATCTGTCGCAGCGACGTGTTGCGGAGGGCTGATATACTGCAAATGTGCCGAAGCTTGTCGTCTTCACTGTCGCTGTTGCTGTCACAGAACACTGCGACGTCGCTGTCGCTGAGAGCCAACCGTCGCTGTCGTTCAGTGCTAAGAAACACCCGGCAGGGTACTGGATTTGGCTAGGAGGCTGTCGCTGACAGATGAACAGTCGCGAGAGCGACCGATTACCGCACGGTTTTCACATTTAAGCATAACATCCCCTTTCGAGCCAACGACCGCGACAGGTGCTGCAAACTGTTCCTGCGACAGCATTTTTCCACTGTGTGGACCTGGTGTCGGCACGGTTCGTAACAGTTAACCGCACTTGTCGCGGTCGCAAACTTTTGGTATAACAATGGGTTCCACCACGATCATCTTCGAGTTGCGTGCTGCACCTGCGGAGCGGAATTTCTTCCCGACAAGAATGAACATATGTACGTACATGCCATCCTGGGATGTGTAATTTATACCTTCCACCACTGTATCCACATTAAGGTTGGTCAGAGGTAGTCTACTCGCCAATGCGGAGCATCTTCTCATTCTGTGCCTCAGAAAACTTCGTCTTCCTTCTTCCAGTTGATGATCCTCAGCTCGTCGTGATCGATTTGCAACGTGGTCTGTTGTTCAGCATTTTCCATTTACCACAGCGGAATGTACCAAACAAATTCCTTTTTTTTTCAGGGAAGTCTGAAGTTTGCGTATCTATTCCGAAGGCGATTTTTCTTACGCTGGATAATCACGGAAATCTACACTACTGTGATGGGTCTAGCATTGTAAAATTAGAACGATATTGTGATGATTCGGTTCAACGACCAGGATTAAATTTCCGGATCGCTGCGAGATTTCTCGACGGCAACTATGTCAAATGTTGTTTTCCTTGAAGGTTCCTTTTTTTCGGTTCCGCTCTCTTGGAATCACAGATCCGTGCCACGTGAAATTGGAGCGCGCAATGCCCATTGGCTAGGCTTTGCCCTTTCATGGCTCAAAATTTTTCTTTTTAGTTTTCTAATCTAGAACTCTACCTCATGCTGTTAAGATCGTGCCCTCTGCGGCGTGGAGTGCTATTCAGTGGAAGTCAGATTTCCTTTCAGGAATTGTCACGCTTTCATGATTTTGATCTGATATTTTATATTGAATGAATAAACTATATTGAATGATTCTATTTGAGACATTGCATGCATTACCAAATACTCCTTATAGAACGATGTCTTATACCCGACTGCAAATATAATGATTTTTGTTTTGCCACTTTCCCTATCTATCCTGGTTGGGATGAGGTTTTTCAGCCCCTAAGCGCTCAGGCAGAATGTGCAAGTTACCAGGAAGCGTTTTGCGAATCGGCTGTTTTCTCCCCCGGGTCCGAAACCAGACCTGACTGAAATGTCAGTATCGAGAGATTCAACCTACAGACTCCCTACAGATAACATAACCGACTGTACTAATTAGTCCGGCGAGCTGTATACTGTAATAAGGGCAATATACCGCCCAACGATAATACCACATAGCTAGCGTTGACACCCTGTTGTCACCAACTTGAACTTCCCTGGACTAATCAACACATATCCCGACTGTATAATTGGTATTGCGAAAAATACGACCCTCTTGCATAAACGAGAGAACACAAGCTATGTTATACTAATTTGTACTACATGAGAAATGTGAAGAGATCTTGGAGAGAAGGGGAACAAATAAAAGTGGCAAATATTACAGGAAGGAAAAGCACCACTGAATTGGGCATTACTATCGGTGAGGTAATAAACAATAAATGGTTTCGGGTACCAACGTCGTAGGCCCGCCAACCCCACCACGGGCCACGTGTCTGCTCCGAGGGTGAAACAGTAAGTGGAGTTGCAGTAGGCTGTATCAATAAAAATGCTAACGAAGAAGCAATAGGGAAGCACATTTTGAGGGCAAAATATAAGAGGAAGTTGAATCGGGTTAACTATTGCTCAAAAAATCAAAGCTATGAGATGAAACATGACCAACTGCGAAATCACATACATAGAAATTACTGCAAAGGTAGAGCTGGACCAGCGCACATTACGAGAATGTCATGAGAAAGAAGGGATGAAATAGTGAAAATGAGGTTATAGAAAAAAATTTGTTCAACTATTGAAAATAGATCAATAATAATTGCGATGATAAGGGTGAAGTAGGACCTGAAAAAATGAACGTAGTCGGAAAATAGAAGGAGAGAATTGAGAAAATCAAAATAAACCCATCCTTTTCAAATGTGTCTCAAGCAGGGATGTGCGGCAAACGATTTTGAGATTTCGGCAATCGGCAAGAAAATCCCAAAAACGGCCGGCAAACGGCAAAAAACTCCATTCCTTAGATTGGCCCAAAAGTTATTCACATGTGCCGCTCTACTTTTTTCTTTTTTTTCAATACTTATGTCAACATTCTGATAAATCTAATTCAATTGAGTAGTTTCATTTCGAGACATCAGGGCTGGAATTCACGAAACGGTAACCAAGCTCTAGCCATGATTTGCGGTAGGTCGATTTGCACCCAACGAGCTTAACAATGGGGGCGCTAACCATGGTTGAAGCGTTGTTAGCGTTTCGTGAATCCTAGCCCAGATGAACAGAAACAAGACATAGAGGGACCTCATGGAAATCGAAGAAATCGCCGCTGCGGCTTCGGCTCCTACAGGCACCGAAGCGGCACTATCGCGGAGGCTATGTCGTGGCGGCCCGGCGATAGTGCCGCTGCGGCCCCGCGGTAGTGCCGCAGCGGCCACGCGGTAGTGCCGCAGCGGCCACGCGGTAGTGCCGCTGCGGCCCCGCGGTAGTGCCGCAGCGGCCCCGCGGTAGTGCCGCTGCGGATCCGCGGTAGTGTCTTTGCGGCTCCGCGGTTGTGCAGCTACGGCTCCGCGGTAGTGCCTTTGCGGCTCCGCAGTTGTGCAGCCTCGCGTTAAGTTCGCTCGAAACTGCAACATAACGCGAGCTGACAGAGAAAATGAAAATAGATTATGAATGAAGAAAAAGATGGATACCTTTAGAGAAGTTCTCCACGAATTTTTTTGAAAACTATCCATATTTCTCCTCATTCACATACTTGTTCCAATTTTACTGTCAGCTCGCGTTAAGTTGAAGTTTTGCGCAAACTTACTGCGAGCTGAGAAGTTTGAAAAATCTTCAGAATTTTATTTCTAAATCAATATTTTTTCCAGAAAAGACAGAATGAACCAATTTTTTAAGGAATTTTTTTCACACTATGCATATCCAGTGTCTCATAACGTGGCATGCTAGTTCCTTTCCTGGAAATCTTCAAATTAAAAGCTCGCGTTTAGCTGCAGTTTACGGCGATTTTACCGCGAACTTACCGCGAGTTAACTCGCGTTTTCAAACAGATTTACTACCACCCCAGATAACTCAAAACCCCGGATAACGGTTGAGCGAACAACGGATAATCGGATTACCCCTAGTGCCCACATAGCCGCGAGCATAGACGGCGTTTACTTCCAATGTTTTGCCGAGTTTTGCCGGAAAAATAACGAAAATTTCGGCAAACGACAAACGGCAAAAAAGTCCCGAAATGGCCGGCAAACGGCAACTGCCGCACATCCCTGGTCTCAAGCCCTCTGTTAAAACTAGCTGCACTGGAGGACATGACCAATGACGTCGGTAATTCGTTCAAAACGTTTGCCGCTCGCACCGAAAAAGACTCGAGAAACTGCTGGTAGTGAACAATTCCAGTATAAATTCTGTATTGATGCCCCCTAGTCCTGTCTTTAAACGTAAAGGCTATAAAACCGCGAAATTCTCATGGTTTCTACGCGTGCTGGTGCGGAGCGGCGGTTAGAGACAGTGAGAGAGCGCGTGAGAGACGGAGGAAGCAGAATCGCCCGCGCCGCTCGCGCCATGACTCGTGTGAATTACGACGTTTTACAGTGGATACAGTTCACCTCCGCACTGCCGTTCAGTCCGCAAAGTGCACGCTGATTGCGAAATCGTGCTGCGGCGCGGTTGCCAGTATCCTCAGACAGGGATATCGGATCACCCGGGCGGTGGGATCACCCGGGCACTAAAGGCAAAAACCGCCGGGGTGATCCCACACCCTTGTCTGGGGATACTCGCAACCGCGCCGCAGCACGCTTTCGCTTACAGCGCGCACTTTGCGGACTGAACGGCAGTGCGGAAGTGAACTGTAGAGAAGGCTGAACATGAGTCTCTGTTGAAGTCAAGGTAACCCCTCAGGCACTCCACGGGTCCGACCCCAGCCTAATAGCAATCGGAACAGCGTTCGAACGCTCGAGGGGCGAAACGCTCGACGTCGGCGTAGGTCCCGACAACATCCGTTCAAACTCCCAGCCGTCGGTTCGAACTCTTATTCGCCCCCTGGAGACTTCACCGCGATCGATCTGTTTCTCCTCGTCATTGCATGTCACAATTCACCGAGCCACGTCATCATTATTATCAACACTCTTTGATGGCTCGCGTTTTTTATAAGTGCTCATTCTTGTTTTACTCATCTTCGTTTGATATACATGTTTCTTTTAATTTTTCTCCTCGTATTCTTGTTTCCCTCATCTCCATTTGGGGGAAAACGGTGGTTTAATTCCGGGAGGAAAAGCCTGCATGAACTTCGGAATTGACAGAAATTAGGTTCTCTTCAGAGTTTTTATTTGGGGAATAAAGTTTATCTATTGTTGAAAAGCTTTACTGAGTTGAGGAGAATCCCTCGGCGATAATAAGCCTAAGCTGCATAGTTTTTTTTGCTTTGCAGCTTTGCTTGGAAAAATCCTTGGTACTTCTAAAGTATAGGCAGCCCACTAGAGTATAAAATTGAAATAGCAACTTTTTTGGTTCGAACGACCGCTCACTCTGAGAGTTGTGGTCGAGATATAGCCGCGAAATAGCCCACCACTCCCCACAGCGGCTCTTGGTGGGCTATTTCTCGGCTATTTCACGGCCAAACGTCTCAGAGTCAGTGGAACATGGAGTTATCTGTCGAATTTGGCATGCATATAATGAAGATTCAAGCCATTGTGAATATTGATGGTTTCACATTCAGTTTCCAGACAAGGTACGGACCCTACGATTACCTCTGATGCAAATTTAGTTGAAGGGGGGCCACTCGAAAAAAACGAAATGATTCATGCATGCAAAAGAAAAAATTTCTGCTGATATCGGATGCCTGATAGCGTTATCGCTCCAGCCGCGAAGCGGCTGGAGAGGTTTGGTTTTGCCTAGACCTTGTGATCACTTCTAATTTTATAAAGTAGTTTATAAAACCATTTAAACAAATTTTCGGCAGATTCCCTTCTGGATATAAGTGAAGGGGTCCAAAAGACACCAGCTCTCAAAATTTGAGCCGAATCGGTTCACAAATAACAAAGTTGTGAGGCCGAAAGCTTAGGAAAAATTGATGGTGTGCGCCGTAGGCCGTGGGCCGGAGGGCGTAGGCCGTAGCAGGTCGTCACGCTTTTCATTCTTCACTGCTAGTATTCACTGCCAATGGTCACAGGCGGTCAATTTCAGGCAGGTAAGTTGGGGGGGGACGCAGGCTGGTGAAAGTGCATCTGGCTTCTGATGACGTCATCGGGACGTCATGAAAAGTGCATCTGGCTTCTGATGACGTCATCGGGACGTCATGAAAAGTGCATCTGGCTTCTGATGACGTCATCGGGACGTCATGAAAAGTACATCTGGCTTCTGATGACGTCATCGGGACGTCATGAAAGTGCATCTGGCTTCTGATGACGTCATCGGGACGTCATGAGAAGTGCATCTGGCTTCTGATGACGTCATCGGGACGTCGTGAAAAGTTCTTCTGGCTTCTGATGACGTCATCGGGACGTCATGAAAAGTGCATCTGGCTTCTGATGACGTCATCGGGACGTCATGAAAAGTGCATCTGGCTTCTGATGACGTCATCGGGACGTCATGAAAAGTGCATCTGGCTTCTGATGACGTCATCGGGACGTCATGAGAAGTGCATCTGGCTTCTGATGACGTCATCGGGACGTCGTGAAAAGTGCATCTGGCTTCTGATGACGTCATCGGGACGTCATGAAAAGTGCATCTGGCTTCTGATGACGTCATCGGGACGTCATGAAAAGTGCATCTGGCTTCTGATGACGTCATCGGGACGTCATGAGAAGTGCATCTGGCTTCTGATGACGTCATCGGGACGTCATGAAAAGTGCATCTGGCTTCTGATGACGTCATCGGGACGTCATGAGAAGTGCATCTGGCTTCTGATGACGTCATCGGGACGTCGTGAAAAGTTCTTCTGGCTTCTGATGACGTCATCGGGACGTCATGAAAAGTGCATCTGGCTTCTGATGTCGTCATCGGGACGTCATGAAAGTGCATCTGGCTTCTGATGACGTCATCGGGACGTCATGAAAAGTGCATCTGGCTTCTGATGACGCTCATCGGGACGTCATGAGAAGTGCATCTGGCTTCTGATGACGTCATCGGGACGTCGTGAAAAGTTCTTCTGGCTTCTGATGACGTCATCGGGACGTCATGAAAAGTGCATCTGGCTTCTGATGACGTCATCGGGACGTCATGAAAAGTGCATCTGGCTTCTGATGACGTCATCGGGACGTCATGAAAAGTGCATCTGGCTTCTGATGACGTCATCGGGACGTCATGAAAAGTGCATCTGGCTTCTGATGACGTCATCGGGACGTCATGAAAAGTGCATCTGGCTTCTGATGACGCCATCCGGACGTCACGAAAGGTGCATCTGGCTTCTGATGACGTCATCGGACGTCGTGAAAAGTTCTTCGGGCTTGTGATGACGTCATCGGGACGTCGTGAGAAGTGCATCTGGCTTCTGATGACGTCATCGGGACGTCAGGAAAAGTGCATCTGGCTTCTGATGACGTCAGCGGGACGTCATGAAAAGTGCATCTGGCTTTGATGACGTCATCGGGACGTCATGAAGTGCATCTATTTCTGATGACGTCATCGGGACGTCGTGAAAGTTCTTCTGGTTCTGATGACGTCATCGGGACGTCATAAAAAGTGCATCTGGCTTCTGATGACGTCATCGGGACGTCATGAAAAGTGCATCTGGTTCTGATGACGTCATCGGGACGTCATGAAAAGTGCGATCTGGTTCTGATGACGTCATCGGGACGTCAGGAAAAGTGCATCTGGCTTCTGATGACGTCATCGGGACGTCATGAAAAGTGCATCTGGTTTGATGACGTCATCGGGACGTCGTGAAAAGTGCTTCTGGTTTCTGATGACGTCATCGACGTCGTGAAAGTTCTTCTGGCTTCTGATGACGTCATCGGGACGTCGTGAAAAGTGCATCTGGCTTTGATGACGTCATCGGGACGTCAGGAAAGTGCATCTGGCTTTGATGACGTCATCGGGACGTCATGAAAAGTGCATCTGGTTTCTGATGACGTCATCGGGACGTCATGAAAAGTGCATCTGGCTTCTGATGACGTCATCGGGACGTCAGGAAAAGTGCATCTGGCTTCTGATGACGTCATCGGGACGTCATGAAAGTGCATCTGGCTTCTGATGACGTCATCGGGACGTCGTGAAAAGTGCTTCTGGCTTCCTGATGACGTCATCGGACGTCGTGAAAGTTCCTCTGGCTTCTGATGACGTCATCGGGACGTCGTGAAAAGTGCATCTGGCTTCTGATGACGTCATCGGGACGTCAGGAAAAGTGCATCTGGCTTCTGATGACGTCATCGGGACGTCAGGAAAAGTGCATCTGGCTTCTGATGACGTCATCGGGACGTCATGAAAGTGCATCTGGCTTCTGATGACGTCATCGGGACGTCATGAAAGTGCATCTGGCTTCTGATGACGTCATCGGACGTCATGAGAAGTGCATCTGGCTTCTGATGACGTCATCGGGACGTCATGAGAAGTGCATCTGGCTTCTGATGACGTCATCGGGACGTCATGAAAAGTGCATCTGGCATTTGATGACGTCATCGGGACGTCAGGAAAAGTGCATCTGGCTTTGATGACGTCATCGGGACGTCATGAAAAGTGCATCTGGCTTCTGATGACGTCATCGGGACGTCGTGAAAAGTGCTTCTGGCTTCTGATGACGTCATCGGGACGTCGTGAAAAGTTCTTCTGGCTTCTGATGACGTCATCGGGACCAGGCATGTGCGGCAAACGATTTTGAAAATTCGGCAAACGGAAATCGACAAAATTTGTCCAAAAATGGCCGGCAAACGGCAATCGGCAATCGACAAACGGCAAAATAAAAAAATCTTGTACAATAAAGATACAAAGGTTCTAAAAGTACCGAGAAAAATACTATTTTCTGATGCACATCGCGTATTTCAATAGCCAGACAAAAAATGGTTTTTCAATAGTACCACAAGAGGTTGAACCCCTCACGTTGGTACAGTACCTGATATGAAAAACAGCAGAAGAAGGAGCATTTTATTGAGCACTGGTGATAGGACTGTTGTGGTAAAAGGATAATAAAATTTTTGAGGTTTTCTAATGTCAACCTTTTTTGGAGTATGTAGTAGTCATTCATTTGCTTCGTGTTTAAAAGTCATCGCACAAAATTCAGAGTGTCGCGCAATTAAAGTTGAAGAGGTAAGCATTCGAAATTCATTCAAAGAAATGATGAGCTCAATGTGGTTTAAGGTGATCATTTTCCAACGAACTTGGCAGCCACGCCGCTTCTCTTGTAGGAATTGCCGCTGCTGCTGCTGCTGATGGAGCCACACCGGCTCCTACAGGCACCACTGCGGCCCCGCAAATTGTTGCTGCGGCTCCGCCATCGGTGGCTGCGGATTCACAAAATAGGACTGAGTGAGAGCATTTCATATGAAATTAATTAGGAGTCATAGTACAACTGGGCGCGGCCTACGAATAAAAATGCGCACCTACGGTTGTCAGTTCCTCTGTCTTAAAGGGACAGAGGGTATTCCCGTTCATGCAGGCAAGGAGATACGGGATGTATGTAATCAAATTGTGTGATTGAACCGGCGACACTACACAGGACAGTTCATCGTAGTCGATGCGGGTTCGCTGATGTGACCTCGCGCAGCCGGTGCGGTTCTAACACGGAGCCGCCGCGGCACTATCGAGGCAATGTCGTGGCGTTGTCGAGGCTCAAGGCACTGCAGCAGAATCGTATTGACACAGTGATGATCGAAGAACAGCTGCGATACTACCGCGGAGCTATCGAGGCACAGTTGAGAGTCACATTACTTTCCCGGCATTGCCCATGCAAACTTTCTCAAAGTGCGCGGCATACTCGTTGGCTTGCCTCACGGTGTGTTTACTTCTTGACTGGGATTCAGACAAAAGATTAAGACGTAGACAATTACAACTAACTAGAACGCATGTTTCCGGACACTCTTGGAAGCGTTCCCGAGAAACCTCTCCATCTTTCCCATCTCATCTTTCAAATTGCCTTTGAACTGCGCGCTAACAACTCAAGTACATGCAATCGGGTAGTTTTTCGGGCTTTCCAAAAACGACCCCTGAAAAACCACCTCCTTCTCAAACTGTACTCCACACCTTACTCCCAACTGATCATCCCCGACTCCGTGCATCCGGTTTACAGTCAAGCAGCGAATTGTGGTGAGCGCGAAGCGCTCACCAGGATTTGGCTTTGATCTCTTCCCGCGCGGATGCCCTACAATGAGATCACCTATTCATACCGTCAACAGAGGTATGAGCTGTACACTATTCGACGCGCTGCAAGAAATTACATATGTGTGCAACTTTTCATCCCAACTGGTCCCCGCTTTCTAAAGTTATGACCTCTCAAAGTAAGGAAAACGTTCTCCACCACCGCCTCCGCCTCCGCCTGCCTCCGCCTCCGCCTCCGCCACCGCCTCCGCCTCCGCCTCCACCTCCGTCCGTCGAAAACCATTTTTTGGAAGGCGTGGACCAAATCGCTCGAAAATTTGTGACTAGAGGTAATCGGCCACGGGAATGACGAAAATAATTGTCAGAACTCACCATAATGACTTCTGGGCCCTAACGGGCGTTTGAAACTCGGAAACCGGCCTCTCAAGAATAGTTTATGAAAATGGTGGGTTTTTCGTTATCAGTCATTGTTTTCAGGACTCCATATAAACACCTTGCTCTCAGGGTGGTGTACTTTGAACGTCCGGCTCGGAAGAGGACGCTGTGCGGGTTGATGTACTTGACCGCGGCGCGTATTCGTTCAAAGCGCACCATCGATAAGAAGGCGTCGCAGGATGTGCTGAAGTGTCGGTTGACTATGTGAGACCTCAGTAGGGGTGTGCAGGACGTCGTAGAATGTGGGCAGGGCCTCAGTAGGAGTATGCAGGACATCATCGAACGTGTGCAGGACCTTAGTAGGAGTGTGCAGGACATCATGGAACGTGTGCAGGACCCCAGTAGGGGTGTGCAAGACGTCGTAGAATGTGGGCAGGGCCTCAGTAGGAGTATGCAGGACATCATGGAACGTGTGCAAGACCTCAGTAGGAGTGTGCAGGACATCATGGAACGTGTGCAAGACCTTAGTAGGAGTGTGCAGGACATCATGGGACCTGTGCAGGACCGTATTAGGAGTGGACAGGACATCATGGGACGTGTGCAGGACATCATGGAACGTGTGCAAGACCTAGTAGGAGTGTGCAGGGACATCATGGGACCTGTGCAGGACCTCAGTAGGAGTGTGCAGGACATCATGGAACGTGCGCAGGACCGTAGTAGAGTGGACAGGACATCATGGGACGTGTGGGACC